>CAWLAX010000005.1:0-125000 GCA_963854805.1 Plagodis dolabraria
ACCTAACCTAACCTAACCTAACCTAACCTAACCTAACTAACCTAACCTAACCTAACCTAACCTAACCTAACCTAACCTAACCTAACCTAACTAACCTAACCTAACCTAACCTAACCTAACCTAACCTAACCTAACCTAACCTAACCTAACCTAACCTAACCTAACCTAACCTAACTAACCTAACCTAACCTAACCTAACCTAACCTAACCTAACCTAACTAACCTAACCTAACCTAACCTAACCTAACCTAACCTAACCTAACCTAACCTAACCTAACCTAACCTAACCTAACCTAACCTAACCTAACCTAACCTAACCTAACCTAACCTAACCTAACCTAACTAACCTAACCTAACCTAACCTAACCTAACCTAACCTAACCTAACCTAACCTAACCTAACCTAACCTAACCTAACCTAACCTAACCTAACCTAACCTAACCTACCTAACCTAACCTAACCTAACCTAACCTAACCTAACCTAACCTAACCTAACCTAACCTAACCTAACCTAACCTAACCTAACCTAACCTAACCTAACCTAACCTAACCTAACCTAACCTAACCTAACCTAACCTAACCTAACCTAACCTAACCTAACCTAACCTAACCTAACCTAACCTAACCTAACCTAACCTAACCTAACCTAACCTAACCTAACCTAACCTAACCTAACCTAACCTAACCTAACCTAACCTAACCTAACCTAACCTAACCTAACCTAACCTAACCTAACCTAACCTAACCTAACCTAACCTAACCTAACCTAACCTAACCTAACCTAACCTAACCTAACCTAACCTAACCTAACCTAACCTAACCTAACCTAACCTAACCTAACCTAACCTAACCTAACCTAACCTAACCTAACCTAACCTAACCTAACCTAACCTAACCTAACCTAACCTAACCTAACCTAACCTAACCTAACCTAACCTAACCTAACCTAACCTAACCTAACCTAACCTAACCTAACCTAACCTAACCTAACCTAACCTAACCTAACCTAACCTAACCTAACCTAACCTAACCTAACCTAACCTAACCTAACCTAACCTAACCTAACCTAACCTAACCTAACCTAACCTAACCTAACCTAACCTAACCTAACCTAACCTAACCTAACCTAACCTAACCTAACCTAACCTAACCTAACCTAACCTAACCTAACCTAACCTAACCTAACCTAACCTAACCTAACCTAACCTAACCTAACCTAACCTAACCTAACCTAACCTAACCTAACCTAACCTAACCTAACCTAACCTAACCTAACCTAACCTAACCTAACCTAACCTAACCTAACCTAACCTAACCTAACCTAACCTAACCTAACCTAACCTAACCTAACCTAACCTAACCTAACCTAACCTAACCTAACCTAACCTAACCTAACCTAACCTAACCTAACCTAACCTAACCTAACCTAACCTAACCTAACCTAACCTAACCTAACCTAACCTAACCTAACCTAACCTAACCTAACCTAACCTAACCTAACCTAACCTAACCTAACCTAACCTAACCTAACCTAACCTAACCTAACCTTTTTTTTTTTTTTTTTTTTTTTTTTTACCCAGGGAAATGCAGCCTTATGCACCGTCCTCAAGGCCCCTGTAAAGAGGAGGCCGAGGGTGTGTGGGGCTCTCCGTCGTGTAAAAGAGACGGCATACCCACTAAAACCCTGGGGGTTCCTTCGCTCTGCATTAGGGGCGGACACACGGGAATCGCCGAGGCACACGTCCGCGAGCTCCGTCTGCAGTCGTCCGAACTCAACTGTCGGATCCAACTCGAAGGGGGGAGGGAGGGGAAGTGTACAAGACTCCCCCTCTCTCACCACTCATCTTTTTGCGAAGCGTTCCTGTAAAATGGGAACGCTTTACACCTCAGGACCTATTCTGTCAGGCGCCGGACTAGTCCACACATATCCGGCGCCCAGAGGCCCTCTATGGGGGTCGACGATTGTGTGCCTGTCGTCGGCGCCCCACTCTCCGACGGCGGAGAGGGTCAGCGAGGGGATCTTCCTCCCTGGTCCTCTCCGCCGCTTCCTTCTGCGAGATCACCTGTTCGCAGAATGTCAGCGCTGTCCTCCATGACGCCTCACTGTCGACCATGGATGAAACCACGGCCGGCAGAGAGACGTTTCCACCCACAATCACGGAGAGTTGCCTCCGTGGTTCAGCCCATGCAGGGCACTCTTCCAGAGTGTGCCGGGCTGTATCTATAGCACCAGCACAATGATGGCACTCTGGCCTGGGCTCCCGTTTCGCCACTCGCCACAGATACTCCCCAAAGCAGCCATGCCCGGAGAGCACCTGTGACAGATGATAGGTGAGTGGCCCCCACCTCCTTTCAATCCACTCCCGGAATACTGGGAGGATCGCCTGTACTGTCCAGTGGCGGGAAAGGCGCTCTTCCCCCAATCTTTCGTTCCAGCGCCGAAGGAGACCATCGCGGAGAAGCTCTCTCCAGCGACGCAGTTCCTCTGGCGCAAGTGTCTGTCCCCCTCTCAGCGACGCAACCCTACGATCGTGGACCTCTGCCAAAACTTCAGCATTCAGGTCCCAGGGCGGCGTACTGGCCAACAGACAGGCCGCCTCGTACGACACCGTACGATACGCTCGGCAAACCCTGATTGCCATGACCCTCTGTGGTCTGCGTAGGAGGGCCACATTGTGGCGATCTAAATCTTTCGCCCATATTGGCGCCCCATACAAAGCCATTGACCTAACAACCCCCGTGTAAAGGCGGCGGCAGCTGGCCTCCGGTCCACCAATATTTGGCAGTAACCCACCCAACGCAGATACTGCCCCCATCAACTTGGGCACCAGGCGCCCGAAGTGGGCGTGGAAGTTCCACCGGCTGTCGAGGACGAGTCCTAGGTACTTCATCGTTCCACCGACAGCGACAGAAGTTCCCCCCACTATCAAGGATGCGTGAGCCGGAGGGGCCATCCGAGGACCGTGAAAACACAATGCCTCGGATTTGTTCAGGGCAACCTCCAGCCCAAGCATTCTTATCCTCCCGACGACGTGAGCGACTCCAGCCGTGGCCAAAATCGCGGCATCTCGGTAGGTGCGTCCGCGGGCCGTAACGAGGGTATCGTCGGCGTAGCATACTAGGCTGACCCCCCGGAGGTTCGAGCCGCGGAGCACCCAATCAAAGCCGATGTTCCACAAGAGGGGGCCTAAGACCGACCCCTGTGGAACACCGCACGTCATCACCGCCTCGGACCACCCACCCCGCGTTGGGTACCTCACGGACCTGTCCGATAGGTAGTTGGCAACGATGCGCTGCAAATACTGAGGGACTGTGTACAGGGTTGAACCTAACCTAACCTAACCTAACCTAACCTAACCTAACCTAACCTAACCTAACCTAACCTAACCTAACCTTTTTTTTTTTTTTTTTTTTTTTTTCTCGCTGGGAAAAATGCGTTACGCATACCCCCCCATGGGGGATGGGGGGGTTATGTGGGACTCCCCGGTAGAAGACCGGTATACCCACTAAACGACCCAGCGGCATTCCAGCATCGTCTGTATGGAGGAGGACTGGGAGACTGGCAGAGCCTTTACGTCCAGTCCTCCGCCGACGACCGCCCGCTTTACAGCGGGGCCTACATGCCCCTCCCTACGGGAGGGGCTCGGGAATGACCAGGAATGCGTGGCCATTCCCGCCCGACGGAGGTGGTGAGCATGTGCAATGCGAGAGAAGACGCCCCCGCGCCTGTCTCTCGCTACTCACCACCGGGAGGGGGAAGGTGATTGTTCAATCGCCTTCTCCCGCCCCTTCGACGTCTGCGCAGTGGCGCAGCAAGGGGGTCTTCCTCCCTTGCGCGCTCTGCCACCTCCTTTTGCGATATCACGTCTTCACAAAAGGAGGCGACCGCTGCCCAGGCCTCTTCGCTCCCCAACATGGCATTGACCACGCTGGGAAGAGAGAGGTCCGGCCCGATAGCATTAACCAAGCTGCGGCGCAGCTCGGTCCACGACGCACACACCTCTAATGTGTGCTGCGCCGTGTCTTCCACCGCGGGACAATGGTGGCACGCTGCTGCTTCCTCCCTTCCGATCCGGTGCAGGTATGAGCCGAAGCACCCATGCCCGGTCAACACCTGCACCAGACGGAACGAGAGGAAGCCATGGGGCCGTCCCAACCAATCCTGCAGGACTGGCCCAAGCGCATCGAGTGTACGGCGCCCAAAAGTGGCGGCGGCGAGGTCCTCCATCCAATGATGGACGACAGCGTCCCTCGCCTCACGCCGGACGGCCTCTCGCTCCTCCAAGGCGGGGTGTTCCCCGCGGGCTTTGCGCCCCGCCGTCCACTCGTACACTCTGGCGAGCACTCCCGCCTCGAGCTCCCAAGGAGGGGTGCCAGCCAGAGCGCACGCCGCCGCGAAACCCACCGATCGGTAGGCCCTCGCCACCCGCAGTGCAATGGCCCTTTGGGGCCTGCGGAGTGAGGTGGCGTTCTCCCTCCTTTGGAGGGAGTCCGCCCAGATCGGGGCCCCGTATAGGGCCATGCTCGGCGTACAATTGCCGGCATCGTGCCCTTGGCCCCCCCACATTTGGAAGGAGCCATGAGAGGGCGCCCGCAACCTTGAGCAGGCGCGTCGACAGCCCGCTGAGATGCGGGCCGAAGCGCCACCTGCTGTCGAGGACCAGGCCCAGATATTTCATCTGGGCCTTCACCGCGATCCTGACACCCTCCACGACAATGTGGGTGTCAGGGAGGATGCGCTGCCGAGGCCCGTGGAAAAACACGGCCTCGGTCTTCTCCAACGCCACCCTCAATCCTAGTCGGCGGATCCTTCCCGCGACTAGAGATCCGCCGGCCGAGGCCAGACTCGCCGCCTCTCTGAAGTCTCCCCCCCGGGCGGTGAGAAGAGTGTCATCCGCATAGCAGATGACACTCGTGCCACGGAGGAGACTCCCTCGCAGCAGCCAATCAAATCCGATGTTCCACAGGAGTGGCCCCAGGACAGACCCCTGTGGAACACCGGACCCCACATCATACCGACGGAGCTGGCCCGCGCGATCTACAAGGAGGACGGCTCGGTCCCCCAGGTAGTCGGCCAGGAGACACCGCAGGTACCGAGGCACACCGTGGTAGCGGAGTGCCTCCAAGATCGTCGAATGGGGGACCGAGTTGAAGGCGTTGGCTATGTCAAACGACACAGCCAAAACCCCGTCCCCTGCCTCCGTCGCCTCCCGCACCTGGCCCTTGAGTAGGGCCAACGCGTCCACTGTAGAACGCCCCCTTCGGAAACCAAATTGGGCGTCCGACAGGTCCGGCCCCACCCTCCGCAAGTGGCTATTTAGCCGCTTGGCAACAATCCCCTCGAACATTTTTCCGACCTCATCGAGCAGAACGATGGGCCGGTATGCCGAGGGGGAGTCCACCGGGCGTCCCTCCTTTCGGAGGAGGCATAATTGCCCCTCCTTCCACGGTTTCGGGAACCTACCAGACGTGAAACACGCGCTGAATAGGTCCCGAAACCTCTCCTCCATTTGGAGGGTGGCGATGGCGACCACCCGCGCGGGGACGCCATCCGGCCCAGGGGCCGTCCTCTTCGCGCGGAGTCGGAGAGCCTCCCCTTCAAACTCCGCCACCGTCACTGGAGAAGCCTCCTCTTCCTCCCCCTCTAGTGGGGCCGCCCCCTGCGGGGGATCCATCACTGGTGGGGTGAAGTTGGACCCGTTCGGAAACAGGGACCGGACCACCCCATCCAGCAATGCCGGCTCGAGAGACTCCGTCAGCGGGGGACCAGAGGGGCGCAGTTTGTTCCGCGCCGCCTTGTATGGTCTCCCATACGGGTCCCTGTCGAGACCCTCCAGCAATTCGGCTTTCGCCGCGTCATCGGCGGCGCCAATGGCCGATTTGAGGACCCTCCTCGCCTCAACGTACGAAGCGTAAAGGAGGTCCTCGCTGGCCTCATCCCGGTGGCTGCGCCGTCGACTCCGCGTGTAGGCCCTCCTTGCTGCCACACAGGCTGCTCGGAGCCCCGCTAACTCCTCCGACCACCAATAAACGGCGCGACGGGGAGGTGGGCGGCGAGACCGAGGCATGCTGGCGTTGCACACCTCGGTCAGGGACTTCCTGATTTCGGCCGCTGCTGAGTCCACGTCCAGGACCTCGAGAGGGGGAGCGAGCCAGTCCTGGACGAATGCCGCCTCCATTGCCGCTTCACGATCCAGGCGGGTGAGAGCCCACCGTGGAAAGGGAGAACGGCCCGAGGGGACCGTCCTCCGGGGGCCCTGGGTGGAGATGTCAAACCGCACGTATCGGTGGTCCGACAAAGTCTCCACCATCTCCACCCGCCAGTTCATGACGCGGGCGGCTAGAACGGGGGTGGCGAACGAGACGTCCACCACTGACCCTCCCCGTTGCCGCACACACGTCTGGACCGTGCCTCTGTTGAGGAGGGACACACCGGACGAGGCCGCCCAGTATTCCACTGCACGACCCCGGACGTTACAAGTGGCTGCCGGGTTACCCCAGACCACCGACTTGGCGTTAAGGTCGCCCAAAACGGCGACCTGGCGCGGCGCCGCCCTACCGACGACTGCGGTCAGGATTTCGAGAAAATTCTCGAAATCCGACAGAGGGCGGTTTGGGGAGAAATACACGCCCACGAAAGCTATATCCCCCCACGCGGCGGCCACATATCCCGGTCCCCTCTCTAAGAGCGAGAGGGGAGGGGAGTCTGTGGAAGACCGCGACACCATTGCCACCAAGCCATCCCGATCACCCAGCCAACGGCCAGGGATCGAGTATGGCTCAGCAACCACCGCCACGTCCACCAACCACTCAGCCATGGACTGCATCAGCAGGTCCTGGGCTGCTTTGCAGTGGTTGGTGTTCGCCTGGAGGATACGATGCTTGACCCTATCCATCAATTGGACATCGCACCTCCCTCATCGGCCGCCGGAGTTCCCTTTTCAGGGACGGCGGTAGCCAAGGCAGGCTGGGTCGGCGCCTGCACTTTGCCCTTCTTGGGGGGAGGATTGCAGTTCCTCCCCTTCATGACATGGCCCGCCGGGCGACCGCTGGCGGCACACACTGCGCAGCGCGGCGTGGTGGCCGTGCAGGAGGCGGACTTGTGCCCCTCTTTGCCGCAGCGGTAGCAGATGTCCGCCCTGTCCACCTCGGACGGGCAAAGGGCCCGGGTGTGTCCGATTCCGAAGCACCTGAAGCAGCGCAGAGGCTGATCTTCAAGTGCTCGGACGCCGCAGGAGCTGAAGCCCACTGTAAGCCGTCCTTTGGCGAGGACGGCTTTGGCCGCTGTGACTGGGCACTCGAGGCGGATGGTACCCATACCACCCCATCCAGGCCGGATGCCCCCCCTGCCCTGCACTGCTGCGACGTCGCAACCCCCCATTGCTGCAACCGCCGCTATAACCTCCTCTTTGGTGACCGAATCGTCCAGATTGGTCACCTCCAAGGTCGCCAACTTAACAGGCCTGACCACCTTAGCCGCGTCCGCGATGACCTCCTTCAGTTTGGAGGCGAAGAGGTCCGCGTTGGCACCGCCCTGAGCCCCCGGGAACTCGAAAATTCGAGCCCCGGCTTGGGTCCGACGGCACGTGATCGGTCCGATCCCCAGTTGGGTCGGGTCGGCGTTGGCACGAGCCCGCTTGAGTACGGACTCATAGGTCTCGCCTCGATCCGCAGCCTCCACGGTGAGCGACACCACAACGGCTGCGGTTTTAGGGGGAACCAGGGGCTTAGGTTTCCCCAGACCAGCGGGGGCCCTTTTGGCTGCCGGAGCAGCGGAGAGGGGCTTCGGGGCTGACTTTTTCCCCTTCCCTTTTCCCTTACCGGTCGCCTGGGACGGGCAAGGAACGGCGGCTGTGGGGATGGCATGGGGGGCGGCCGCCTTCGTCTTGGCCTTGCCCTTTCCCCTTTTAACCACCTCCGTCCAAGGTTGGTTGGAGGGAGTGGAGGAGGGGAGGAATGCATCCTCGGTTTGGGAGGATGGCCCCGGCTTTTTCGGCCTCGTATCCTCCTTTTGGGAGGACGGCCCCGGCTTACTCTGTTTCTTGTCCGCCGCAAGTGGTGGACGGATGCGACTCTCCGGCAAGAGCCTGTCTTCGATCCCAGCGAAGCAGGCTCTCGTAAACGCCCTTTCCTCCAAGATAACCTTGCGGATGACATCCTCAAGGTTGGAGGAAGAGGGGCCCTCCGTAGCTGGTTTTGGCTCAGCCTGAGTTGGCCGGGCCGTGGCTTCAGCCAGCTTATGGTGCAGCTGGCTGACCTCTGACTGCAGGCGGTCGACCCTCGCCTGCAGTTGCCGCGTTTCGTCGGTTGCGGTGCGTAGAGCTAGCTCCCGAATGATCCCGCGCATACTCGCGGCCCTGCATTTCAGGGACTTTTGGAAAGTCCCTTTGAGGTTTGAAGACTTTGAGGCGACTTCCACGATCTCCCCCTCATCCTCCTGCGCCATGCGCTCCAGCTCGGCAAGGGAGTGGTCCGAGTAGAGGACGGTGGACGCACCGTACCCAGACTTGGCCCGCGCGGTGCGAGCCTGCTGCTCCTTCGCGGCGACCTTCTCTTCAAGGTCCATCTGGACCTGTGCCCGCTTAGCCAGGTTGAGCTGGCGTTGGGCATCTGCAAGCCCCACGTCGTGGGTGTCAGCAACGACTGTGGGAAGCTTTTTAGCCCTAGTCTTTTTGGGCTTGCTCGTCGTGGAGTCTGACGAGCAAGACCCAGCCCTCAAGTAGGCCCGCTTCTGTGCCTGCTGGCGACCTTCCGCTGTCGCCGTCGAGGCATCCGACTCAAACGTGACGGACTCTACGTCGGAGTCCGAAAAATCGTCCGGCCGAACAAACACACTAGCCGCAGATGGTGCGCGGCTCGCATCCGATGCCGATGCAGACTCATCGGCAAGGCCCTGAGAAGGGCCTTTAGTAAATTTCCCTTTCCGGTCTCTATTAACTTTCCCAGACATTGTCACAGATTTCGGCATTTGGAATAATTATATCATATAATTATCAATTGTGACCATAAGCAATAGTTTTGGGGATTGGACAGGCTTCAATCTTTCTACTCAAGCCTCCGGAAGTTTAGAGTTCAGAAGACTGACAATACCTTGGAGGTATTTTCCCGAAGTCTAAGGATACACTTATCATCGGGGTTTTGGAACTAGTCCAGCCAGTTTATCCCCGCCTCCAATAACGTGAGTCATCAGAACAGGGGTCACTACCAAATAAAAGACAGCGGTTATTTTCGATTATGTAACAATACGTTTGACAGTAGTAGGCGCTGGTGTTTGCCAGTTAGAGGGGTCCCTATTTTAACACACACACCGCCAAACTGTTTTTCATCTACTCATAAACATGACAAATTATCTGTAGCCTTGCCTTAAAACTACAATTTATACACCGTAAGTCTATTCTGTCATCTGTCTTAAAGAGGTGCTAAGCGCCTTAGCACGTATAATACAGATGACAGACAGTTAACTACGGCCCCGGTCTGTACCGAGCATTTACAATTTGGTTACTAATAAGGGGTTAAATAGCCCTGTGAACTACATAATATACACATATAATACAAATATATACAGAGACAATATATACATATACATACACATATAGATAACAATACACGCGGCGCCTGACGGTGTTCTGTTGCGTTTATTTCGGATGGAAATAAACCAATAACAGGCAGCACCACGAGAAGGTATCCGTCAGACTTGCCTTAGGGATCATCACGACTTGCGCTCTCCCCTAAGACCGTTGCCTCCTTACCCATCCGGGATGAGTAAGGAAGGCCTGAGTTTATCCAAAACAAGCAGCGCAAGGCATGCAGGCTAGGCAAAGCAACTATTAATGAATACACCCAGACCCGCCCAACCTAACCTAACCTAACCTAACCTAACCTAACCTAACCTAACCTAACCTAACCTAACCTAACCTAACCTAACCTAACCTAACCTAACCTTTTTTTTTTTTTTTTTTCTCGCTGGGAAAAATGCGTTACGCATACCCCCCCATGGGGGATGGGGGGGTTATGTGGGACTCCCCGGTAGAAGACCGGTATACCCACTAAACGACCCAGCGGCATTCCAGCATCGTCTGTATGGAGGAGGACTGGGAGACTGGCAGAGCCTTTACGTCCAGTCCTCCGCCGACGACCGCCCGCTTTACAGCGGGGCCTACATGCCCCTCCCTACGGGAGGGGCTCGGGAATGACCAGGAATGCGTGGCCATTCCCGCCCGACGGAGGTGGTGAGCATGTGCAATGCGAGAGAAGACGCCCCCGCGCCTGTCTCTCGCTACTCACCACCGGGAGGGGGAAGGTGATTGTTCAATCGCCTTCTCCCGCCCCTTCGACGTCTGCGCAGTGGCGCAGCAAGGGGGTCTTCCTCCCTTGCGCGCTCTGCCACCTCCTTTTGCGATATCACGTCTTCACAAAAGGAGGCGACCGCTGCCCAGGCCTCTTCGCTCCCCAACATGGCATTGACCACGCTGGGAAGAGAGAGGTCCGGCCCGATAGCATTAACCAAGCTGCGGCGCAGCTCGGTCCACGACGCACACACCTCTAGGGTGTGCTGCGCCGTGTCTTCCACCGCGGGACAATGGTGGCACGCTGCTGCTTCCTCCCTTCCGATCCGGTGCAGGTATGAGCCGAAGCACCCATGCCCGGTCAACACCTGCACCAGACGGAACGAGAGGAAGCCATGGGGCCGTCCCAACCAATCCTGCAGGACTGGCCCAAGCGCATCGAGTGTACGGCGCCCAAAAGTGGCGGCGGCGAGGTCCTCCATCCAATGATGGACGACAGCGTCCCTCGCCTCACGCCGTACGGCCTCTCGCTCCTCCAAGGCGGGGTGTTCCCCGCGGGCTTTGCGCCCCGCCGTCCACTCGTACACTCTGGCGAGCACTCCCGCCTCGAGCTCCCAAGGAGGGGTGCCAGCCAGAGCGCACGCCGCCGCGAAACCCACCGATCGGTAGGCCCTCGCCACCCGCAGTACAATGGCCCTTTGGGGCCTGCGGAGTGAGGTGGCGTTCTCCCTCCTTTGGAGGGAGTCCGCCCAGATTGGGGCCCCGTATAGGGCCATGCTCTTCAAGATGCCGGCGTACAAGCGCCGGCATCGTGCCCTTGGCCCCCCCACATTCGGAAGGAGCCACGAGAGGGCGCCCGCAACCTTAAGCAGGCGCGTCGACAGCCCGCTGAAGTGCGGGCCGAAGCGCCACCTGCTGTCGAGGACTAGGCCCAGATATTTCATCTGGGCCTTCACCTCGATCCTGACACCCTCCACGACAATGTGGGTGTCAGGGGGAATGCGCTGCCGAGGCCCGTGGAAAAACACGGCCTCGGTCTTCTCCAACGCCACCCTCAATCCAAGTCGGCGGATCCTTCCCGCGACTAGGGATCCGCCGGCCGAGGCCAGACTCGCCGCCTCTCTAAAGTCTCCCCCCCGGGCGGTGAGAAGAGTGTCATCCGCATAGCAGATGACACTCGTGCCACGGAGGAGACTTCCCCGCAGGAGCCAGTCGAATCCGATGTTCCACAGGAGTGGTCCCAGGACAGACCCCTGTGGAACACCGGACCCCACATCATACCGACGGAGCTGGCCCGCGCGATCTACAAGGAGGACAGCTCGGTCCCCCAGGTAGTCGGCCAGGAGACACCGCAGATACCGAGGCACTCCGTGATAGCGGAGTGCCTCCAAGATTGTCGAATGGGGGACGGAGTTGAAGGCATTGGCTATGTCAAACGACACAGCCAAAACCCCGTCCCCTGCCTCCGTCGCCTCCCGCACCTGGCCCTTGAGTCGGGCCAACGCGTCCACGGTCGAACGCCCCCTTCGAAAGCCGAATTGGGCGTCTGACAGTTCCGGCCCGACCCCCCGCAGGTGGCCTTTAAGCCTGTTGGCGATGATCCCCTCGAACATTTTACCGACCTCATCCAGCAAAACGATGGGTCGGTATGCCGAGGGGGAGTCCGCCGGGCGTCCCTCCTTCCGGAGGAGGCACAACTGCCCCTCCTTCCAAGGCTTCGGGAACCTTCCAGACGTGAAACACGTGCTGAATAGGTCCCGAAACCTCTCGCCCATTTGGAAGGCGGCGATGGCCACCACCCGCGCGGGGACGCCATCCGGCCCAGGGGCCGTCCTCTTCGCGCGGAGTCGGAGAATCTCCCCTTCAAACTCCGTCCCCGTCACCGGAGAAGCCTCCTCTTCCTCCTCCTCCAGTGGGGCCGCCCCCTGCGGGGGATCCATCACTGGTGGGGCGAAGTTGGACCCGTTCGGAAACAGGGACCGGACCACCCCATCCAGCAATGCCGGCTCAAGAGACTCCGTCAGCGGGGGACCAGAGGGGCGCAGTTTGTTCCGCGCCGCCTTGTATGGTCTCCCATACGGGTCCCTGTCGAGACCCTCCAGCAATTCGGCTTTCGCCGCGTCATCGGCGGCGCCAATGGCCGATTTGAGGACCCTCCTCGCCTCAACGTACGCAGCGTAAAGGAGGTCCTCGCTGGCCTCATTCCGGTGGCTGCGCCGTCGACTCCGCGTGTAGGCTCTCCTTGCCACCACACAGGCTGCTCGGAGCCCCGCTAACTCCTCCGACCACCAATAAACGGCGCGACGGGGAGGTGGGCGGCGAGACCGAGGCATGCTGGCGTTGCACACCTCGGTCAGGGACTTCCTGATTTCGGCCGCTGCGGAGTCCACGTCCAGGACCTCGAGAGGGGGAGCGAGCCAGTCCTGGACGAATGCTGCCTCCATTGCCGCTTCCCGGTCTAGGCGGGTGAGAGCCCACCGTGGAAAGGGAGAACGGCCCGAGGGGACCGTCCTCCGGGGGCCCTGGGTGGAGATGTCGAACCGCACGTATCGGTGGTCCGACAAAGTCTCCACCATCTCCACCCGCCAGTTCATGACGCGGGCAGCTAGAACGGGGGTGGCGAACGAGACGTCCACCACTGACCCTCCCCGTTGCCGCACACACGTCTGGACCGAGCCTCTGTTGAGGAGGGACACACCGGACGAGGCCGCCCAGTATTCCACTGCACGACCCCGGACGTTACAAGTGGCGGCCGGGTTACCCCAGACCACCGACTTGGCGTTAAGGTCGCCCAAAACGGCGACCTGGCGCGGCGCCGCCCTACCGACGACTGCGGTCAAGATTTCGAGAAAATTCTCGAAATCCGACAGAGGGCGGTTTGGGGAGAAATAAACGCCCACGAAAGCTATATCTCCCCACGCGGCGGCCACATATCCCGGTCCCCTCTCTAAGAGCGAGAGGGGAGGGGAGTCTGTGGAAGACCGCGACACCATTGCCACCAAGCCATCCCGATCACCCAGCCAACGGCCAGGGATCGAGTATGGCTCAGCAACCACCGCCACGTCCACCAACCACTCAGCCATGGACTGCATCAGCAGGTCCTGGGCTGTTTTGCAGTGGTTGGTGTTCGCCTGGAGGATACGATGCTCGACCCTATCCATCAATTGGACATCGCACCTCCCTCATCGGCCGCCGGAGTTCCCTTTTCAGGGACGGCGGTAGCCAAGGCAGGCTGGGTCGGCGCCTGCACTTTGCCCTTCTTGGGGGGAGGATTGCAGTTCCTCCCCTTCATGATATGACCCGCCGGGCGGCCGCTGGCGGCGCACACTGCGCAGCGTGGCGTGGTGGCCGTGCAGGAGGCGGACTTGTGCCCCTCTTTGCCGCAGCGGTAGCAGCTGTCCGCCCTGTCCACCTCGGACGGGCAAAGGGCCCGGGTGTGCCCGATCCCGAAGCACCTGAAGCAGCGCAGAGGCTGATCTTCCAGTGCTCGGACTCCGCAGGAGCTGAAACCCACTGTAAGCCGTCCTTTGGCGAGGACGGCTCTGGCCGCTGTGATTGGGCACTCGAGGCGGATGGTACCCATACCACCCCGGCCAGACCGGATGCCCCCCCTGCCCTGCACCGCTGCGACGTCGCAACCCCCCATTGCTGCGACCGCCGCCACCACCTCCTCTTTGGTGACCGAATCGTCCAGATTGGTCACCTCCAAGATCGCCAACTTAACAGGCCTGACGACCTTAGCCGCGTCCGCGATGACCTCCTTCATTTTGGAGGCGAAGAGGTCCGCGTTGGCACCGCCCTGAGCCCCCGGGAACTCGAAAATTCGAGACCCGGCTTGTGTCCGGCGGCACGTGATTGGTCCGATCCCCAGTTGGGTCGGGTCGGCGCTAGCACGTGCCCGCTTGAGGACGGACTCATAAGTCTCGCCTCGATCCGCAGCCTCCACGGTGAGCGTCACCACAACGGCTGCGGTTTTAGGGGGAACCAGGGGTTTAGGTTTCCCCAGACCAGCGGGGGCCCTTTTGGCTACCGGAGCAGCGGAGGGGGGCTTCGGGGCTGACTTCTTCCCCTTCCCTTTTCCCTTACTGGTCGCCTGGGACGGGAAGGGAGCGGCGGCTGTGGGGATGGCAGAGGGGGCGGCCGCCTTCGTCTTGGCCTTGCCCTTTCCCCTTTTAACCACCTCCGTCCAAGGTTGGACGGAGGGAGTGGAGGAGGGTAGGAATGCATCCTCCGTTTGGGAGGATGGCCCCGGCTTGTTTGGCCTCGTGTCCGCCTTTTGGGAGGACGGCCCCGGCTTATTTTGCCTCTTGTCCGCCGCAAGTGGTGGGCGGATGCGACTCTCCGGCAAGAGCCTGTCTTCGATGCCGGCGAAGCAGGCTCTCGTAAAGGCCCTTTCCTCCAGGACAACCTTGCGGATGACATCCTCAAGGTTGGAGGAAGAGGGGCCCTCCGCCGCTGGTCTTGGCTCAGCCTGAGTTGGCCGGGCCGTGACTTCAGCCAGCTTTTGATGTAGCTGGCTGACCTCTAATTGCAGGCGGTCGACCTTCGCCTGCAGTTGCCGCGTTTCCTCGGTTGCGGTGCGTTGAGCTAGCTCCCGAATAATTCCGCGCATACTCGCGGCCCTGCATTTTAAGGACTTTTGGAACGTCCCTTTGAGATTTGAGGACTTCGAGGCGACCTCCACTATCTCCCCTTCGTCCTCCTGCGCCATGCGCTCCAGCTCGGCAAGGGAGTGGTCCGAGTAGAGGACGGTGGACGCACCGTACCCGGACTTGGCCCGCGCGGTGCGAGCCTGCTGCTCCTTCGCGGCAACCTTCTCTTCAAGGTCCATCTGGACCTGTGCCCGCTTAGCCAGGTTGAGCTGGCGTTGGGCATCTACAAGCCCCACGTCGTGGGTGTCGGCAACGACTGTGGGAAGCTTTTTAGCCCTATTCTTTTTGGGCTTACTCGTCGTGGAGTCTGACGAGCATGACCCAGCCCTCAAGTAGGCCCGCTTCTGTGCCTGCTGGCGACCTTCCGCTGTCGCCGTCGAGGCATCCGACTCAAACGTGACGGACTCTACGTCGGAGTCCGAAAAATCGTCTGGCCGAACAAAAACGCTAGCCGCAGATGGTGCGCGGCTCGCATCCGATGCCGATGCAGACTCATCGGCATGGCCCTGAGAAGGGCCTTTGGTAAATTTCCCTTTCCGGTCTCTATTAACTTTCACAGGCATTGTCACAGATTTCGGCATACTGAATAATTATAGAAAATAATTATTAATTGTGACCATAAGCAATAGTTTTTGGGGATTGGACAGGCTTCAATCTTTCTACTCAAGCCTCCGGAAGTTTAGAGTTCAGAAGACTGACAATACCTTGGAGGTATTTTCCCGAAGTCTAAGGATACACTTATCATCGGGGTTTTGGAACTAGTCCAGCCAGTTTGTCCCCGCCTCCAATAACGTGAGTTATCGGAACAGGGGTCACTACCAAATAAAAGACAGCGGTTATTTTCGATTATGTAACAATACGTTTGACAGTAGTAGGCGCTGGTGTTTGCCAGTTAGAGGGGTCCCTATTTTAACACACACACCGCCAAACTGTTTTTCATCTACTCATAAACATGACAAATTATCTGTAGCCTTGCCTTAAAACTACAATTTATACACCGTAAGTCTATTCTGTCATCTGTCTTAAAGAGGTGCTAAGCGCCTTAGCACGTATAATACAGATGACAGACAGTTAAATACGGCCCCGGTCTGTACCGAGCATTTACAATTTGGTTACTAATAAGGGGTTAAATAGCCCTGTGAACTACATAATATACACACATAATACAGATATATACAGAGACAATATATACATATACATACACATATAGATAACAATACACGCGGCGCCTGACGGTGTTCTGTTGCGTTTATTTCGAAAGGAAATAAACCAATAACAGGCAGCACCACGAGAAGGTATCCGTCAGACTTGCCTTAGGGATCATCACGACTTGCGCTCTCCCCTAAGACCGTTGCCTCCTTACCCATCCGGGATGAGTAAGGAAGGCCTGAGTTTATCCAAAACAAGCAGCGCAAGGCATGCAAGCTAGGCAAAGCAACTATTAATGAATAAACCCAGACCCGCCCAACCTAACCTAACCTAACCTAACCTAACCTAACCTTTTTTTTTTTTTTTTTTTTTTTTTTTCGTGGGGAAATGCATTTACGCATTCCCGCCTGCTGGGGGGGCAGACGGGATATGACGGGCTCGGTGCAGAAGGCACCCATACCGTCTAAAACCACCACGGTGTTCCGACGTCGTCGACTGAAGACGGGGGGCACGGGACCGCCAGCTATTCAATACCGCAGCCCCCGTCGACGCCGCTGCCCGCTGTAAAGTGGCGGGCTCTCCTCGGTGAGGGGTGTCAATAGGAACACCCCTCCACCTCGTGTGACGCCCCCCGAACACGGAGGGGGCGTCACCATCGCGAGAGGACCTATCTCTGAAGGGTGCCGGATGCCCCCGCATCCGACGACCCAGGCCCTCTCAGCGGAGACGGAGTGCGGGCTCGATTAGCCCGCCGCCGTGTCCGCGCTCTCCGGAGCGGAAGAGAGAGAGGATCTCTCTCCCTCTCACGCTCCGCTGCCTCCCTCTGCGAGACAATAATCTCGCAGAAGGAGGCCACTGCCTCCCAACAGCTCTCATCGGCGACCATCCTGGCGAGGATGGTCGGCAATGAGAGGTCCCCCCCCACGACCGCGACCAGAGCTTGTCGCGGTGCTGCTCCTCCTGGACATACCTCCAGCGCGTGCTGGGCGGTGTCTACCAGGTAGCCGCACTGATGGCATGCCGGGGAGGCTTCTCTCCGGGCGATTCGATGCAGGTAACTCCCGAAACAACCATGTCCCGAGAGCACCTGCGTCAGCCGAAATGAGAGCCTCCCATGTCTCCGATCGATCCACTCTCGGAGAACGGGCTGGATAGCGTCGAGGAGTCGTCGACTGCTATCCCCCCTCTGAGTGGACCCGTCGAGGAGCCGTCCCTCCCACCTCTCGAGAGCCAACGCCCTGGCGTTGTTGCGCCAATGCGCTAACTCCCGCGGCGCCGGTCGCTCGTCCCGCTCCCGCGCACGCACTCTGCGGCGGTAGACTGAGGCCAAGACTTCGGCCTCAAGGTCCCAGGGGAGCAGGCCAGCGAGGGCGCACGCCACCTCGTGTGAAAGTGTCCGATAGCCCCGGCACACTCTCACCGCCATGGTCCGTTGGGCTGCAATCAGCAGGGCAGTCTCCCGCCGATCGAGTCCCCCGGACCATATGGGGGCTCCGTATAGGGCCATCGAGCTGACCACCGCTGTATAGAGGCGGCGGCAGCTGCCCTCCCCACCCCCAAGATTGGGGAGGAGGCGACTCAATGCGCCGGCTGCCCCCAACAATTTGGGGGACAGTCGCCGCATGTGCGCCTCGAACCTCCATCGGCTATCAAGGACGACGCCGAGATACTTCAGCGTCGTCCTGACGGGGATGGAGGTTCCTCCCACCACTATCGATGAGTCTGCAGGTGGCGCTCGTCGGGGACCATGGAAGCATATGGCCTCCGATTTGTGGAGCGCCACCTCCAGACCCAGCCTCCTGATCCTGGCCACGACCATCGCGACTCCGGCCGTGGCAAGGATTGCCGCCTCCCTGTAGGTACCACCCCGGGCGGTGACCAGCGTGTCGTCGGCGTAACAAACGACGCCGACGCCATGAAGACCACGGCCACGGAGGGCCCAATCGTAGCCGACGTTCCACAGCAGGGGCCCTAAAACAGACCCCTGAGGGACGCCGCGCGCCATGGGGCTCCGACCCACCCCGCTCGCCGTTGGGAAAACCACCTCTCTATAGGAGAGGTAGTTTTTGACGAGTCTGCGCAGGTACGACGGCACTCGGTGGTACTCCAGACCACCGAGTATCGTGGTCCAGGGCAGCGTGTTGAACGCGTTGGCGATGTCTAAAGACACCGCCAACATCACGCCGCCGCTGGAGCACGCCTCCTCGGAGAGATCGCGGACGCGGGAGATGGCGTCCAGCGTCGAGCGACCTCTCCGGAACCCGAACTGGGTGGGCGCCAAGTCCGGTCCGGACGTCTCGAGGTGCTTGACGAGGCGGGCGGCGATCACCCTCTCCAACAGCTTTCCCGCCTCGTCAAGCAGCACAATCGGACGATAACCCGAAGGCTCGTCCGCGGGACGTCCCTCCTTCCTGATGAGGACGAGTCTGCCCCTCCTCCATCTCCTGGGGAACTTCCCCTCCCGAAGGCACCTGTCAAACAGGGCCCTGAGAGCGGGCGCCAGGTGCTCCAAAGAGAGTGCCCACACACGACCCGGTATGCCGTCTGGCCCGGGTGCCGTGTTCTTGGCCCTCATCCGGAGCACAGCTGCACCAAGCTCCCCTTCGGAGACAGGGGCAGGCTCCTCCTCTTCCACCTCGGCGAGATCGGTCGACGAGGGAACGGCGAAAGGTGGCGAGAAATCGTCTCCCGGAGGACCGGGGAACAGCCCTCCCACCACCCTCTGGAGAACAGCCGGTTGGAGCGAGGCAGTCACGGGGGGTGCCCATGGGCGCAGCTTCTGCCGCGCCCATTGGTACGGGCGGCCCCACGGATCGCGCTCTAGCCCTTCCAGCAGCTCCTGCCAGGATCGCTGCTTCGCCTCGTCAATGGCCACGCGAAGGACCCTCGAAGCGTCTCGGTAGGCGGCATACAGAGACTCGCACACCTCCGTCTCCTGCCGCCTTCGCCTACGATACCGCTGGTATCGGCGGCGCCTCCTCACGCAGCGTCTTCGGAGTTCGGCAATCTCCTCTGACCACCAGTAGACTTGGCGTCTGGACCGTGGGGCTGTCACACGCGGCATCGCTGCATCGCAGATACGCGACAACGCCGCACACAGTCTGTCCGCCAACGCATCCAAGTCTACGGGGTCACCTTCCTGAGAAGTGCCGTTCCACGCTTCGACGAGGGCCGCCTCCTGCAGCAACTCGGCGTCAAGACGCTTCAGGGCCCATCTCGGACCGATCTCGCCGGATCCCTCCCTCAGCGTGTCCGCCAAGGACGGGGAGACGCTGAACCGGATATACCGGTGGTCGGAGAGCGTCTCCTCGTCCACCAACACCTGCCAGTCACGAATTTGGCAGGCGAGGTCTGGGGTGGCAAACGTCACGTCGACGATCGATCCACCCCATTGGCGGACACAGGTGTTCTCACTCCCGGTGTTCACGACGCAGAGGCCCATCCCGGTCATCCACTCTAACACGGTGACGCCCCGCGGACAGGTCGACGGGGACCCCCACGCCAAGGATTTGGCGTTGAGGTCCCCCATGACGATCACGGGGCGCGGGCGGGTCTGACCTATGAAGGTCCCCACCTCGCCGAGAAGAGCCTCCAGTTCGTGCCGGGGCCTATTCCGGGAGTGATAAACACCCATCACGACGACAGGGCCCACTCCTGCCGCCACGAAACCCCTGCCTCTCGTTAGCCCTTCGAGAGGGGGGGATGGAGTCGGCGACTGTGTGGTGATTGCCACCAAGCCGTCAAGGCCCCCCACCCAGTCACTCCTGGGTGGGACCGAGTACGGCTCTGCAACCACCGCCACTTTGATGCACCGCTCCGCCATACACTGCAGGAGTAAATCCTGAGCGCGGGCGGAGTGGTTCACGTTCGCCTGGAGGAAGGTTAGGGCCATACTAACCAACCTCCATGCGATCCGCCCGTCCTTTATTAGAGGAAGACGGTCGCGACTGGGCCTCGGCCTCAGTCGCGATGGCCTTCCGCCGAGCCCCTGACTTTGACGGGGGCTTGGCACATGCCTTGCCCCCGGAGAGGTGGTCCGCTGGCTTACCCGCGGCCGCACAAAGTGAGCAGCGGGGAGCAGCGGAGCAGTCCCTGGCTTTATGAGCCTTTTGACCGCAGCGGTAGCACTCGTCGCTGCGGTCTGTCTCGGCCTTGCATTGGGCCGCCACGTGGCCCAACGTCAAGCAGCGGAAACAGCGACGCGGCCTGGGGTCGAGGATGCCGACTCGCGCCGCCACCCAGCCCACCAGAACGCGCCCACTGGCCGCTATCTTCTTCGCAGCGGGTACGGGGCAGCGCACAAACGCCGTTCCCATACCCGCCGGTCCCCGTCGTATCGTCCCAACGGCTACTGTCGCCGCAGGACACTCGCCCAGGGCCGCTAGCGCGTTTGCCAGCTCTTCGGAAGTGGCCGAGTCATCCAGGCCGGTGACCCGCATGTCTGCGGTGGTGGTCGGCCTGCTGATTTTGACCTCCGATCGGCCCTCGAATACCTCCTCGAGCTTCCTGGCGAGGACATCCGCTTTCGCGGCATTGTTCTCACCAGGAATCTCGAGGATCCGGGCCCCGGTGGCCGCCGTCCGGATGGTTAGCGGCGGCAAACCCAGCTCATTGAGCTTGATCTGCGCCTTGGCCTCTCCTAAGACGGTTTTATACGTCACTTCTCGTTCCGCTGCCCCCGGTTGCAGCGTGATTACTACAGCTGCGGTGCGGGGGGAGCGGAGTTTGGCTGCGCCCTTTGTTTTGGGCGGGGGCTTCCTTCTCCCAGGTAGTGGCAGAGGCGGAACCGGTGCCGGTGGTGGTGCCGGACGAGTAGGTCCCTGCTCCTTGGCAGCCACTCCCCTGTCCCTCCGTTTATCCAGGCCGCGTCTGGTCACGACGTGCCACGCTTCAGTCAGAGGAGGCGGGGCAGGGGCAGGCAGCAGTGCGACGGGCGCAGGAGTGGGGCCCTTCGCAGCCTTGCCTTTGGCCTTCTTCTTTGACCCTGGGGTGTTCCCAGGGGCGGCTCCACGACTTGGAGCCGCTGCTGGTTGCACACCAGGGCCAGCCTTCTTTGGGGCACTCTCCGGGGCGGCTCCACGACTGGTGGTCGCTACCGGCGTCTGCATCTCAGACAGCCTCCGGCGATCAACGGCGAGTGGGGGTCTGAGGGTCCTCGCAGGCAGCAACCGCTCCTCTAGGCCTTCGAAGCGAGCGTTGATCATGGTGCCCACCTGCACCATGACCTTCCGCATCGCTTCATCGCCAATGAGGGGCATAGGGGGCTGAGCCACTGGCACCACAACCCGTGCTGACCTCATTTCGTCCATTTGGCGTCGGAGCTCCTTGAGCTCCGCCGCCAGCTGCTGGTTCGCCTTGACCAGCAAGGCCATCTCCTCTGGCATCGAGCGGGCCCGCGATTCCTGGAAGGACGCTTTGATAGTCATCGCAGCGTCCTTCAGGGCCTTCACGCAAGTGCCTTTCAGGTTCTTGGACTTGGTGGCCACTGTTAAGACAGTGTCCACCGAGTCCAAGAGTATTTTCTCAAGATGAGCGGCATCGCACTCACCCAGCCTCAGACTGGTGGCCGGAGGCTCCGGCACCTTGAGAAACTGGGCGGCCGTTGATGCCGCTCTCCTCTGTTGCAGCTCGTCCGCCAGCTCCTTCTCGGCGGTGAGCCGCAGCTCCTCCTCCCGCGCCCGGTTCAGTTCGGCCTTGGCTTTCGCCAGGCCGACGTACTGGCCGGTCGTGGGTGGCCTCCCTTTGGCACGTCCTTTGCCGCTTCGAGCGGCCGGGACCTTTGGTGACGGTAAGATGTCACTGAGGTCCCCATCGTCCTCCTCCAGTCGCCTCTTTCTCCTTCTTTGGGAGCCGCGCGACGACACGGTCTCCCAAGTCATCGCAGACTCATCGGACTCCGTCTCCGATAAATTCGGAGTCGGGATCCGAAGAAGTTCATGCAGCGGGGCGACGCCCGCTGCCTCCTCCTCACTCACGTCCATTGACGCGGCGGCAGAGGTGGCGCAAGGGTTGCGCTCTAGCCCTGCCACGGCGTCCACTCTCAGAGTGACTGGTCTGGCGCTGTCTATGCGCTCCAGTACCACTCGAGGCTCCCGTTTTGTAAACGGGGTCAGGTCACTGCACCTAGGTGGTGCTGCCTTCTCCTCTTTTGGGTCCATTTTCTTGCCAAATTTGTCATGTTTTGCAGATTCGGTGTCCTTATTCAGGCCTTTGTCGTCGGTGCGCGGGCCGGAGCCCGCGAAGCGGTTGTTGCCCCCCCCAGATACGGTGGGGCAGCCTTCTTTCGAAGGGTGGGATTTACCCACCTGGGGATTATTGCCAATCGCTTTTGTATCCATGTTTTTAGTTCCTTTTTGTGAGGGGTGAGGTCCCCTTTTGGTGCCCTCGCGACCGGGTTCCCCCCAGCCATGCATCCCATAGGCGGGCACCGAAACCGTAGGATTCGGAGACGCATGATGCCCGACAGGGTGGCCGAGTTGACCCTCCCTGCCGCGCCGCGAGCCTTGAAGGCCCGCCATCCCACGACCCGAAGGTCCGCTGCAGCCGCTGTTAGGCGACTGCCGTCCAAGAGTGTGCCCGACAGGGTGGCCGAGTTGACCCTCCCTGCCGCGCCGCCGGCCTTGCAGACCGGCCATCCCACGACCCGAAGGTCCGCTGCAGCTGCGGAAAGGCAGCTGCTCCTCCAATTTAGCCCGACAGGGTGGCCGAGTTGACCCTCCCTGCCGCGCCAACCGTCAAAACACGACGTCGCTCCCCGCGCGACAGGATGAACCTGACGCGCCACCAGTCTTGTAGACCGGCCATCCGACGACCCTACGGGTCCGCTGTCCCATCTCGAGACCCCGACTCCGCGGATGAACCGCCTGCCCGTCCCCTGTGCCCTATGCTAGCTTCATAGGGACACGCGGAGGGCACCTACGTGTCAGGATTTTAGCCAGCAGCCAACAAGATCCCATATAGAGAAGTTATTGACTGCTGCCCAGGGTGCACCGGCCCAAATACTGCTGTACTCCCCGGATAAAAGGCATCCATAAGAGACCAGCAGCATTCAAGCACACGAGGAGGTATCCTGACCAAGCACCCCAAAAAGAATCTCTTTACGCTGGATTCGATCCACGTGCCTCTCAATTGCGAAGCGATGTCACTTACTATGCGCTATTTGAACGACAACCTAACCTAACCTAACCTAACCTAACCTAACCTAACCTAACCTAACCTAACCTAACCCTCTGTAAAAACAAGTTTTAATCCTAAGAAAGCCCCAGGTGAGGACGGCCTGACCTCTGACATATGTGAGCACGCCATAGATCAAGACCCAGGACTCTACCTATCACTGGCAAACAAGTGCCTTGAATTAAGTCACTTCCCAACGATCTGGAAGGAGGCAATTGTGGTGGCCCTAAGGAAACCAGGAAAGGCAAAATACACGGAGCCAAAGTCGTACAGACCGATTGGGCTATTGCCAGTGATGGGTAAAATCTTGGAAAAGATGCTCGTAAACAGGATAAAATGGCATATGCTCCCAAAACTATGCCCCAAACAGTACGGCTTTATGCCCCAAAAAAGTACCGAGGACTCCCTCTATGTCGTAGTGAAACAAATACGACAAAAACTCCAACAACGCAAACTTATAACATTGATATCACTAGACATAGAGGGAGCCTTCGACAACGCGTGGTGGCCTGCCATAAGGGTACGATTGGCGGAGGAGGGCTGTCCGCAAAACCTGAGACGCCTCATCGACAGTTACCTTCAAAACCGAACGGTAAAGCTTCGATATGCTGGGGAAGAAGTTAAAAGAGGAACAAACAAGGGGTGTGTTCAGGGGTCAATAGGGGGTCCTATCCTCTGGAACCTGCTTATCGTCTCTTTGCTAAAAGGGCTCGAAGGTAGGGGGGACTACTGCCAAGCCTTTGCGGATGATGTAGTTCTGTTGTTCAGTGGAAACACAGCGGAGGAGGTCCAGCGCCAAGCAAACGCAGCACTCGCCTTTGTTCGGGAGTGGGGAGTCAGACATAAGCTCAAGTTCGCACCGCAAAAAACGAATGCAATGATAATCACGCGAAAGCTTAAATATGACTCCCCACACCTGAAAATGGGAAGCGTGGACATCGAAATGGTGAAGGAGATAAAAATTCTAGGGCTCACCATCGACAACGGCCTCACATTTAACAGCCATGTTGGCAACGTTTGTAAAAAGGCGTTGGGTTTCTACCAGCAGCTTGCAAGAGCTGCTCGAGTTGGCTGGGGTCTCCACCCAGAAATAATTAAGACTATATACAAAGCTGTAGTGGAACCAGTCGTTTTATATGCCGCAAGTGTTTGGGCTCCCGCTACAGAAAAAATCAGTGTGCAAAAGCAACTAAATGCTGTTCAGCGGGGTTTTGCACAGAAGTTGTGCAAAGCGTATCGCACCGTCTCCCTGAACTCGGCGTTGGTGCTAGCTGGGATACTTCCTCTCGACCTACGAATACAAGAAGCAGCCGCATTGTACGAAACGAAGAGAGGAATTCCCCGGCTGGCACTAGGAGATAGGGAGATGGAATGCATGGAGCCGTTCGCTAATTTACCCCATCCCGCTGACCATATGTGCCTTGGGTTCATAAGCCTCGTAAACCAAGCCGAAGTAGACGCATATAAGTACCAAGAAGTGCGGATATTTACGGACGGCAGTAAAATCGAAGGCAAAGTTGGAGCGGCATTATCCCAATGGAATAACATTGCCGAAACCAAAAGCCGGAAGTTGAAGCTGTCATCCCATTGTACGGTTTATCAGGCGGAACTCCTGGCCATATGTGAAGCCACAAAAGCGATCGCAAACAGTCCAAAAGAAACCTTCGGCATATACAGCGACTCCAGATCAGCACTTGAAACAGTAACAAATAACCGCACTATACACCCGCTGGCAGTAGAGACTAGAAGAAATATTAGCAAAATCAAGGAACAAGGAAAGACCTTGAGTATGTTCTGGGTAAAAGCCCATGCAGGGCTTATCGAAAACGAGCGCGCTGATGAGCTCGCGAAGGACGCGGCTCTAAATAGTAAGAAAAAACCTGATTACTGCTACTGCCCGATTTCATTTGTCAAGCGAGAAATCCGTATGGACTCGCTTGAGAAATGGAATCGGAGGTATAAAACCTGTGAGACTGCCGGAGTCACCAAAATGTTCCTCCCTTGTGCGATAAAAGCTTATAAAATTGTTCAGGAGATAGAGCCTACGGGTGTATTGACCCAAATTCTGACCGGACATGGTGGGTTCTCCGAATATTTGACCCGTTTCAAGTGTAAGGACGACCCATCATGTCCGTGTGAGCCTGGTACGTTGGAAACCGTGGAACATATCCTTCTCGAATGCCCAATTCACAGCGTAGATAGGTACGAGACAGAGCAAAAAATAGGCAAAAAGCTGGAAAAAGCTACACTAAATGTTATGTTAGCAGATAAGTTTGATAGAATAAGTATAATAGAATATTGTAAAAAAATAGGAAATAAAGTTATTGCTAAAAATAAAAGCGATGTATAAAGATGTATGTTATATATATTGCTGAATATATACTAACAGCATTAGATATAAGAAGTTATAAAATAATGTTAAAAAGAAAAAAAAAATATATATAACGTTAATAAATATAAGTAATAAAGTAGAATCAAAATACAAAATAGACTAGAAACTTGTGTGGGCTTGTAGCATAAATGTTGGAAGTAAAATGGATATAAATTTATGTGTAGAATTAAGAAAAATTGTAATTGTGTAAGATTTATGAAGAAAAGCAAAAACAATAAATAATTGAAACCCTTAGTTGTAATCCCCCCTGTATATAAAGGATATATTAAATACTGGCATCCCACCAGTAATAGGAATGAATGAAACGATGAATGAAAGAAAGATACAGTATGAAGAAAGAAAGCGCGATGCGAAAATGAGTAGAAAAGGGCTCTGATCATGTCAGAGGTAGATGTAGGATAGCTCGCGGGCCGGGACACATTGTTGCTCCCGGACAGGACAAAAAAAAAAAAAAAAAAAAAAAAAACCTAACCTAACCTAACCTAACCTAACCTTTTTTTTTTTTTTTTTTTTTCCCAGGGAAATGCAGCCTTATGCACCGTCCTCAAGGCCCCTGTAAAGAGGGGGCCGAGGGTGTGTGGGGCTCTCCGTCGTGTAAAAGAGACGGCATACCCACTAAAACCCTGGGGGGTTCCTTCGCTCTGCATTAAGGGCGGACACACGGGAATCGCCGAGGCACACGTCCGCGAACCCGTCTGCAGTCGTCCGAACTCAACTGTCGGATCCAACTTGAAGGGGGGGGGAAGTGTACAAGGTTCCCCCTCTCTCACCTATCATCTTTTTGCGAAGCGTTCCTGTAAAACGCTTTCCACCTCAGGACCTATTCTGTCAGGCGCCGGACTAGTCCACCCATATCCGGCGCCCAGAGGCCCTCTATGGGGGTCGACGATTGTGTGCCTGTCGTCTGCGCCCCACTCTTCGACGGCGGAGAGGGTCAGCGAGGGGATCTTCCTCCCTGGCCCTCTCCGCCGCTTCCTTCTGCGAGATCACCTGTTCGCAGAATGTCATCGCTGTCCTCCATGACGCCTCACTGTCTACCATTGAAGCCACCATGGCTGGCAGAGAGACGTTTCCACCCACAATTACGGAGAGTTGTCTCCGTGGTTCAGCCCATGCAGGGCAGTCTTCCAGAGTGTGTCGGGCTGTATCTATAGCACCGGCACAATGATGGCACTCTGGCCTGGGCTCCCTTTTTGCCACTCGCCACAGATACTCCCCAAAGCAGCCATGCCCGGAGAGTACCTGTGACAGATGATAGGTTAGTGACCCCCATCTCCTTTCAATCCACTCCCGGAAAACTGGGAGGATCGCCTGTACTGTCCAGTGGCGGGAAATGCGTTCTTCCCTCAATCTTTCGTTCCAGCGCCGAAGGAGACCATCGCGGAGAAGCTCTCTCCAGCGACGCAGTTCCTCCGGCGCAAGTGTCTGTCCTCCTGCCAGCGACGCAACCCTACGATCGTGGACCTCCGTCAAAACTTCGGCATCGAGGTCCCAAGGCGGCGTACCGGCTAACAGACAGGCCGCCTCGTACGACACCGTACGATACGCTCGGCAAACCCTGATTGCCATGACCCTCTGTGGTCTGCGTAGGAGGGCCACATTGTGGCGATCCAAATCCTTCGCCCATATTGGCGCCCCATACAACGCCATCGACCTAACTACCCCCGTGTAAAGGCGGCGGCAGCTGGCCTCCGGTCCACCAATATTTGGCAGTAACCCACCCAGCGCAGATACTGCCCCCATCAACTTGGGCACCAGGCGCCCGAAGTGGGCGTGGAAGTTCCACCGGCTGTCGAGGACGAGTCCTAGGTACTTCATCGTTCCACCGACAGCGACAGAAGTTCCCCCCACTGTCAGGGATGCGTGAGCCGGAGGGGCCATCCGAGGACCGTGAAAACACAATGCCTCGGATTTGTTCAGGGCAACCTCCAGCCCAAGCATCCTTATCCTCCCGACGACGGTAGCGACTCCAGCCGTGGCCAAAATCGCGGCATCTCGGTAGGTGCGTCCGCGGGCCGTAACGAGGGTATCGTCGGCGTAGCACACAAGGCTGACCCCACGGAGGTTCGAGCCGCGGAGCACCCAATCAAAGCCGATGTTCCACAAGAGGGGGCCTAAGACCGACCCCTGTGGAACACCGCACGTCATCACCGCCTCGGACCACCCACCCCGCGTTGGGTACCTCACGGACCTGTCCGATAGGTAGTTGGCAACGATGCGCTGCAAATACTGAGGGACTGCATGGTATTTGAGCGCTTCCGTGATGCAGGCCCAGGGGAGTGTGTTGAAAGCGTTGGTGATGTCAAGCGACACCGCCAACAGCACTTCACCCCGGGCCACCGCTTCTTCCGCCTGGGCCCTCACCCTCGCGATAGCGTCGAGGGTGGATCTGCCACAGCGGAAGCCGTACTGCTCATCGGAGAGGTCCGGCCCAACTCTAGTAAGGTGCTTGACGAGGCGCGCAGCGATAACGCGCTCAAGGAGCTTGCACGCCTCGTCAAGCAGCACAATTGGTCTGTAGGCTGAGGGAGAATCCTCCGGCCTACCCTCTTTGTGGAGGAGGACCAACTTCCCGGTCTTCCACAGATGGGGGAATCGGCCCTGCGCCAGACTAGCGCTGAAGAGGGCCCTCACTCTCTCCTCCAGAATCTCCATGCTCATGACCCATACCCGACCGGGTACGCCATCCAGCCCGGGAGCCGTAGTTTTTTTGGCACGGAGCCGAAACACGGCAGCTCGCAACTCACCCGCGGTGACTTCGGGGGAAGTGTCTTCGGTATCGTCCGGTTCTCGCGCAGTCGAGGCAGACGGTGGTGCCATTGGCGGAGGGATGTGCGGAGCCCTGCGCGGAAATAGGGCCTCCACTGTGTGTTCCAAGAGCTCCGGCCGGAGACTCTCCGTCAGGGGTGGTGCCCATGGACGCAGTTTTCGCCTCACCAACCTGTACGGCCTCCCCCAGGGAACCTAACCTAACCTAACCTAACCTAACCTAACCCAGTTTCACTCGAGACGCAAGCCCGAGCGCCACGTTTTAAGGCTGCTCCACGCTCGAAAAATCAGAAAAAGTGGCAAAAAGTGTGAAAAAGTGTTGTGTGATATACCGTTAAACGCGCGCAGACGCAAGGAGTACAGTGCCGCAAAAATCTCGGAAATCGGAGAATCCCTGGAAGTACCAGAGGGAAAAAACCGAGATTTAACCTCCAAAAACCAGCATACATACATTTGGAGTGAAACGCTGCGCGATTAAGATCGACGACCCCCACTTTTTATAGTGCCCAAAGAAGCGTCTTGAGTGGAGCTACCATCGGGCAAAGTCCCGGAATTTTTGCGACGAAACTCGCTGAAATATAACGAAAAGTCCCGAAACCACGTGGCCACGTGGTACCAGATCCGGACCCCTGAGGGAAAATCCACTAGCAGAGCGACGTGCTGAACATCGAGACCTGCCACCGGACACCTCGGACGTCAAGCTTGGATCATCCCTCTTGAAGATATAAGGTTTTTAAATTTTTGACGAACTTTGACCTCTTAAAATTTTATATTAAGATCGATGACCCTATAGTTTTTGCATCTTTTAAAGTAGTTTATGCATTAGGCAACAGTTGTGCAAAATTTTGGATTTTTCTAACCAGTAGTTTCTGAGTAATTTAATTTTAAAGTTTTTTCATACAAAATTGTGTAGTCACGTGGTACATACTGGTACCCTAAACAATTGAGACGCGTGGGTTTTGACAGTGCCAATTAAAAGGGCACTTAATTCTAGACTATATACATCGTTTTTTAAAATTTTAAACTGTATATTTTGTATGTTTTAAGTAATTATAATATTTTCTAGTACATATAGGGTGTATACATATTTTAGACTATAATTAGCTATATATAAGTAATAAAATAAAATTGAATGCAGAACTAGGTTCCTTAAAAAAGGACGAACAAAACGAGCCTAAACTCGATTGTACTAAGACAAGGAATTTAGGACATACGTAAAAGGGAAGACGACTAAAAAATTTACTTTTTGGGGGTGATTTTGAGAATTTTTTAAAAATACTTCTAGGAATTTGTCGGTATTGTCACCATTAAAATAAGCTGTTAAAGAAGCCCAGGTACTTCAGTGATTTTTCGTTGCACTGACAAACTGAAGGGGTAGTCAGGGCAAGCCCTTTTGTTTCTTTTTGCGGCTGTTGGTTTTCAACCCCTTCAGTTTGAACACTCACCCTGAAAAATTTTAGATATAAAACAAGTCAAAATTTCAGTTTATAATTTAATACAGTTCAACTACAATGTCTATAAATTTTATTAGATTTTTAAATTAAATATTTATTGGATAACTTTAAAACTTAAAGTACACACAAAAAACTACCCAACCGCAAAATACCTTGTTTTGCATTTTGCGGCTAAACTAGGGGTGCTAGAGCATTTTTGACATTTTTTTCCGGGGCCCCCCCCCTTCAACCCCCCCCACACTATCCAGAAGCCGTATAGTCTTCGCCACCCACTGGATCATTTTGACAAAGTTTCAACCCCCTACCCCTAAAAACAAGGTTCGACTTAGAAAATTTTTGTAAAATTCTCAAATAAAATTTAGCTTTAAAAAATTGTATTGACGCATTTTTGGTTTCCTTATAACGGAAAACATACTTTTGTACCGGACACTTGTGACTTTAACGATTTTTAAGGGTTGCAACCCTTAAAAATCTTAACTTTCTTCTGCCAATAGCTCCGGATCTAGAAGGCCTACAGCAACGCGGTTTTTTGCATACTGTAGGTCTAAACCCGGAGTATCCATTGGGCAGAGTTAGAAAGCTCTACATAGAGTTTAAAAGTAGAGTCGACTCTACGTTTTAGAAAATACTTACTTACATTACTTATATTATTTATTGATTGTAAATATTGACGACGGAAGCCATTTTAGCTTTCCGTCATATGTCTACGACGCTACCGATATATTGGGCAGTTATTGATAGACGGTAAATACTATTCCATTATTTTACTTTTTCTACTATTTGTTTTTGTTTTCGACTGACGCCTTTTACACGTCTGGTCGGAACTGAGCTATCCTACTACTCTACTCTCTTAAACTATGTTCGGAATTCGTACCCCGGACTCTAAGAGCAATACGATGTCGTCAAAGGAGAGAAGCAAGTCACCTCCACATGAGCAAGCCGGAGTAAATGTAGGGACCATGGGACCATCTGTGGTGTCTAAAGAGCCACCCACCGCTGTTAGACGTAGTGTTGGAGAGATAGAGGCCCGGCTGATGACGACACCTCCACCGCAGAGTGACAACCTTAGTCAACGGGAGAGCAAATCAAAAGCCGAGTTAATTTCAACGGCTCCCACTACCAAACCTGACCCGCAGAGGGTAAAGGCATCTGCATCTGCTCCGGTGAAAAACAGTTCACCCAAGCCCTCTCCTAAGTATAAAAGCCGAATTGCCGAGGCTAAAGCATGCCTTGTCAAGGCAAAATTACACTTGAGTAATAGCCGCAACTTGAAGGCAGAAATCAAAAAGGAGGTGACAGAAGCTATAGAGAGACTATATATGCTGGTAAAGGAAGGAGAGAAAGAGGTAGAGTCCGAAGGTAAAAATAAGGAAGGACAAGAAAAGGACAAGAGTGTGGCCTCAGCCACACAGCCACAGCCTCAGCCCTCAGGCGTTAAAGACGAACTTAAAAAACAGCTTGAAGAGCACAGTAGTTTATTAAGAGAGAGTAAGGAGGAAATTAATAAATTGACGGAGATGCTCAAAAAGAGTCAAGACATGAGCGAAAAAAGAGGATCGTACGCAGATGCAGTGGCCGGCTCGCCAAGAAAACCTCCAGGTACAACGGCCATGCACTCCCTCATCATCACCTCTAAAGACGAACAGGAGACGGGAGAGCAAGTATTTGATAAAATAAGACGAGTGGTTAATGCTAAGGAAGAGGGAGTTAGGATAGATAGAATAAGAAAGGCAAAGGATAGGAAGATTATAGTTGGCTGCAAAAACAGAGAGGAAATAAAGAAGGTTAGAGATAGAATCAGGGAGAGAGATGGAGAGCTGAATGTAGAAGAGATGAAGAATAAAGACCCGCTCATCATCCTATACGGCGTGCTGCAGAGCAATACAGATGAGGACATTGTCGGGGGAATCTGGGCCCAGAATAAACAGGTGCTGAGGGACGCTAACCCTGAGGAAGACCGTATAGATATCAGGTTCAGGCGGAAAGCGAGAAATCCACTCACCTCGCATGTCGTGGCCCGGGTTTCGCCACGAGTTTGGCAGAGCCTCACCGACGCGGGGGCTGTGCACATTGACATGCAGAGGGTCAGGGTCGCGGACCAATCTCCCCTAATACAGTGTTCTCGCTGTTTAGGGTACGGGCATGGAAAGCGATTCTGCACTGAAGCGGTTGACGTGTGCAGCCACTGCGGTGGCCCTCACCTTAAAACACAATGTGCAGATTGGCTCGCAGACGCTCTCCCGACGTGCACTAATTGCATAAAGGCCAAGATGGCCCGGAATGACCATAACGCCTTTAGCAATGACTGCCCGGTGAGGCGAAAGTGGGAAGCACTAGCGAGATCCACTGTGGCGTATTGCTAAGGGCGTCCAGGGTTACAACATAGTGCAGGCCAACCTTAGGAAGCAGCGATTGGCAACTGACGAACTCTTCCTTGAAGCAGCAAAACGAAAAACAGCGGCCGCCCTCCTCCAGGAGCCCTATGTCGGTGGGTCTCGAAAGTTAAAAAGCTACAGGAACACCAGGATCTACCAGTGCGCTGACAGAGGAGAAGGGATTGTTAAGTCGGCCATAGTTGTCATGGACTCTTCACTTGACGTGATACAATACCCGAAACTCACCACCAACAACATCGTCGTGGTGGGGATCCGGACCAGCGCCTGGCATATAATCCTGGTGTCAGTATACCTGGAAAAGGACAAACCGATTGAACGAGATCTAGAACACCTCGCTAAGATCGCGAAGGAAGTGGGAAAAAGTAAGATAGTAATAGGAGGAGATGCAAACGCTTGGAGCACGTGGTGGGGAAGCATCAAGACGAACTCAAGAGGAGAGGAACTGCGAAGTTTCGTCGATGAGATGGGGTATCAGATACTGAATAACGGCTCAACACCGACCTACGACTGCATCAGAGGTGGAAAGCGCTTCAGCAGCCATGTCGATATAACGGTCTGCTCTACCGACATGCTCGCCCTAGTGGAGGACTGGAAAGTCGTAGAGAACCTCACGAGCTCGGACCACAATGGCATTACATTCAAATTACTATTAGAAAAATCCACAGGTACACATATACACAGAACAACACGACTCTACAACACAAAGAAAGCTAATTGGATCCAATTTCATGAGAAACTGGACCAATTGAAAGCTATACACAAACTGACAGATATTGACACACAAAACATAAATAACACAAAACAATTAGAAGAAATAGTAACAAATTATATAAAAACCATAATTCTAGCATGCAAAAATTCAATTCCAATAGTTAAAAGTACACAAACATTAATCTTGCCATGGTGGTCTGAGAGACTCGCTGAGATGAAAAAAGAAGTCACCACCAGGAAGCGTAGAATCCGCTGCGCCGCTCCAGTCCGTAGATCCAAGGTCGTTGACGACTATCTGGAATATAAAGAAATGTACGAGTTAGAAGCAAATAAAGCAATAATTGAGAGCTGGAAGAACTTTTGTGAGAAACAGGATAGGGAAGGGGTATGGGACGGGATATACAGGGTGATTGGAAGAACGATGAAAAGGGAGGAGGATGTGCCTCTTCGGGTTGAAGGAGTAGAGTTAGATGCCAAAGGTTCAGTTAAGGCTCTCACCGAAATCTTCTTTCCGGAAGACCTATTAGAAAACGACAACATCGAACATAACAAAATTAGGGAAGAAGCTAAAAAAGTAAATGATGAACAACAAGTTGGACTCTGTGACCCACCTTTCACACTAACAGAACTAAAAATGGCAACAAACTCCTTCAACCCGAAGAAAGCACCTGGATCAGATGGATTAACTGCCGATATCTGTAAAGAGGCAATCCGGAATGATCCCAAAACCTTCCTGAGTATAGTTAACTACTGTCTGGAACTTGGTCACTTTCCCAACCCGTGGAAGGAGGCCACCGTTATCGTTCTGAGAAAGCCGGGGAAAGAAACGTACACAGCCCCAAAATCATACAGACCAATTGGACTGCTCCCGGTACTGGGGAAGATTTTCGAGAAGATGGTGGTTACCCGACTCAAGTTTCACTTGCTTCCAAAAATGAGTACTCGCCAATACGGGTTTATGCCCCAGAAGAGCACCGAAGACTCCCTCTATACTCTAATGGAACACATCCGCGACAAAGTTCGTAAGAAGAAAATCGTGACGATGGTATCCTTGGATATAGAGGGAGCATTCGACAGTGCGTGGTGGCCGGCCATCAGAACCCGATTGGCTGAGGAAAAGTGTCCAATAAACTTGAGACGGGTAATAGACAGTTATCTCCGTGACAGGAAAGTAACAGTCAGATACGCCGGTGAGGAATACACCAAGAACACTAGTAAGGGCTGTGTACAAGGATCGATCGGTGGGCCCATATTGTGGAACCTACTCCTGGACCCACTCATCAAGGAATTAGAGATAAGAGGTGACTATGTGCAGGCATTTGCAGACGACGTCGTCCTAATCTTTGAAGGTGATACCGCACAGGAGATTCAGGGACGTGCCAATGCAACACTGGAGCGTGTTCGGGCGTGGGGGGTCAAAAACAAGCTGAAATTTGCGCCACATAAAACCATGGCAATGGTGATAACACGTAAGCTTAAATATGACACCCCACGCTTGAACATGGGCGGTGTGAGCATTGTCATGACCAAGGAAATCAAACTTCTGGGACTCACCATCGACGATGGACTGACCTTCAACTCCCACGTCGCAAATGTCTGCAAGAAGTCACTAAGCTTCTACAAACAGCTCTCTAGGGCGGCCAAAGTCCAGTGGGGACTCCAGCCGGAAATAATCCGCACCATATACATGGCAGTCGTAGAGCCAACTATCTTGTATGCAGCGAGCGCATGGGCTCCTGCAACAAATAAAATAGGCATTAAGAACGAACTCAATGCGGTTCAACGAGGCTTCGCGCAAAAGATCCTTAAGGCCTACAGGACTGTATCACTCAACTCAGCTCTATTACTCGCTGGGTTGCTTCCCTTGGACATAAGATACAGTATATAATATACGGATATAATTTGCAAATTGGAATCGTTAAAATCTTTAATATAAATAAATTATTATTTCGCTAGAGCTTCTGGAAAAAAAAAAAAGAAACCACCAAAATTTTTGAATAATATTAAATTCTCGCTAAACAAAGTCTCTGATCGCTGTCAGAGGACATCAGCATAGGGAGGATGGTTTTAGTCCGTAGGTCGCCGAGTCCGGCGGAGTCGGACATCACCCTTTGCGGGGTATCCATGAGGATTTCCTCCTTCCTAATAAAAAAAAAAAAAAAAAAAAAAAAAAACCTAACCTAACCCAGGAATACGACATAGTCAAATTCACGTCCCAATATAGAGTGTAGCCTACCAAAATCTGCGTCTCTGGTAGCGCAGACTAACTAAACAGTTTAAATAGTATCGCCCGATAATAAAATCTTACATTAGACAGCTAAAACCTGTTTTTGCAAATATTTTTGTAAGTAATTTCATATATTCGTGTTGTCTTTGTTCGTTTCCTAATTGTGTGGTGTTTTTGTGTTTGGTAATTTGCAGCCGCTGGTGGCGGACCGTCCTGCGTTGTTTTTAGGTATATAGATTCAATAGTGAAAAAGTTTTCAACGTTTTACACTTACATTTTTCAAAATTTCCTGTATTTTTTCGATTAAAAATTAAATTTCAACCTTTTTAAATAGCTCCACGCATCAAAACACGCGGGCCGCGGTCCCCGATCGTGTCCCGTTGGATTGAGCGCGATCGGAGCTATACTTTTTGAAATATAACAAAATAATAGTAAAATACCTAACTTTCAGCTTTACAGTTAATTTTAAATATAGTATAGTTATACAACATAAATTTCGACCAAATGTATGACTAAAAATTTTGACATTTGTTGTCTTTTTGTAATTCTGTTAGTTAGACGCAAGCATTCACATTAGGTTTGTTTGACTATAGTTTACTTTATATGTTTTAAAATTGATTAATTATTGCTTATAATTTTATAAGCATTATTGACGATCACTTTTATGGTTTCATCGTTTAAATTTAATATTAATTGACGCCCTCTACACGTTCAATTAAATTACTGACAATTTTCCCTTCAGCGGAAAATCGCTAATAATGTTCGGTTTTAGAACTCCTGACCAAAAATCGAAGGACATGGCCACAAATGAGGCCGAGGAGCTGCAGACAGAACGGAGTTTGACAGAGGCTGGGACCTCAGCAGCAAGCACAGACTCGGCAGCCAGCAAAGTCCGAACAAGTATCGGAGAAATTGAAGCCCGGTCGACGACACCGCCTATCCTTCAAAAAACAAAGCTGGAGGAAAAGTCTAGGGCAAAGACCACCGGGACAGCCCTTGAAAAAAGACCCGGCCAGATAAAAGGAAAGGCGACGATGACCACGACCGAGGCAGAGCCGGTACCTGTAAGCAAACCTGGCCCGCAGAGAACTAAGGCGTCTGTACCTGTATCGACACAAAACCGCTCACCCAAGGCATCTCCCAAATATGTTAATAGAATAACAGAAGCCAAAGCCTGCCTCATGAAAGCGAAGTTGAACTTAGGGAACAGCAGAAACCTTAAGGCTGATATCAAGGCAGAAGTGACAGAGGCAGTAGAAAGACTGTACATGTTAGTGAAAGAGTCAGAAGGAGAAAAGAATGTACAGCATGAAGGTAAAAACAAGGAGGAACGTGAAGTTAGTTTAATAGAGTCTGCAGGCGCATCGGATGAGATTAAAACACAGCTCGAGGCGCACAGCAGACTATTAAAGGAAAGTAAGGAAGAGATGGAAAAACTAACAGAAATGCTGAAAAAGAGTCAGGAGATGAGCGAGAAGAGGGCTTCATACGCGGATGCAGTGGCAGGCTCGCCAAGAAAACTTCCAAGTACGACGGCCATGCACTCGCTCATCATCACTTCCAAGGATGAACAAGAGACGGGGGAGCAGGTGTTTGAAAAAATAAGAAGAGTAGTGAATGCAAAGGAAGAAGGAGTAAGAATAGATAAAATAAGGAAAGCAAAAGACAGGAAAATTATTGTTGGATGTCGCAATAGAGAAGAAATCAAAAAAGTTAGAGACAAGATCAGGGAGAGGGACGGGGAGCTTAACGTGGAAGAAATTAGGAATAAAGACCCTCTCGTTATACTGTACGGCGTCCTCCAAAACAACACAGACGAGGACATAGTTAGTGCGATCTGGGCCCAAAATAAACATCTTTTGAGAGACGCATGCCCCGAGGAGGATCGCATCGAAATCCGCTACAGACGCAGAGCGAGAAACCCGCTTACCTCACACATTGTGGCCAGGGTAACACCACGAGTTTGGCAAAGCCTCACCGACGCAGGGGCCGTACACATCGATATGCAGAGGGTCAGAGTCGCAGACCAGTCTCCCCTAATACAGTGTTCCCGTTGTTTAGGTTACGGACATGGAAAGCGGTTCTGTACCGAAGCGGTCGATGTGTGCAGCCACTGTGGCGGCCCTCACATGAAAACCCAATGTGCTGACTGGCTCTCAGACGCTCTCCCGACCTGCACAAATTGTACAAAGGCCAAGATGGTCCGAAACGACCACAACGCCTTTAGCAATGACTGCCCGGTGAGGCGCAAGTGGGAAGCACTTGCGAGATCCACCGTGGCGTATTGCTAAGGGCGTCCAAGGCTACAATATTGTGCAGGCAAATCTTAGAAAGCAGCGACTAGCGACTGACGAACTCTTCCTTGAAGCAGCAAAGCGGAAAACAGCGGCCGCCCTCCTCCAGGAGCCCTATGTCGGTGGAGCTAAAAAGATGAAAACCTACAACAACACCAGGGTCTACCAGAGCGCTGACCAAGGAGAAGGGATTGTGAAGTCGGCCATAGTTATTATGGACCCCACACTTGACGTGACACAATACCCGCAACTTACCACCAATAACATCGTGGTGGTGGGGATCCGGACCAGCGCCTGGCAGATAACCCTGGTGTCAATATATCTGGAAAAGGAGCAACCGATCGGACAAGACCTGGAGCACCTCGCTAAGATCGCGAAGGAAGTAGGGAACAAACGACTTATTATAGGAGGGGACGTAAACGCTTGGAGCACGTGGTGGGGAAGCGTCAGCACAAACCCTAGAGGAGAGGAGCTGCGTAGCTTCATTGACGAGATAGGGCTACAAATTTTAAACAGCGGCTCCGTACCGACCTACGACTGTGTCAGAGGTGGGAAGCGCTTCAGTAGCCACGTTGATGTGACCCTATGCTCGGCCGACCTACTCGCCCTGGTGGAGGACTGGAAAGTAGTTGAAAACCTCACAAGCTCGGACCACAATGGCATAACATTCAAATTACTATTAGAAAAATCTACAGGGACACAAATTAAAAGAACAACCCGAATTTATAATACTAGGAAAGCCAATTGGGTCAAATTTCATGAGAAATTTGACCAATTGAGGGCGGAATATGGACTGACGGACATTGACATACAAAACATTAATAATATTGAAAAATTAGAACAAACCATTGTTAAATACATAAAAGCAGTATCTAATGCATGCATCAAATCTATCCCCAAAATTAAAAACTCAAAACCACTTACCTTGCCATGGTGGTCCGAAAGCCTTGCAGAGTTGAAAAAAGAAGTCACCACCAGGAAGCGAAGAATCCGCTGCGCCGCTCCAGTCCGCAGATCCAGGGTAGTCGACGAGTACCTGGAAAAGAAAACAGAATATGAGTTGGCTATAAATAAAGCTATAATAGATAGTTGGAAGGACTTTTGTGGTAAACAGGACAGGGAAGGGGTATGGGACGGCATATACCGAGTAATCGGAAGAACAATGAAAAGGGAGGAGGACATACCTCTTCGGGTTGACGGAAAAGTGTTGGATGCTAAGGGTTCGGTTAAAGCACTAGCGGAAACATTCTTCCCTGAAGATCTCCTAGAGGCCGACAACACCGAGCATCGGAGAATCAGGGAAGAAGCTGAAAAAGTGAATGGTGGACAACAAATTGAACCTTGTGATCCACCATTCACGCTTACCGAACTCAAAATGGCGACAGACTCCTTCAACCCGAAGAAAGCTCCAGGGGCAGATGGATTCACCGCAGATATCTGCAAAGAGGCAGTCTGGAATGATCCCAAAACCTTCCTGAGTATAGTTAACTACTGTCTGGAACTTGGTCACTTTCCCAACCCGTGGAAGGAGGCCACCGTTATCGTTCTGAGAAAGCCGGGGAAAGAAACGTACACAGCCCCAAAATCATACAGACCAATTGGACTGCTCCCGGTACTGGGGAAGATTTTCGAGAAGATGGTGGTTACCCGACTCAAGTTTCACTTGCTTCCAAAAATGAGTACTCGCCAATACGGGTTTATGCCCCAGAAGAGCACCGAAGACTCCCTCTATACTCTAATGGAACACATCCGCGACAAAGTTCGTAAGAAGAAAATCGTGACGATGGTTTCCTTGGATATAGAGGGAGCATTCGACAGTGCGTGGTGGCCGGCCATCAGAACCCGATTGGCTGAGGAAAAGTGTCCAATAAACTTGAGACGGGTAATAGACAGTTATCTCCGTGACAGGAAAGTAACAGTCAGATACGCCGGTGAGGAATACACCAAGAACACTAGTAAGGGCTGTGTACAAGGATCGATCGGTGGGCCCATATTGTGGAACCTACTCCTGGACCCACTCATCAAGGAATTAGAGATAAGAGGTGACTATGTGCAGGCATTTGCAGACGACGTCGTCCTAATCTTTGAAGGTGATACCGCCCAGGAGATTCAGGGACGTGCCAATGCAACACTGGAGCGTGTTCGGGCGTGGGGGGTCAATAACAAGCTGAAATTTGCGCCACATAAAACCATGGCAATGGTGATAACACGTAAGCTTAAATATGACACCCCACGCTTGAACATGGGCGGTGTGAGCATTGTCATGACCAAGGAAATCAAACTTCTGGGACTCACCATCGACGATGGACTGACCTTCAACTCCCACGTCGCAAATGTCTGCAAGAAGTCACTAAGCTTCTACAAACAGCTCTCTAGGGCGGCCAAAGTCCAGTGGGGACTCCAGCCGGAAATAATCCGCACCATATACATGGCAGTCGTAGAGCCAACTATCTTGTATGCAGCGAGCGCATGGGCTCCTGCAACAAATAAAATAGGCATTAAGAACGAACTCAATGCGGTTCAACGAGGCTTCGCGCAAAAGATCCTTAAGGCCTACAGGACTGTATCACTCAACTCAGCTCTATTACTCGCTGGGTTGCTTCCCTTGGACATAAGAATCCGGGAAGCAGCCTCGCTTTATATAGTAAAGAAAGGTAATCCCCAGCGAGTAATAGGAGATCGAGAAGTTGAAAAACCGGTGCCGTACACCGACGCACCACATCCGGCATCGCAACAAGAGCTGAGCTACACGTGCCTGTCAGACGGAGCGGCATTGGATCAGCACTACAACGACGGCCTCAACATCTTTACAGATGGCAGTAAGATAGAAGAGAAAGTCGGCGCAGCGCTATCTATATGGGATGGCGCTGTGGAGATAAGTACTAAGAAACTAAAGCTGGACAATTGCTGCTCCGTCTTTCAGGCGGGAATGCTAGCTTTGCACGAAGCCACTGAAGCAGCACTTAGTAGTTGTAAAAACAGCTGCAACATATACTGTGACTCTAGGTCAGCTCTCGACACGGTAACGGACGTCGCTTCCCTCCACCCCCTAGCAGTGAAAACCAGAGCCATAATAAAAAATAAAAACTTATATATAAATAAAATAATCAAACAAATATAATATTAATGTTTGCGCCTGTTCTACAATATTATAAAAACAATAAAGTCAATAAAATTTTTTGGCATAAGTTTGGTCGAAAATTGTCTGGTATAATTGAGTCCCAAACGAGTCACGTCACTCTAAGAATTGTATAATAAATAAAATTTGAGTCCCTATGCTTGCGCCTATCCACGAAAATAATAAATATTAACAAAAGTTTCGTAGTAAAAAGTCAACTAGTCAAAAACCTAAATTAAAATAAAATAACAGAAAATTGCTATATAAAATAGCATAAGTCACCCGCTAAGGCCAACGGTTATCCAAAACAGTGTTTTTTAGTATGGCGTGGTTCACTAAAGTTCTCTTGGGTGGGGGGGCGGGTCCACCTTGGGGTGGGTGGGTGCCCTAAAATTAAGTGGACAGCTTAAGGTTAGGTATATAACAATTATTTTGTTATATTTCAAAAAGTATAGCTCCGATCGCGCTCAATCCAACGGGACACGATCGGGGACCGCGGCCCGCGTGTTTTGATGCGTGGAGCTATTTAAAAAGGTTGAAGTCTGATTTTAAATTTTGAAAATACACTAAATTTTGAATTTTATGACTGTAAAAAGTTAATAACTTTTTCACTATTGATGCTAATTACCCAAAAACAACGCAGGACGGTCCGCCACCAGCGGCTGCAAATTACCACACACAAAAACACCACACAAATAGGAAACGAACAGAGACAACACGAATATATGAAATTTCTTACAAAAATATTTGCAAAAACAGGTTTTAGCTGTCTAATGTAAGATTTTATTATCGGGCGATACTATTTAAACTGTTTAGTTAGTCTGCGCTACCAGAGACGCAGATTTTGGTAGGCTACACTCTATATTGGGACGTGAATTTGACTATGTCGTATTCCTGGGTTAGGTTAGGTTTTTTTTTTTTTTTTTTTTTTTTTTTTAATTAGGAAGGAGGAAATCCTCATGGATACCCCGCAAAGGGTGATGTCCGACTCCGCCGGACTCGGCGACCTACGGACTAAAACCATCCTCCCTATGCTGATGTCCTCTGACAGCGATCAGAGTCTTTGTTTAGCGAGAATTTAATATTATTCAAAAATTTTGGTGGTTTCTTTTTTTTTTTTTTTTTTTTTTTTCCAGAAGCTCTAGCGAAATAATAATTTATTTATATTAAAGATTTTAACGATTCCAATTTGCAAATTATATCCAATTTTGTATTTGTTATAATTATCTACTTGTTTTATTAATTTATGCTGTTCTAATATATAATCATTATATATTGTCAGCATAATTTGTTCATCTATTTCTATTTCCTACTATTTTAACTATATTTTCACAAAAATCAAATAGCACTTTTCGGCAAGTATCTGTTCCCATTATCGTTTTTAGGTTATCGACATTTAGTTCTATGTTTATTTGATTTTCTATGTCGTACCTTTTTCGGCTGAAGACAGGACAGTCAAAAAGTAAGTGCGGTATAGTTTCAGGTGTATCGTCTTCACAGATGCATGATGGGTTCGCCTTACACTTGAACCTATTCAAGTATTCGGAGAACCCACCATGCCCCGTCATCGCCTGTGTTAGTAGTTTGTTCGGCTCAAACTTTTTGACTATTCTGTATGCGTCCACAACATTGGGAAGAAACAGTTTTGTCACTGAGGCGGTTTCGCCTGATCTGTATCTCCGGTTCCATTCGTCAAGCGTATCCAAACGAATTTGCCGCTTGACGTATGAGACCGGAGCGTGGTCATAATCTGGCTTTCGTTTTAGTCTTAGGGCAGCTTCTTTCGCCAATGTATCTGCTCGCTCGTTCCCTTCAATCCCAACATGTGCCTTTACCCAGAACAGTGAGACATGCTTGTTTTCTTGCTTAATGGTCCTAAGATGCTCTCTGGCTTTCACAGCCAGGGGATGAGGGGACGTGGCGTTTTGGATCACTTCGAGGGCTGATCTAGAGTCACTGTGAATTTCAAAGCTTTCTTCGGGACGTTGGAGAATCACTTCCGTGGCTTTGACGATGGCCAAGAGTTCAGCTTGGTACACAGTACAGTAATGCGGCAGCTTAAGCTTGAGGGCTTTGATTTCTGTGTCATTGCACCATAGCGACAGTGCGGCTCCAACCTTACCCTCAATCTTACTGCCATCTGTGTATATTTTGATTGCCTGGTTTTTGTCGTTTTCTACTTCCTCTTGGCCATTTAGTCCAATCAACTTCGGACCATAATTTTCCACTGGATGGGGCATATTTATGAAAGGCACCATTTTCTCGACTTCCCAGTCGCCTAGTGATGACCGAGTTATTCCCTTCTTTGCCTCGTACAGGGCGGCTGCCTCCTGTACTCTTAGATCCAGGGGTAGTATCCCGGCCAGCACCAGTGATGAGTTTAAGGAGACTGTTCGGTAAGCTTTACATATTTTTTGTGCAAATCCTCTTTGTACGGAGTTCAGGTGGCGCTGTATTCCGAGTTTTTGAACAGCTGGTGCCCAGGCACTGGCAGCATAAGTGATTACAGGTTCGACTGTTGCGACATATATAGTGCGGATTATCTCCGGATGAAGCCCCCAACTGACCTTTGCAGCCCGTGACAGCTGTTTGTAAATATTTAGTGCTTTTGTACAAATGTTGGCTACGTGTGTATTAAAGGTCAGTTGGTGGTCAATGGTCAGGCCCAGCACTTTTATATTATCAGACATGCCTATGTCGACCCCGCCCATGGTCAGGAGTGGTGTATCGTACTTTAGTTTACGAGTCAGCGTCATCGCATTGGTTTTGTGCGGTGCAAATTTCAGTTTATTTTTGATACCCCACTCCCGAACACATGCGAGGGCGGCGTTGGCCTGTCTTTGCACCTCCAGTCCTGTGTATCCCTGGAACACTAACACCACATCATCAGCAAATGCCTGGACATAGTCACCCCTTGTCGTGAGTTCTTTTAGGAGGGAATCCAGGAGAAGATTCCATAGGATTGGACCTCCAATCGACCCTTGGACACAACCCTTTGTAGTGCTTTTTGAGTATTCAGCACCTGCATATCTCACACTAACTTTTCTATCTTGAAGATAGCTGTCGATGATCCTCCGGAGGTTGACAGGACATTGTTCCTCAGCCAAACGGACTTTTATAGCTGGCCACCAAGCGCTATCAAAAGCTCCCTCTATGTCCAATGATACCATTGTCACCAGTTTTTTCTGTTTTATACCTTCTTTTATGTGGTGAATCAGATCATAGAGAGAGTCTTCTGTGCTTCTTTGGGGCATAAAGCCGTATTGGCGAGTACTAATTCGTGGAAGAAGGTACCATTTCATTCGACAGACTATCATTTTTTCCAGTATCTTCCCCATCACTGGAAGCAAGCCTATGGGTCTATAGGATTTGGGATTTGAGTAGTCATCTTTTCCGGGTTTCCTTAGAGCTATCACTGTAGCACGCTTCCAAATGATGGGAAAGTATCCCAGTTCTAGACATTTATTGGCTAGTGCGAGGTATATGTTTGGCATTTGAAGAATGGCATGCTTACATATATCAGCTGTTAGCCCGTCTGAACCTGGAGCCTTTTTTGGATTGAAACTGTCCACCGCGATCTTTAGCTCCTCCAGAGTAAAAGGAGGGTCATGTTGCTCATCATGGACAACTACGTTTACCTGGTTGGCAGCTTTCCTGATTTGGCGGTGGTCAGTATTATCCTCGGTCTCCAAATCTTCTGGGTAGAAGGTTTCTGCTAGTTCCCTGGCCGATTCCAATGCTTCCAAAGGTCTTTCGTTCTTTACTAGGGGTTGGTCTTCATGTCGCTTCGATGTTCTTCCAATCACTCTATAGATTCCCTGCCATAGTCCCTCATTTGTCTGCTTTTCACAAAACCCCTTCCAACTGGCAATCTGCGCTTCTTTCGCTCTGCACTCATAATTTTCTTTTGCCTGTAGGTACTCGTCGACGACTTTCTTTTTACGGACCGGCGCCGCGCATCTTATCCTGTTCTTTTTGGTGGCTACTTCTCTCTTCAGTTCCGCAAGCTCTTGGGACCACCACGGCATGTTGAAATCCTCCTGTGCTTTCTTCTGTGGAATTGTTTGTTGACATGTTTCCACTATAGTATATATAAATAATTCTATTGTCTGTTCCAAAATGTTTATGTCCGAGATGTTGTTAATTTTTGTTTCATTAATTTCATGTTCCAGAATTAATTGGGCCAGTTTCTCATGAAATTGACTCCAATTAGCTTTTTTTGTATTGTACTGCCTTGTAGTTCTCTTAATATTGATGCCCTTTGATTTTTGTAACAGGATTTTAAAAACTATGCCGTTGTGGTCCGAGCTCGTCAAGCCTACATCAACCTTCCAGTCGTCTAACATGTCCAGTATATCCTCGGAGCAGGCTGTCACGTCCACGGAACTAGTGTACGTTATGCCCCCTCTTACTGTGTCAAATGTAGGAATATCACCCTCGTTAAGTACTTGTAGGTTCATGTCACCGAGCGCACCTGCCATGTCCTCTCCTCTGTGGTCAACTGTTCGGCTGCCCCACCAGGTACTTTTTGCGTTGCAGTCACCTCCTATAACTATCCTCGTGGGCCCCAGCTTTGCATCTATTTTCTTTAGCTGTTCCAGGTAGGGTTCAATGGGAAGGTCTTTTTCGAAATAAAAAGAAACTACGGTTAGTTCCCATGAACTGGTACGAATCCTAACCACAGCGATGTTTTTCGTGGTTAGTTCTGGGTACTGTATGACATCAAGTTCCTCATCAAAGACAGCGATTGCAGCCTTTACAGTACCCTCTTCCTGGTCAGTGTTTTGAAAGATTCTAACTCCTCCGTGTTCCCTCATCCTCCTGATCCCTCCCACATACGGCTCCTGAAGCAGCGCAATACAATATTTCCTTTTTTTTGCCTCGATGAAGAGTTCTTGAGTTGCCAATTTTTTCCTTTGTAAATTTGCTTGGGCCACAAGGTATGGTATTTCCCTAGTACGTGAGTTTTTTCTGCCTTCAGTTGACATTGTTCTCCCCGATTCTACCTTAGCAATATGCTATAGACGCTCGAGCTAGAGCATCCCACTTCTTCCGCACTACACAGTCTTGGCTAAAAGCATTGTGGTCTGTCTGAGTCAGTTTTGCGTGTATGCAGTTGCAGCATACTGGGATTTCTCCAGCAAGCCAGTCTGCACATTCATTTTTCTTGTGCGGTCCTCCACAGTGGCTGCACTTTTCTATTTGCTCTTTGCAGAATCTTCTGCCGTGACCATACCCCAAACAGAGTGAGCATTGTACTAATGGGGACTGGTCAGCCACCTTAACTCTTTGAAGGTCTATGTGCACTGTTCCTATCTGAAGTGCACGGTTCCATGTTTTGGAGGACACTCTTATTACGACGTGGTTTGTTAGGGGATTTCTTGTCTTTTTCTTATACCTAATTTCTATTTTATCTTCCTGCTTGTCGAGGCCCTGAAATATTCCTGCATTCTGATTTTTCAGGGAACGTATAATATCTTCATCACTGTTATAATTAAGTACGTCTCTGAGGATCAGAAGAGGGTCCTTGTTTTTAATTTCTTCGACAAGCAGGTGCTCTGCTGCTCCTGAAAGCCTCTCCTTTATTTTTCTTCTCTCTTCCTCGGTTTTACATCCTACAATGATCTTCCTATCCTTTGCTTTCCTTATTCTTTCTACATTTATTCCACCTTCCTTCGCTTTTATGACATTTCTGATTCTATGCAAAACTTCTTCTCCGGTTTCAGTTTCATCTTTGGATGTAACGACAACGGAATGTAGCGCAGTTTGCTCGGGAATTTGCCTTTTCTTGTGACTCGATGCCACGGATGCGTAGGTGGCCACGTCCAATGTTTCTTGTTGTTTGTCTATTGATACCTTAAGCACTTCCATCTTCTCACTATGTTCCCTTATTAATCTACTATGCTCTTCTATTTGCCTAGTGAGCGCAGATTCTGCTGTATCTGTCTCTTTTCCCTGCCTGTCTTTCTGTTCCTCCACTACTTCTTGAGTATTATTTACTTTACTCCCTTGGCTCTTTTCCGTCTCGGCCTCCTTCACCAATTGGTAGAGGCGGTCCAGAGCCTGCACGACCTCAGTTTTTATGTCGGTCTTTAGGTTGCGAGAGTTGCTAAGGTGCAACTTTGCCTTATTTAGGCAAGCTCTGGCCTCCGCGACTCGATTTTGGAATTTTAGTGGGCTTTTTTTGGTCTCTACTGAGGCCCTCCGTGGAGCCATTGCGCTATCTCGGGGGATGGTCGAGCTTTGTTTTTGTCCAGAGGAGCTACTTGGGGCAACTGTCTCTGTTCGAGGCTGTTTTTTATATTTGACAGTCTCCCACTCACCTATACTTTTCCGTACGTTTTGGGTACGGCTTGACTCACCTTCCTCTTGAATGTGGTCGACTTCAATAGTGGGATCAACAGCCGTCATATTAGACGAGCTCTCTGTAACCTCATTTGCCGTCTTAATGGGAGTACGTATACCAAACATGTCTAATTTGTGTGGTATCAGCAAATCAGAGCCTGTAAAATACTCAATTTGATCACAAAAGTGATGTCAAGTTCTTAAACTTTAACACATATGTCAACAACACATACGAAATTTATCCAATAAGATAATGGAAATCAGGCACAGCCTGTGCAATTGTCTAATTTCACAATAGTGAAGGTCAAAGATATAAAAATAAAATAAAAGAAAATATACAATTAACAAAATTTTGTACGAATCTTGTATAATTCGGTCCCAAATTATGAGAGTCACGTCACTCTACAGATTTTATAATGAATAAAGTCCAAGTCAATATGCTTGCGCCTATACAGGAAAATTATAAAAGGCAACAAAGGTTATAAAAATTTAATTTTTGTTATATATATATAAATTGTCCACCTCCTCAATGACAGTAAACACAGAAGAGTGGGCACACCAATAATTTTTAATTGGTGTATATAAAAATGTGTTTTTGTTGGTGCGCGGTCCGCTTAAGTTCTCTTGGGTGGGTGGGCGGGTCCACCTTAGAGTGGGAGGGTGGGTTAAAATTAAGTGGACAGCTTAAGGTTAGGTATACAACAATTATTTTGTTATATTTCAAAAAGTATAGCTCCGATCGCGCTCAATCCAACGGGACACGATCGGGGACCGCGGCCCGCGTGTTTTGATGCGTGGAGCTATTTAAAAAGGTTGAAATTTAATTTTTAATCGAAAAAATACAGGAAATTTTGAAAAATGTAAGTGTAAAACGTTGAAAACTTTTTCACTATTGAATCTATATACCTAAAAACAACACAGGACGGTCCGCCACCAGCGGCTGCAAATAACCAAACACAAAAACACCACACAATTAGGAAACGAACAAAGACAACACGAATATATGAAATTTTCTGCAAAAATATTTGCAAAAACAGGTTTTAGCTGTCTAATGTAAGATTTTATTATCGGGCGATACTATTTAAACTGTTTAGTTAGTCTGCGCTACCAGAGACGCAGATTTTGGTAGGCTACACTCTATATTGGGACGTGAATTTGACTATGTCGTATTCCTCTGTCCTGTCAAATTCACGTCCCAATATAGAGTGTAGCCTACCAAAATCTGCGTCTCTGGTAGCGCAGACTAACTAAACAGTTTAAATAGTATCGCCCGATAATAAAATCTTACATTAGACAGCTAAAACCTGTTTTTGCAAATATTTTTGTAAGAAATTTCATATATTCGTGTTGTCTCTGTTCGTTTCCTATTTGTGTGGTGTTTTTGTGTGTGGTAATTTGCAGCCGCTGGTGGCGGACCGTCCTGCGTTGTTTTTGGGTAATTAGCATCAATAGTGAAAAAGTTATTAACTTTTTACAGTCATAAAATTCAAAATTTAGTGTATTTTCAAAATTTAAAATCAGACTTCAACCTTTTTAAATAGCTCCACGCATCAAAACACGCGGGCCGCGGTCCCCGATCGTGTCCCGTTGGATTGAGCGCGATCGGAGCTATACTTTTTGAAATATAACAAAATAATTGTTATATACCTAACCTTAAGCTGTCCACTTAATTTTAGGCCACCCACCCACCCCAAGGTGGACCCGCCCCCCCACCCAAGAGAACTTTAGTGAACCACGCCATACTAAAAAACACTGTTTTGGATAACCGTTGGCCTTAGCGGGTGACTTATGCTATTTTATATAGCAATTTTCTGTTATTTTATTTTAATTTAGGTTTTTGACTAGTTGACTTTTTACTACGAAACTTTTGTTAATATTTATTATTTTCGTGGATAGGCGCAAGCATAGGGACTCAAATTTTATTTATTATACAATTCTTAGAGTGACGTGACTCGTTTGGGACTCAATTATACCAGACAATTTTCGACCAAACTTATGCCAAAAAATTTTATTGACTTTATTGTTTTTATAATATTGTAGAACAGGCGCAAAACATTAATATTATATTTGTTTGATTATTTTATTTATATATAAGTTAATTTGATTAATTATTGCTTATAATTTTATAAGCAATTTTGACATTCACTTGAGTGAAATCTTCATATTTGTTACTGCAAATTGACGCCTTTTACACGTCAACTACTTTGACAAATTTCCCTCAGCGGCAAATTATAAAATGTTCGGATTTAGAACCCCAGACCAAAAAGCTAAAGACATGACCGCAACAGAGGCCACCGAGCAGCCTTCAGAATGCAAATTGACAGAAGCTGGGTCCCCAGCAACATGTATAGATGCAGCAGCCAGCAAAGTTCGGCTGAGTATCGGGGAGATCGAAGCCCGTACTACAACACCGCCTCTCCAACAGAAGACTTTTAAAAAACAAGAGGAGAAGTCCAAATTAAGGACCACCCCGACAATCCCTGATGTGAGAACCGGTGTGACAAAGGGAAAGGCGACGATAGCCGCGACTGACGCCGAAAAATCTCCGCAACTAGTGCCCAAATATAAAAATAAAACATCTGAAGCAAAGGCCTGTCTCCTCAAAGCTAAGTTACATATAGGAAGTAGCCGCAATTTAAAAGGTGAAATTAAAACAGGAGTTATGGAAGCTGTGGAAAGGCTTTATAATTTAGTCAAAGAATTGGAAAGTGGAAAGTCATTACCAGTAGACACTGAGAAAAAAGAGGAACATCATGTAAAAAGTGTGGAGGAAGAATTTCCGAAACAAAAGAAAGAAGAAATAGAAATTATGAAAAAACTAGAAGAGCATAGTAATATGTTGAGAGACCACAAGGAAGAAATGAAAAAATTGACTGAAACACTAAATAAACAGCAAGAAATAAGTGAAAGAAGAGTTACTTATGCCGACGTGACAGCCATTTCACCAAAAAGGTTGCCCCTTGAAACAGCTGCAATGCATTCTATAATTATAACATCAAAGGATGAACAAGAAACAGGAGAGCAGGTCTACGAGAGAATAAGGAAAGTGGTTAATGCTAAGGAGGAGGGAGTGAGAATTGATAGGATCCGGAAAGCCAAGGATAGGAAAATTATAGTTGGATGTAGAAATGAAGAAGAAATAAAGAAAGTGAGAGATAAGATCACAGAAAAAGAGAAGCAGTTGAACGTCGAGGAAATAAAAAATAAGGACCCGCTCATAATCCTCTATGGTGTCCTCCAAAGCAACACTGATGAGGACATTGTTAACGCCATCCGCACTCAAAACAAACACTTGTTGAGAGAAATAAGCAAGGAAGATGATCGATTTGAGATCCGATTCCGAAGAAAAGCTCGAAACCCCCTCACAACACACATTGTAGCAAAAGTCTCACCGAAGATCTGGCAGCGCCTTACCGAAGCTGGGGCTGTGCATATTGACATGCAGAGGATAAGGGTGGCAGATCAGTCCCCTCTCATACAGTGTTCTCGCTGTCTGGGATACGGGCATGGGAAGAGATTCTGCCGCGATGCTGTCGATGCGTGCAGCCACTGTGGAGGACCACACTTGCGAACTGAATGCCCTGATTGGCTCGCGGACGTTCCCCCCAGCTGTGCAAATTGCATCAAGTCCAGGTCGGGAAAAACGGATCACAATGCCTTTAGCAATGACTGTCCGGTGAGGCGCAAGTGGGATGCACTTGCGAGATCCACTGTGGCGTATTGCTAAGGGCACCTCATACAAGATGCTACAGGCCAACCTCAAGAAGAAAAAACTGGCAACAAACGAACTCCTCATTGAGGCAACGAAGCGGGGAGTTGCAGCTGCTCTGCTACAGGAGCCATACGTCGGAGCTGCCAAAAGAGTGAGGAGTTACCAGGGCACAAGGGTCTTCCAGAGCACTGATCAAGGAGAAGGGACTGTCAAGGCAGCAATACTCATCTTTGACCTCACATTGGACGTCATACAGTACCCGCAACTCACCACCAACAACATCGTGGTGGTGGGAGTCCGCACCAGTGCCTGGCAGATAACCCTGGTCTCCATATACCTCGAAAAGGACCAACCATTAGGTCCATACCTTGAGCATCTTGTCAGAGTCGTCCGAGAAGTGGGAAATGCAAAGCTGGTGATTGGAGGGGATGCCAATGCGTGGAGCGCCTGGTGGGGAAGTGCGACAACAAACTCCAGAGGAGATGACCTTATGTGCACTCTCGACGAATTGGGCCTCCAGGTACTTAACAATGCACTTGTGCCGACTTTCGATACCATAAGAGGTGACAAGCGATACACCAGCAGCGTCGACATAACTGCGTGCTCGATGGATATGCTCACCCTGGTCGATGACTGGAAGGTTGAAGAGAATCTCACGAGTTCGGACCACAACGGAATAAGTTTTAACATTCGGCTACAGAAATCAAAAGGCACACACATAACACGGACTACGCGAATCTACAACACTAAAAAAGCAAATTGGGTCCAATTTCATATGAAATTGGACCAATTTAAACAAGAACAAAATTTAACACACACAGAAATAGAACATATTAGTAACACAGAACACATTGAACAAATAATAAATAAATACATTAACACAATAACACAAGCATGCACACACACTATACCAATAAAAAAGCAAACAGAAACACTTACCCTGAAATGGTGGTCCGAACGACTCGCAGACTTAAAACGTGAAGTCACCACCAGGAAGATGAGAATTCGCTGCGCCGCTCCAGTCCGAAGGAAGAAAGTTGTGCAGGAGTACCTGGACAAGAAAGAAGAATATGAGGCAGAGGCAGACAAGGCAATGGTAGAAAGCTGGAAGGGGTTCTGCGGGAAACAGGACAGGGAGGGTGTCTGGGACGGGATTTATAGGGTAATCGGTAGAACCAAAAAGAGGGAGGAGGATTTGCCGCTTGAAGTTGAAGGTGTAACGTTGGATGCAAAAGGTTCTGTGAAAGTTTTGGCTCAAACCTTCTATCCAGAAGACCTCACAGAGAGCGACAACGCCGAACATCGCAGAATTAGGGTTGAAGCGGAGAGAGTGAACAGTGAGCAGCAAGATGATCTATGCGACCCACCGTTCACGCTGACCGAATTAAAGACTGCCATGAACACCTTCAACCCAAAGAAAGCACCTGGCGCTGATGGTCTCACTGCAGATATTTGTAGTGAGGCAATAAAGAACGATCCAGACATGTTCTTAAAAATATTGAACAAGTGTCTTAAACACCACCATTTTCCTGGTCCCTGGAAAGAAGCTACAGTCGTAGTGTTACGAAAGCCGGGAAAGGACACTTACACCACTCCGAAATCATACAGGCCCATAGGACTCCTCCCAGTACTGGGAAAAATCTTTGAGAAGATGTTAATTACTCGAGTCAAGTTTCATATATTACCAAGGATGAGTACTCGCCAGTACGGATTCATGCCACAAAAAAGCACCGAAGACTCCCTCTATACCCTAGTGCAACACTTTCACGACAAACTCCACCAGAAAAAGATGATCACAATGGTATCTTTGGACATAGAGGGAGCCTTCGACAGCGCATGGTGGCCAGCAATAAGAGTTCGACTGGCTGAGGAAAAGTGTCCGATAAACTTGAGGAGAGTAATTGACAGTTATTTACGGAACCGCAGCGTCCGAGTGAGGTACGCAGGAGAGGAATACGTCAAGGAGACAGAGAAAGGATGTGTGCAGGGATCCATTGGGGGCCCCATCCTATGGAACCTGCTGCTTGACCCTCTTCTGCAGGAACTCGAAGAAAGGGGTGACTACGTACAGGCGTTTGCAGATGACGTTGTCCTGGTCTTCGACGGCGATACAGCACAGGAGATTGAGGGACGTGCCAATGCCGCACTCGAACATGTTCGGACGTGGGGAGTCAAAAATAAACTAAAATTTGCTGCACACAAAACCATGGCAATGGTTATCACACGCAAACTAAAATATGACACCCCACGTCTCAGCATGGGCGGGGTCGACATTGGCATGTCAAAAGAAATCAAGCTGTTAGGTCTCACCGTCGATGAAAAGCTGACATTCAACGCGCATGCTGCAAACGTCTGTCGAAAAGCCCTAAATTTCTACAAACAGCTGTCAAGAGCCGCGAAAGTTACCTGGGGTCTCAAGCCGGAGATTATAAGGTGCATTTATGTTGCAGTGGTTGAGCCTACCATAATGTATGCGGCCAGTGCATGGGCGCCCGCTACAAAAAAGATAGGTGTCAAAAACCAATTTGATGCAGTGCAGCGTGGCTTTGTTCAAAAAATAATCAAGGCATACAGAACGGTATCGCTAAACTCGGCGCTATTACTCGCTGGGCTGCTTCCTTTAGACATTAGAGTCCGCGAAGCAGCCTCGCTTTTTGAAGTAAAGAAAGGTCACTCCCAGCGAGTAATAGGAGACCGCGAAATCGAGACACTGTTGCCCTACACAGCCACGCCACACCCAGCACTGCAGTCAGAGCTGAGCTTCACATGCTTGGCAGACGGAGCAGCACTCGAAGAGCACTACAATGATGGATTAAACATCTTTACAGACGGTAGTAAAATCGAAGGGAAAGTCGGGGCGGCACTATCTGTCTGGGATGGTGCCGCCGAGATCAGTACCCGAAAACTGAAGCTGGAAGACTGCTGCTCCGTTTACCAAGCTGAGCTTTTGGCCCTAGCTGAGGCGACTAAAAAGGCCTTTAGATTGCCTGGATCCACTTACCACATATACTGTGACTCAAGGTCTGCACTCGAAACAGTGATAAGCAACTCTTCCCTCAACCCCCTTGCAGTAGAAATAAGAAGTAACATCAAGAATCTACAAGAACAAGGGAAATTCCCTAAATTATTCTGGATTAAGGCACACGTGGGGTTGATGGGGAACGAGAGAGCAGACGAACTGGCGAAGAGTGCAGCACTACACTTGAAAACAAAAGCGAACTACAAATGTTGTCCAGTCTCGTTCGCAAAGAGACAAATTCGGATGCAGTCATTGGACGAGTGGAACAAACGATACAAAGACGGTACGACGGCATCTGTAACTAAGGCTTTTTTCCCAGACGCAATAGAGGCATATAAAACGATAAGAAAAATCAAGCTAGACCCACTGCTTGTACAGATTTTTACAGGGCACGGCGGATTCTCCTCGTACTTGCACCGCTTCAAGTGCAAGGAGAGTCCCTCATGTCCCTGCGATCCACAAGTAGAAGAAAGCGCCTTGCATATCATAACAGACTGTCCTATATTCGGCAAACGTAGGTTCGACACAGAAAGCGAAATGAACATAAATATAAAATTGGAAAATCTGCATAAAATAGTAGAAGAGGATGATAAAAGAGAAAAATTTATAATGTACTGTAAATATATAGCAACAAAAGTAGTAAATAAAAATAAAAAGTAAAAATTAGGATGCACTGCTGCATATGTGACATATACAGCAAGTGCCCATCGATATAGAAAATATGTATAATTAAAAAAGAAAAGCAGGCATATGACAAGATTTATAAACAATGTAGAGAAATTAAGATATTTTACAAAATGTGCAGTGTATTAAGATAATTATGATGTTTATAGATATACAAAACATGAAAAAGAAAGAGTGAAATAAGCATTCTGAGAATAAATGAAAGAAAAGAAGGTCTCACGATTTTTTTCGGAGGGTAAAAAGCATAAATAATAAAAAAAAAAAAAAAAAAAAACCTAACCTAACCTAACCTAACCTAACCTAACCTTTTTTTTTTTTTTTTTTTTTTTTTGTTACGGGGGGGAAATCTTACCAGATACCCGGGTGCTATTGGGGAACATTCCAGGTTATGTGGGGCTTTCACCCACTAAAACCCCCTCGGTGGCCTTCCTCTGTGATTTGCTAGCGGAGAGCCCCGGGTTCTCCTGAGGACCACACCGAGAACTATCCTATCACATTGCCAATAGGCTCATCTCTTAAGTTATTACTTTGCCTTCTGGAGCCATATAGAATGGCATAACGTCACTTGCCACACAGTGACGCTATCTTCTTCGAGCTCGTTGGTGGGATAATAAGAGCCCCATCTCCTACCATCCCCGAACTCTAGTCCCCTTTTAGTCGGCTCTTACGACAGGCAGGGGTTACCGTAGCCGTATTCTTTATAACCCGGGCCTACAGGGTTGAACCTAACCTAACCTAACCTAACCTAACCTAACCTAACCCGAGTACGTACCCAGAAACGACATAAACAACATCAGCTCCGCGCAAAAAATTCAAAAAAATTGAATTTTTTCAAGTTACGCAAAATCTAGTGATATAGTGAGTGAGATAAGTGAGTGACTCGCCAGGATACATGTGCGCAAGTGAATCCATTAAAGGGTAAAGGAACAGCAAGGGCTAGACTTTGCCTTCGAATAACGCCGAGGAGACAAGTAAGTCGTCAAAGCGGTTTTCTTAGTCCTGTTGTCGCCAATTTCACCTATCTGGCGACACAAAAATTTTGAAGATCCGTCCACGGGAAGCAAAGTTATTGAGAAGTGGAACACCAACCAAACCACGCGGTCACCACGTGCTCGCACGTGCACCCGAAATTAAGGTTAGAAACTTTGCCACACTCGGACTCCCGTGGCGACTCCGCAGACGTCCTCAAGACCCCTCGGCAGATCGGAGGACCATCGTTGAGACTTCGCCCATCAGACCAGCTTGCAGCATCAGGTACTCTCGAGGGAACTCCTCAACCCCTCCACCTACACCCCCCGTGTTTGGACTCATCCGGACCGGGATCACCTGCCCTCTCTCCACCCCAAACCCCACCCCTCTCCCGAACTACCCCCTCCACCCCCACCCCCACCCCTTCATCCCCACAGCTCTTAACTGTGGTTTCCTGCCCTTATCCCACGGCTATTGGGTCGGCAGACCCCTAGCACCACTCCCCATCCAACCCCAAGCAACCCCCACCCCCCTACCCCAAAACAAATAGCACTTGAATCCCTGCAGACTCTTTATGAAACAGTCCTGTCCCTATCCGATTCTCGATCAAGACACATCATGAACCTGGAAAAAGAACGCACCAGGCACGCGAACGAGCTCGTGCGGGTTGAGAGAGCGCACACCAAAGCACTGATGAATCTGACTAAAGACCTAGTCCAAGAGGTAGGCCTTGCCAGAAGCGACATTGCAGCAACACTTAAAGAAACAAAAGCAATCCGCGACTGGCAAGGCTTCGAAACCAGAGAGCCTCACAGACTAATAACAGAAATCACATCAGAAGTGAAGGTTCTGAAGGGCCTAATCACAAGTGCAAATACCAACCAAAAAACCGTCGACCTTGGACCTCTGAGAAGCGACAATGCAAGCCTTAAGGTCAGCATTGAGGCTCTTCAGAACCAAATCGACGAGCTAAGACGTGAAACGCACAAGTTCGCTTTGGGCCTTTCAGACCTTCAACAAAAAAGTGCAGAGAGCCTGAAAATAATCAACGTCAAAACACCTCCCCCTACCCCCAACAATGACATAGTTATAAAAGAAATCCAATCGCTCAACCAGTCGGTTCAGTCATTAAAGAAAACAAGCATTAACGCACCACCACCACCACCCCCACAGATTAATATAAAAGACCATATTCAGCCCATAACAGAGCGACTCGAGGCCGTCTCATCGGAGCTTCGAACGATGAGGCAAGAGAAGCTCAACACCCCACCACCAGCACTCAACATCGAAAATGAGTTGGCCCAAGCGGGAGATAAGCCGACGTATGCAAAGGTCTTGAAAAAACCCTCACCACCAGAGAGAAAAGCCAACCACACTCTGATTGTGTCTACGGAAAACCCTGAGAGTACAGCAGACAATCTCATCGATAGGATACGGGACGCACTTGACACGAAGTCGACGGGTGCAAGAGTTGACCGAGTCCGCAAAGCAAGAAACCGGAAGGTAGTCTTGAGCTGCGGAACGAAGGAAGACCTCAATCTCGTCCAAAGTCGTGTCAAGATGGACAACACCCTCAGAGTGGAGGTCGCGAAAGCGGGCAATCCACTCATCATCATCAGAGACGTCCTTGCATACCTAAAAGACGAGGAGATTGTCGCCAACCTCACGATGCAGAACAAACATCTTCTGCAAAGCGTAGACCTGAAAGATACCACAATCAGAGTGAGGTATAGAAAGAAGGCTCGCAACCCACTCGAATGCCATCCAGTGTTAGAGGTCTCACCACAGATCCACAAGATCCTGACTGAGGCAGGCAAGATCTACATGGGTATCCAAAGGAGACCCGTGATAGACCACTCGCCTTTAGTACAGTGTACTAAATGCCTTGGTTTCGGCCACACCAAAGCAGTCTGCCGGGAGGCTGACGTGAGCTGCAGTCATTGCGGCAAGTCACACTCCTGGGAGAATTGCAAGGCCCGTAAAGATGGATCATTGCCCAAATGTAAGAATTGCTCGAACGCGAACAAGACCAACATTCCAACTGCTGATCTGAATCATAACGCGTACAGCGTTCTGTGTCCAGAGAGGCAAAAATGGGATGGCATAGCGAGAGCAAGAATTTCTTACTGCTAAAGGCAACCATGAGATCGAAAGCTCAGTCCCCCAAAGTAATGGCAGAGCAGGTTTGTATTTCATCCAAGCAAACCTGCAACGCTCCAAAAACGCCACAGTAGAACTCCTGAAAGCAGCAAAGGATAAGGGTGTTTCAATCGCCTTGGTACAAGAACCCTACGTAGGGAACACAGGCGAATTAAAACAATACCCGGGAACACGAATTATCCAATGCACGCAAAACAGGAAGAAACCAGTTAAGGCAGCTGTAATCATCTTCGGTGATACGCTGGAGGTCATTCATGACCCTCAGCTGGTGACCGAGACGGAAGCAGCAGTCTTACTGGTCAACAACGATCTACGGCTAGGAGTGATATCTGTATATTACGAAGGGGACCAAGACATAGAGCAAAACATCCACCGAACCAAAGCATTCTGCGAAAAACTAGCGACAAACAACATCATAGTCGCAGGTGACGTAAATGCTTGGAGCCAGTGGTGGGGCAGCGCGTCTGAAAATGAGAGAGGAGAAGCCTATGGTGCGTTTCTTAACGAAATGAACTTTCAGATTCTAAATACCGGAGACGAACCAACCTTTGAGACTTACAGGAAGGGGAGGGCGTGCACGAGCAGAGTAGACGTCACAGCTTGCAGCCTGCCTCTTCTTGGGAGAATCAAAGACTGGCGAATAGATAGTACTCTTACGACATCAGACCACAACAGCATCACCTTCAATTTGCGCGTCGGAAAGGAATTAGAACCACTAAAACCTATAACGACGCGCAGATACAACACCAAGAAGGCAAAATGGTCTGAATTCAAGTCCAACATGAAGAATTGTCTACAAGAGGAAAACATTACGCCAGAGTCCGTGAGAGAATCTGATAGCACACAGAGCCTCAAAAATATCATCACAAGCTATACAAACTGTATACACAAAGCCTGCGTGAACACCATCCCCACGATAGGACAAAGGAAAGGGGACCCGGTCCCGTCCTGGTATACAAAACAGCTTGATGATATCAAACGAGAAGTGATAAGAAAGAAAAGACGCATAAGAAACGCCGCCCCCAGCCGGGTCAAGATGGTCGTCAAAACGTACCAGACCGCCCGCGCAGAGTACACTGAGAAAGCCGAAAAAGCACAAACGGAAAGCTGGAAAGAGTTCTGCACAACACAGGACAGAGAGAGCATGTGGGACAAAATTTATCGAGTCATCAGAAGAACCTCACAAAGGAAGGATGACGTCCTCCTCAGGGACTCAGAAGGAAACACCTTGTCCCCACAGGCTTCAGCAGAGCTCTTAGCCAGAACCTTTTATCCCGACGACACCGAAAGCACAGACCATCCGTGCCACTCGGTAATCCGCGATCGGACAAGAGACATACCATCGCTACCAGATGACGACCCACCATTCACCTCAGCGGAATTGGATTCAGTACTCCAATCAATGAATCCAAAAAAAGCCCCGGGACCAGATGGGCTGACCGCTGATATATGCGCCGCCGCAATCCATTGTGAAAGGGAGGTATTCATGGCGATAGCAAATAAATGCCTGTCGCTAAAGTACTTTCCCAAGCAATGGAAAGAGGCTCATGTCGTCATCTTACGGAAACCAGGCAAAACAGACTACACACAACCAAAGTCTTACCGGCCAATCGGTCTCTTGTCAGTTCTAGGTAAAATAGTCGAGAAGCTTTTAGTCGGCAGACTCCAATGGCATCTCCTCCCAACACTCAGCCCGAAACAGTACGGCTTCACACCACAGCGTGGAACTGAGGACGCCCTCTACGATCTATTAGAGCACATTAAAAAAGGAGTAAACAGTCAGAAAATCGTACTCCTCATCTCTTTGGACATAGAGGGCGCCTTTGACAACGCGTGGTGGCCCGCCCTGAAGCATCAGCTAGCGAAAAAGAGGTGTCCATCCAACCTCTATGAGACAGTATGCTCATACTTGGAAGACCGTAAAGTCAAGGTCAACTACGCCAGAGCAGCACACGAGAAGGGAACCACAAAGGGTTGTGTACAGGGTTCCATAGCTGGACCAACCTTTTGGAATCTCATTCTGGACTCGTTGCTTCGCAAACTGGAGTTTGAAAAAGTATACTGTCAAGCTTTCGCTGATGACGTGGTTCTCGTGTTCACAAGCCAGTCAGATACCCTAGAGCAGGAGGCTAACAAAACGCTAGAGATGATAGTGGAATGGGGAGTCCTCAACAAACTCAACTTCGCACCGCATAAGACCAACGCGATGCTACTAACAAAAAAGTTGAAGTATCACTCCCCAAACCTATTCATGTCTGGCGTCAGACTTAGCCTCGCGGAGGAAGTAAAACTACTAGGCCTTGTGATAGACCGCAAGCTCACTTTCAAAACACACGTCTCCGCACAATGTAAAAAAGTAGCGGACATTTACAAACAGCTGGCGTGTGCAGCGAAGGTGACTTGGGGTCTGAACAGTGAAGTAACGAGAACAATATACGTTTCAGTGGTGGAACCTATACTCACTTATGCGGCAAATGTTTGGGGAACAGCAGTGGATCTTGAAATGAATAGATCACAGCTCTTCGCCCTACAGAGAGGATTTGCCCAAAAAGTGTGTAAGGCCTACCGTACTGTTTCCCTCACTTCAGCACTCGCTCTTTCAGGACTGATCCCCATAGACCTGAGAATCCTTGAGGCAGTAAACCTGTACAAAGCGAAAAAGAGTCTCTCTCTAGACTATCTCCCCCCGGAAAAGGAGCTCGAACAAAGCGAAAGCTTTATGGACCAACCACACCCGTCCACAAGAACATCCGTGGAGTACGAGCTCCTTGACACCGACACCAGCCAAATCACCGGACCCCAAATATATACTGATGGCAGTAAAATTGAGGGTCACGTAGGTGCTGCCTTAACCTGGTGGGACGAAGGGAGAGAGATTGGATTCGCCACCTTCAAGCTACATTCCGAATGCACAGTCTTCCAATCGGAACTTTATGCTCTCCATAGGGCGACCAAGCTGGTACAAATGAGCAAAAACCGCATGGTCAATATATTGAGTGACTCAAGATCATCACTCGATATGCTCAAAAGCCCAAAAACCAGCCATCCGCTAGCAAGGAGCATAAAGGAAACCATTGGTAAGATCAAAGCGGAAGGAAGAAATGTTCGGTTCTACTGGTTGAGAGCGCACGTGGGAACCGCTGGAAATGAAAGGGCCGACGAGCTCGCGAAATCAGCGGCACTCATGTGCGCCTCCGAAGATTACAGCAAAATTCCCCTGTCCTATGTCAGAAGAAAGATCCGAGACGAAACCATCCGCACCTGGCAGGATCGGTACGAAACCTCGAGCACAGGCACAATCACCAAACGATTTCTACCGGATGTCAGAGAGGCATTCCGATTGACCCGAACGGTGAAATTGTCGCCCTTCGTAGTGCAAGCTATGACAGGACACGGCGGAATATCCGAATATCTCCACAGGTTCCGACTCAAGGATAGCTCGGCATGTGAGTGCGATCCAAACTTTTCAGAAACAGTTTGGCATGTAATACAGGAATGTCCCCGTTTCTCAGCCGCTCGGCAGGACCTCGAAATCATAATGCGCAGGAAAATACTGGAACCTGATCTGCCGACCATCTTGGCAGACACAGAAAACAGAGGTCAATTCCTGGCATTTGTGGAGAGGTGCTTCCAAACGGCGGCAGCCAGAAACTCAAATCTCCCACCCCTCCCCCCAAGCACATCTCAGTCCACCCAAATTCCCACCATCCAACTCCCACCACAACCTAAAAACACGCAAATCTCCCAGCTGTTGACATACGGAGAGCATGGGGAGCCCGGAATTCGTATCCGAGGCGTTGCTCTCTTTATGGACGACAGAAGGGAGAGGCTTGGAATAAGTTTCTGCCTACCTGGAAACAAAGGCCGAGTGCGGATATCACCCGGGCTAGCATGTCTACTTAACGGAAGCACTTTCAAAACGACAATGAAGCGAAAAGCATTCGATGCAATGCCAGCATTGGTTGTCACGGACTGTCCATGCCGATTGGTGCGACTGAAAAACAAAACGGTCGCACTAATCGAGTGGGCGGACGGGACGCCTTTTGCTAAAGCCAGCCAGCTTCTATCCGTTATAGCAGAAAATGCGGACATAGCCCGAGTGATAAGCGTAGACGCTATGGTGATTGAACACTCCAAAGGGGATGTAGCAGACCAACTTGGTTGCGTTAGGGCCTCCGAACACCACGAGGTAGTAGTGTATGAGGATAGAGGTGAAAACCTCAGTTACCTCAAAAAGCCAATACACACAAACGCAACCGATTGTTGGGGGCATCCCATCCCCACCACCAACCAAGGGCCGGCTCGCAGCGTTCCTGGCGTCCTTCAAAGCAGCGGCACAAAACTTATTCCGCCAACCGTCAGATCCCCATAACCCATTGCCCACAAAAAAGAAATCATCAAATTCAGCCCCACACAAAGAGAGAGTTCGATTCAGAGCCGACATGGGACAAGTCAGTCCGCCACGTTATATCCCGGCACAGGAACCATCAAGCCACGCAGCAAACGCCTTTTTCGAGTTTCTCGCAATAACGAGAGCGACTAGAGAAGTCAATCTCCGGACTTGCAAAAACATCCTGCAGTCCTACAGGAGGGAAAATGAGGGCAGTGTCCTCGAATCCCGCCTGTTACAGGAGAGACTCGAAGAAGCCGAAGCCGCAGTATACGACAACGACAATTCCCAGGTCATCAAGGGTGCAATGTCGGGTCAGTATATGGCGGCTTACAATGCAACAAGTGGTTTTGTTTTCCTGGACGAGGGAGAGACGGAGCGAACTGGCAGTCCCAAGTACGCGACACCTCAAAATGATCCCATTGTAGTTATCGCCCGGTGCACCAAAATTATGCTGGATGACAGAGTCCTACAAATGGCGCAAGCCATCTCGGAGGACTCTGAGATCGAGACATTTTGGAAACACTGGGAGGTACCGAAGATACAATGGGTCAACGGAGTTCCAGGATGCGGTAAGACAACTTGGGTGGTAAGACACTTCGATGCGGACAAGGACGTTATCATAACAACAACAACTGAGGCAGCCAAAGATCTAAGGGAGAAGCTAGCGCATCGAATTGGAGACCTGGTAAAAACCAAGGTGCGCACCATGGCTTCGGTCCTTGTAAATGGTTTCAAGAAGAATGAGAGCTATGCCCGCCTCATGGTGGACGAAGCCCTCATGAACCATTTCGGGGCCATAGTAATGGCTTCCAGGCTGTCCAGAGTTAACGAACTTGTCCTCATAGGAGATGTCAACCAGCTACCTTACATCGACAGGGAAAACCTATTCGAGCTAAGGTACAATCGCCCAAACCTGGTAACGAACATCAGCCAGGAGTTGTTATGCACGCATCGGAACCCTATAGATGTCGCGTACGCTCTGAGAGAAATTTACTCTGGAGTGTATTCCTCAGCTCCCCGTATAAGGTCCCTGCATCTCGAAAGGTACACGGGTGCCGCGATCCCAAAATCCCTTCCAAACACCCTCTTCCTGGTTCACACCCAGGAAGAAAAGGAAACCCTTACCAGCCAGGGCTATGGAAAGGGAGAGGGATCGCGCACTCTAACCATACACGAAGCGCAGGGGCTGACGTACAAGACCGTAATCGCAGTTAAAACCAAAAGCAAAATGAAGCTGCACGAGAGCGTCCCACACGCAGTCGTTGCAGTTTCCCGTCACACCGGAACCTTCACTTATTACGCAGACGATGAAGACGATGCCATTGGGCGGTTTGTTAGGCAGACGATGGTTGCAAGCGCGAAAACCATGTTAGACTACAACCTCAAAATGGCCATCAGAGATCGTAATAGTGTGGTAGTGGAGGCCCTGCTGAAATGCGACCCGGGCTTGGAGTGAAACCCCCAATGAACCTCCCAGGTAAAACGTCTTTTAAGCCAAATTTGTATAATAGTAACTTAGTTGTAAATCAATTCCCATTAATGTCAATTCGTCGTTCACCCCATCCTCCTAGCAACAAATAGATTGATAAGTCTCTCAAATTGTATAACTTCCTTCCCTTAACCATAACTATTAATTTGTAAATTAAGTTCTTCCCGTAAGTAATTCCCATAATCATAATATTAGTTTCTTAATTAACTTTCTAACTTTATCAATGTAACTCCATTTGCAATCGTTTATTGTATTTCTGTTCAGTAAAGACAACTAGTATGTATGAGCATCCACAACAGTCATGCCCACTTAAAAGTGTTGGCGAGCGGCGGCGTTGTGTGTCGGGTCGCCATCTTCCCCCAAATACGGTTGAGGAAGGCGATGGCTGATGCACGGGTCAACTCGTGAACGGGTGCTGCCCGCGGACACTGGTCTGCTGTGGATGCTCACGCATACTCCAATTACAAAGTTGTAAAATGTCAAAACGGAAGTATGATAGAAGTATTAAAAAAAAAAAAAAAAAAAAAAAAAGAAAGAAGTATAACTAAAAGAACTAACATTCTAACAAAAAAAAAAAAAAAAAAAAAAATATATATAAAAAAAAAAAAAAAAAAAATAAAAAAAAAACTTCCGTTCTACGTCCCTAGTTAAGTACTTGATGTCCCTTTTGTTATAAAAATTGTAAGATCAATAAAGTCCAAACTCCCTTAAAAAATGGCACGGACCCTGGAGTCTGTGGAGAAATGTAGTTTTATTAAAAAAAAAAAAAAAAAAAAACCTAACCTAACCTAACCTAACCTAACCTTGTTTTTGAGTGAAATTCAGAAAAAAAAAATTGAAAGAAATCAAACTTTTTGTCGGTCGGTGTTAAATTCATGTGAAAATCAAACAATTGCCTTGTTTTTGAGTGAAATTAAGAGAAAAAAAAAATCACACAATTGCCTTGTTTTTGAGTGAAATTCAGAAAAAAAAAAATTGAAAGAAATCAAACTTTTTGTCGGTCGGTGTTAAATTCATGTGAAAATCAAACAATTGCCTTGTTTTTGAGTGAAATTCAGAAAAAAAAAATATTGAAAGAAAACAAGCTTTTTGTCGGTCGGTGTTAAATTCATGTGAAAATCAAACAATTGCCTTGTTTTTGAGTGAAATTAAGAGAAAAAAAAATCAAACAATTGCCTTGTTTTTGAGTGAAATTCAGAAAAAAAAAATATTGGAAGAAATCAAACTTTTTGTCGGTCGGTGTTAAATTCATGTGAAAATCAAACAATTGCCTTGTTTTTGAGTGAAATTAAGAGAAAAAAAAAATCACACAATTGCCTTGTTTTTGAGTGAAATTCAGAAAAAAAAATTGAAAGAAATCAAACTTTTTGTCGGTCGGTGTTAAATTCATGTGAAAATCAAACAATTGCCTTGTTTTGGAGTGAAATTAAGAGAAAAAAGAAAATCGAACAATTGCCTTGTTTTTGTACGTATAACTATGCATTAATAATGATATCGCACACGCTTCTTGTTTACATTTACGGGCCACACACGACGAGCTACGTTTCGAACGTTTCGAATATCGAGATGACGGTTATAATAAATAATTTGTAAGCGAATAAATACAAGAGCGGAGGATGGATCAAGTTATATATTATTGTATAGTGTATTGATCAGTGCATATTATAATTATTGAAAAACAAATAGCCTCTCAACAATCAAATATTTCAATGCGATCCTTATGCAATTTACAAAATTGTAACTGTTAATTTAGTTCCACCCTGATGGCAGTGTAATTTATGAAAAAGTTAATATTATGTAAATGTTGAATGTTTACCATTTCTATGGAGTTTACAGATTAAACACACACACAGTCATATATCAAAATATTATGTAACACTTATACATAACTTGATAATTAGTTGTTCTCAATAATATGAATTTGATAAATAATATCACATGGACATGTGGCAATTTATTAGCTAGTTAATGTTAATTAACTTGATAACAGTGTTGACAAACAGTCAGTTTTTGAAGGTTTCAGCAACCCACCAATCTGCGTTTGAAAATGTATTAGCAATCTATGAACGTAGGTAATTTATCGCTAATTTTCGTTTCAGACACTTGGTGAGACTTTTGTGAAAATTTCACTTCGGCTACACATTACAGTTCCAAACATGGCTGCCCTTCAAAGGTCAGACAGACAGACAGACACGGTGGTCCCCTATTTCTATTATGGAACAAATAAAATCGATTGTTCCACTGGTAAATGGATTTTTGTTTGGCCAAAGAAGACTATGAATATATTATACTATATATAAAATTTGCTTTTGATACTTACCATGTTAAAATAGACGAAAGCCATCAGCGGCGGGCGGGCAAACATAACAGCTTTTGATCGGCAGCATCATACATCCAGTATCTATCCAAACCTGAAATGTCAACGGAGCAGAATATAAATAATTGCGTGAGATGGTTAGTGATCATTGCCAACTTGTTATAATTTAGACTATAGCCAATATCCTTAATTGCCTTGTTTTTTAGTGAAATTCAGAAAAAAAAAAAATTTAAGGAAATCAAACTTTTTGTCGGTCGGTGTTAAATTCATGTGAAAATCAAACAATTGCCTTGTTTTTGAGTGAAATTAAGAGAAAAAAAAATCAAACAATTGCCTTGTTTTTGAGTGAAATTAAGAGAAAAAAAAAATCAAACAATTGCCTTGATTTTGAGTGAAATTCAGAAAAAAAAAATATTAAAAGAAATCAATTTTTTTGTCGGTCGGTGTTAAATTCATGTGAAAATCAAACGATTGCCTTGTTTTTGAATGAAATTAAGAGAAAAAAAAATCAAACAATTGCTTTGTTTTTGAGTGAAATTCAGAAAAAAAAAATGAAAGAAATCAAACTTTTTGTCGGTCGGTGTTAAATTCATGTGAAAATCAAACAATTGCTTTGTTTTTAAGTGAAATTAAGAGAAAAAAAAATCAAACAATTGCCTTGATTTTGAGTGAAATTCAGAAAAAAAAAATTGAAAGAAATCAAACTTTTTGTCGGTCGGTGTTAAATTCATGTGAAAATCAAACAATTGCCTTGTTTTTGAGTGAAATTAAGAGAAAAAAAAAATCAAACAATTGCCTTGTTTTTGAGTGAAATTAAGAGAAAAAAAAAAATCAAACAATTGCCTTGATTTTGAGTGAAATTCAGAAAAAAAAATTGAAAGAAATCAAACTTTTTGTCGGTCGGTGTTAAATTCATGTGAAAATCAAACAATTGCCTTGTTTTGGAGTAAAATTAAGAGAAAAAAAAAATCACACAATTGCCTTGTTTTTGAGTGAAATTCAGAAAAAAAAATTGAAAGAAATCAAACTTTTTGTCGGTCGGTGTTAAATTCATGTGAAAATCAAACAATTGCCTTGTTTTGGAGTGAAATTAAGAGAAAAAAGAAAATCGAACAATTGCCTTGTTTTTGTACGTATAACTATGCATTAATAATGATATCGCACACGCTTCTTGTTTACATTTACGGGCCACACACGACGAGCTACGTTTCGAACGTTTCGAATATCGAGATGACGGTTATAATAAATAATTTGTAAGCGAATAAATACAAGAGCGGAGGATGGATCAAGTTATATATTATTGTATAGTGTATTGATCAGTGCATATTATAATTATTGAAAAACAAATAGCCTCTCAACAATCAAATATTTCAATGCGATCCTTATGCAATTTACAAAATTGTAACTGTTAATTTAGTTCCACCCTGATGGCAGTGTAATTTATGAAAAAGTTAATATTATGTAAATGTTGAATGTTTACCATTTCTATGGAGTTTACAGATTAAACACACACACAGTCATATATCAAAATATTATGTAACACTTATACATAACTTGATAATTAGTTGTTCTCAATAATATGAATTTGATAAATAATATCACATGGACATGTGGCAATTTATTAGCTAGTTAATGTTAATTAACTTGATAACAGTGTTGACAAACAGTCAGTTTTTGAAGGTTTCAGCAACCCACCAATCTGCGTTTGAAAATGTATTAGCAATCTATTAACGTAGGTAATTTATCGCTAATTTTCGTTTCAGACACTTGGTGAGACTTTTGTGAAAATTTCACTTCGGCTACACATTACAGTTCCAAACATGGCTGCCCTTCAAAGGTCAGACAGACAGACAGACACGGTGGTCCCCTATTTCTATTATGGAACAAATAAAATCGATTGTTCCACTGGTAAATGGATTTTTGTTTGGCCAAAGAAGACTATGAATATATTATACTATATATAAAATTTGCTTTTGACACTTACCATGTTAAAATAGACGAAAGCCATCAGCGGCGGGCGGGCAAACATAACAGCTTTTGATCGGCAGCATCATACATCCAGTATCTATCCAAACCTGAAATGTCAACGGAGCAGAATATAAATAATTGCGTGAGATGGTTAGTGATCATTGCCAACTTGTTATAATTTAGACTATAGCCAATATCCTTAATTGCCTTGTTTTTTAGTGAAATTCAGAAAAAAAAAAAAATTAAGGAAATCAAACTTTTTGTCGGTCGGTGTTAAATTCATGTGAAAATCAAACAATTGCCTTGTTTTTGAGTGAAATTAAGAGAAAAAAAAATCAAACAATTGCCTTGTTTTTGAGTGAAATTAAGAGAAAAAAAAAATCAAACAATTGCCTTGATTTTGAGTGAAATTCAGAAAAAAAAAATATTAAAAGAAATCAAACTTTTTGTCGGTCGGTGTTAAATTCATGTGAAAATCAAACGATTGCCTTGTTTTTGAGTGAAATTAAGAGAAAAAAAAATCAAACAATTGCTTTGTTTTTGAGTGAAATTCAGAAAAAAAAAATGAAAGAAATCAAACTTTTTGTCGGTCGGTGTTAAATTCATGTGAAAATCAAACAATTGCTTTGTTTTTAAGTGAAATTAAGCGAAAAAAAAATCAAACAATTGCCTTGATTTTGAGTGAAATTCAGAAAAAAAAAATTGAAAGAAATCAAACTTTTTGTCGGTCGGTGTTAAATTCATGTGAAAATCAAACAATTGCCTTGTTTTTGAGTGAAATTAAGAGAAAAAAAAAATCAAACAATTGCCTTGTTTTTGAGTGAAATTAAGAGAAAAAAAAAATCAAACAATTGCCTTGATTTTGAGTGAAATTCAGAAAAAAAAAATATTGAAAGAAATCAAACTTTTTGTCGGTCGGTGTTAAATTCATGTGAAAATGAAACAATTGCCTTGTTTTTGAGTGAAATTAAGAGAAAAAAAATCAAACAATTGCCTTGTTTTTGAGCGAAATTCAGAAAAAAAAAATATTGAAAGAAAACAAACTTTTTGTCGGTCGGTGTTAAATTCATGTGAAAATCAAACAATTGCCTTGTTTTTGAGTGAAATTAAGAGAAAAAAAAATCAAACAATTGCCTTGTTTTCGAGTGAAATTCAGAAAAAAAAAATATTGGAAGAAATCAAACTTTTTGTCGGTCGGTGTTAAATTCATGTGAAAATCAAACAATTGCCTTGTTTTTGAGTGAAATTAAGAGAAAAAAAAATCACACAATTGCCTTGTTTTTGAGTGAAATTCAGAAAACAAAAATTGAAAGAAATCAAACTTTTTGTCGGTCGGTGTTAAATTCATGTGAAAATCAAACAATTGACTTGTTTTGGAGTGAAATTAAGAGAAAAAAAAAATCGAACTATTGCCATGTTTTTGAGTGAAATTCAGAAAAAAAAAATATTGAAAGAAAACAAACTTTTTGTCGGTAGGTGTTAAATTCATGTGAAAATCAAACAATTGCCTTGTTTTTGTACGTATAACTATGCATTAATAATGATATCGCACACGCTTCTTGTTTACATTTACGGGCCACACACGACGAGCTACGTTTCGAACGTTTCGAATATCGAGATGACGGTTATAATAAATAATTTGTAAGCGAATAAATACAAGAGCGGAGGATGGATCAAGTTATACATTATTGTATAGTGTATTGATCAGTGCATATTATAATTATTGAAAAACAAATAGCCTCTCAACAATCAAATATTTCAATGCGATCCTTATGCAATTTACAAAATTGTAACTGTTAATTTAGTTCCACCCTGATGGCAGTGTAATTTATGAAAAAGTTAATATTATGTAAATGTAGAATGTTTACCATTTCTATGGAGTTTCACACACACACAGTCATATATCAAAATATTATGTAACACTTATACATAACTTGATAATTAGTTGTTCTCAATAATATGAATTTGATTAATAATATCACATGGACATGTGCCAATTTATTAGCTAGTTAATGTTAATTAACTTGATAACAGTGTTGACAAACAGTCAGTTTTTGAAGGTTTCAGCAACCCACCAATCTGCGTTTGAAAATGTATTAGCAATCTATTAACGTAGGTAATTTATCGCTAATTTTCGTTTCAGACACTTGGTGAGACTTTTGTGAAAATTGCACTTCGGCTACACATTACAGTTCCAAACATGGCTGCCCTTCAAAGGTCAGACAGACAGACAGACACGGTGGTCCCCTATTTCTATTATGGAACAAATAAAATCGATTGTTCCACTGGTAAATGGATTTTTGTTTGGCCAAAGAAGACTATGAATATATTATACTATATATAAAATTTGCTTTTGACACTTACCATGTTAAAATAGACGAAAGCAATCAGCGGCGGGCGGGCAAACATAACAGCTTTTGATCGGCAGCATCATACATTCAGTATCTATCCAAACCTGAAATGTCAACGGAGCAGAATATAAATAATTGCGTGAGATGGTTAGTGATCATTGCCAACTTGTTATAATTTAGACTATAGCCAATATCCTTAATTGCCTTGTTTTTGAGTGAAATTCAGAAAAAAAAAAATTGAAAGAAATCAAACTTTTTGTCGGTCGGTGTTAAATTCATGTGAAAATCAAACAATTGCCTTGTTTTTGAGTGAAATTAAGAGAAAAAAAAAATCAAACAATTGCCTTGATTTTGAGTGAAATTCAGAAAACAAAAATTGAAAGAAATCAAACTTTTTGTCGGTCGGTGTTAAATTCATGTGAAAATCAAACAATTGACTTGTTTTGGAGTGAAATTAAGAGAAAAAAAAAATCGAACTATTGCCATGTTTTTGAGTGAAATTCAGAAAAAAAAAATATTGAAAGAAAACAAACTTTTTGTCGGTCGGTGTTAAATTCATGTGAAAATCAAACAATTGCCTTGTTTTTGTACGTATAACTATGCATTAATAATGATATCGCACACGCTTCTTGTTTACATTTACGGGCCACACACGACGAGCTACGTTTCGAACGTTTCGAATATCGAGATGACGGTTATAATAAATAATTTGTAAGCGAATAAATACAAGAGCGGAGGATGGATCAAGTTATACATTATTGTATAGTGTATTGATCAGTGCATATTATAATTATTGAAAAACAAATAGCCTCTCAACAATCAAATATTTCAATGCGATCCTTATGCAATTTACAAAATTGTAACTGTTAATTTAGTTCCACCCTGATGGCAGTGTAATTTATGAAAAAGTTAATATTATGTAAATGTAGAATGTTTACCATTTCTATGGAGTTTCACACACACACAGTCATATATCAAAATATTATGTAACACTTATACATAACTTGATAATTAGTTGTTCTCAATAATATGAATTTGATTAATAATATCACATGGACATGTGCCAATTTATTAGCTAGTTAATGTTAATTAACTTGATAACAGTGTTGACAAACAGTCAGTTTTTGAAGGTTTCAGCAACCCACCAATCTGCGTTTGAAAATGTATTAGCAATCTATTAACGTAGGTAATTTATCGCTAATTTTCGTTTCAGACACTTGGTGAGACTTTTGTGAAAATTGCACTTCGGCTACACATTACAGTTCCAAACATGGCTGCCCTTCAAAGGTCAGACAGACAGACAGACACGGTGGTCCCCTATTTCTATTATGGAACAAATAAAATCGATTGTTCCACTGGTAAATGGATTTTTGTTTGGCCAAAGAAGACTATGAATATATTATACTATATATAAAATTTGCTTTTGACACTTACCATGTTAAAATAGACGAAAGCAATCAGCGGCGGGCGGGCAAACATAACAGCTTTTGATCGGCAGCATCATACATTCAGTATCTATCCAAACCTGAAATGTCAACGGAGCAGAATATAAATAATTGCGTGAGATGGTTAGTGATCATTGCCAACTTGTTATAATTTAGACTATAGCCAATATCCTTAATTGCCTTGTTTTTGAGTGAAATTCAGAAAAAAAAAAATTGAAAGAAATCAAACTTTTTGTCGGTCGGTGTTAAATTCATGTGAAAATCAAACAATTGCCTTGTTTTTGAGTGAAATTAAGAGAAAAAAAAAATCAAACAATTGCCTTGATTTTGAGTGAAATTCAGAAAAAAAAAATATTAAAAGAAATCAAACTTTTTGTCGGTCGGTGTTAAATTCATGTGAAAATCAAACAATTGCCTTGTTTTTGAGTGAAATTAAGAGAAAAAAAAATCAAACAATTGCCTTGTTTTTGAGTGAAATTAAGAGAAAAAAAAAATCAAACAATTGCCTTGATTTTGAGTGAAATTCAGAAAAAAAAAATATTAAAAGAAATCAAACTTTTTGTCGGTCGGTGTTAAATTCATGTGAAAATCAAACGATTGCCTTGTTTTTGAGTGAAATTAGGAGAAAAAAAAATCAAACAATTGCTTTGTTTTTGAGTGAAATTCAGAAAAAAAAAATGAAAGAAATCAAACTTTTTGTCGGTCGGTGTTAAATTCATGTGAAAATCAAACAATTGCTTTGTTTTTAAGTGAAATTAAGAGAAAAAAAAATCAAACAATTGCCTTGATTTTGAGTGAAATTCAGAAAAAAAAATTGAAAGAAATCAAACTTTTTGTCGGTCGGTGTTAAATTCATGTGAAAATCAAACAATTGCCTTGTTTTTGAGTGAAATTAAGAGAAAAAAAAATCAAACAATTGCCTTGTTTTTGAGTGAAATTAAGAGAAAAAAAAAATCAAACAATTGCCTTGATTTTGAGTGAAATTCAGAAAAAAAAATTGAAAGAAATCAAACTTTTTGTCGGTCGGTGTTAAATTCATGTGAAAATCAAACAATTGCCTTGTTTTGGAGTGAAATTAAGAGAAAAAAAAATCGAACAATTGCCATGTTTTTGAGTGATATTCAGAAAAAAAAAAAATATTGAAAGAAAACAAACTTTTTGTCGGTCGGTGTTAAATTCATGTGAAAATCAAACAATTGCCTTGTTTTTGAGTGAAATAAAGAGAAAAAAAAAATATTGGAAGAAATCAAACTTTTTGTCGGTCGGTGTTAAATTCATGTGAAAATCAAACAATTGCCTTGTTTTTGAGTTAATTAAGAGAAAAAAAAAATCACACAATTGCCTTGTTTTTGAGTGAAATTCAGAAAAAAAAAAATTGAAAGAAATCAAACTTTTTGTCGGTCGGTGTTTAATTCATGTGAAAATCAAACAATTGACTTGTTTTGGAGTGAAATTCAGAAAAAAAAAATATTGAAAGAAAACAAACTTTTTGTCGGTCGGTGTTAAATTCATGTGAAAATCAAACAATTGCCTTGTTTTTGTACGTATAACTATGCATTAATAATGATATCGCACACGCTTCTTGTTTACATTTACGGCCACACACGACGAGCTACGTTTCGAACGTTTCGAATATCGAGATGACGGTTATAATAAATAATTTGTAAGCGAATAAATACAAGAGCGGAGGATGGATCAAGTTATATATTATTGTATAGTGTATTGATCAGTGCATATTATAATTATTGAAAAACAAATAGCCTCTCAACAATCAAATATTTCAATGCGATCCTTATGCAATTTACAAAATTGTAACTGTTAATTTAGTTCCACCCTGATGGCAGTGTAATTTATGAAAAAGTTAATATTATGTAAATGTTGAATGTTTACCATTTCTATGGAGTTTACAGATTAAACACACACACAGTCATATATCAAAATATTATGTAACACTTATACATAACTTGATAATTAGTTGTTCTCAATAATATGAATTTGATAAATAATATCACATGGACATGTGGCAATTTATTAGCTAGTTAATGTTAATTAACTTGATAACAGTGTTGACAAACAGTCAGTTTTTGAAGGTTTCAGCAACCCACCAATCTGCGTTTGAAAATGTATTAGCAATCTATTAACGTAGGTAATTTATCGCTAATTTTCGTTTCAGACACTTGGTGAGACTTTTGTGAAAATTTCACTTCGGCTACACATTACAGTTCCAAACATGGCTGCCCTTCAAAGGTCAGACAGACAGACAGACACGGTGGTCCCCTATTTCTATTATGGAACAAATAAAATCGATTGTTCCACTGGTAAATGGATTTTTGTTTGGCCAAAGAAGACTATGAATATATTATACTATATATAAAATTTGCTTTTGACACTTACCATGTTAAAATAGACGAAAGCCATCAGCGGCGGGCGGGCAAACATAACAGGTTTTGATCGGCAGCATCATACATCCAGTATCTATCCAAACCTGAAATGTCAACGGAGCAGAATATAAATAATTGCGTGAGATGGTTAGTGATCATTGCCAACTTGTTATAATTTAGACTATAGCCAATATCCTTAATTGCCTTGTTTTTTAGTGAAATTCAGAAAAAAAAAAAATTTAAGGAAATCAAACTTTTTGTCGGTCGGTGTTAAATTCATGTGAAAATCAAACAATTGCCTTGTTTTTGAGTGAAATTAAGAGAAAAAAAAATCAAACAATTGCCTTGTTTTTGAGTGAAATTAAGAGAAAAAAAAAATCAAACAATTGCCTTGATTTTGAGTGAAATTCAGAAAAAAAAAATATTAAAAGAAATCAATTTTTTTGTCGGTCGGTGTTAAATTCATGTGAAAATCAAACGATTGCCTTGTTTTTGAATGAAATTAAGAGAAAAAAAAATCAAACAATTGCTTTGTTTTTGAGTGAAATTCAGAAAAAAAAAATGAAAGAAATCAAACTTTTTGTCGGTCGGTGTTAAATTCATGTGAAAATCAAACAATTGCTTTGTTTTTAAGTGAAATTAAGAGAAAAAAAAATCAAACAATTGCCTTGATTTTGAGTGAAATTCAGAAAAAAAAATTGAAAGAAATCAAACTTTTTGTCGGTCGGTGTTAAATTCATGTGAAAATCAAACAATTGCCTTGTTTTTGAGTGAAATTAAGAGAAAAAAAAAATCAAACAATTGCCTTGTTTTTGAGTGAAATTAAGAGAAAAAAAAAATCAAACAATTGCCTTGATTTTGAGTGAAATTCAGAAAAAAAAATTGAAAGAAATCAAACTTTTTGTCGGTCGGTGTTAAATTCATGTGAAAATCAAACAATTGCCTTGTTTTGGAGTGAAATTAAGAGAAAAAAAAAATCGAACAATTGCCATGTTTTTGAGTGATATTCAGAAAAAAAAAAAATATTGAAAGAAAACAAACTTTTTGTCGGTCGGTGTTAAATTCATGTGAAAATCAAACAATTGCCTTGATTTTGAGTGAAATTCAGAAAAAACAAATTGAAAGAAATCAAACTTTTTGTCGGTCGGTGTTAAATTCATGTGAAAATCAAACAATTGCCTTGTTTTTGAGTGAAATTAAGAGAAAAAAAAATCAAACAATTGCCTTGTTTTTGAGTGAAATTAAGAGAAAAAAAAAATCAAACAATTGCCTTGATTTTGAGTGAAATTCAGAAAAAAAAATTGAAAGAAATCAAACTTTTTGTCGGTCGGTGTTAAATTCATGTGAAAATCAAACAATTGCCTTGTTTTGGAGTGAAATTAAGAGAAAAAAAAAATCGAACAATTGCCATGTTTTTGAGTGATATTCAGAAAAAAAAAAAATATTGAAAGAAAACAAACTTTTTGTCGGTCGGTGTTAAATTCATGTGAAAATCAAACAATTGCCTTGTTTTTGAGTGAAATAAAGTAAAAAAAAATATTGGAAGAAATCAAACTTTTTGTCGGTCGGTGTTAAATTCATGTGAAAATCAAACAATTTTCTTGTTTTTGAGTTAATTAAGAGAAAAAAAAAATCACACAATTGCCTTGTTTTTGAGTGAAATTCAGAAAAAAAAAAATTGAAAGATATCAAACTTTTTGTCGGTCGGTGTTTAATTCATGTGAAAATCAAACAATTGACTTGTTTTGGAGTGAAATTAAGAGAAAAAAAAAATCGAACAATTGCCTTGTTTTTGAGTGAAATTCAGAAAAAAAAAATATTGAAAGAAAACAAACTTTTTGTCGGTCGGTGTTAAATTCATGTGAAAATCAAACAATTGCCTTGTTTTTGTACGTATAACTATGCATTAATAATGATATCGCACACGCTTCTTGTTTACATTTACGGCCACACACGACGAGCTACGTTTCGAACGTTTCGAATATCGAGATGACGGTTATAATAAATAATTTGTAAGCGAATAAATACAAGAGCGGAGGATGGATCAAGTTATATATTATTGTATAGTGTATTGATCAGTGCATATTATAATTATTGAAAAACAAATAGCCTCTCAACAATCAAATATTTCAATGCGATCCTTATGCAATTTACAAAATTGTAACTGTTAATTTAGTTCCACCCTGATGGCAGTGTAATTTATGAAAAAGTTAATATTATGTAAATGTTGAATGTTTACCATTTCTATGGAGTTTACAGATTAAACACACACACAGTCATATATCAAAATATTATGTAACACTTATACATAACTTGATAATTAGTTGTTCTCAATAATATGAATTTGATAAATAATATCACATGGACATGTGGCAATTTATTAGCTAGTTAATGTTAATTAACTTGATAACAGTGTTGACAAACAGTCAGTTTTTGAAGGTTTCAGCAACCCACCAATCTGCGTTTGAAAATGTATTAGCAATCTATTAACGTAGGTAATTTATCGCTAATTTTCGTTTCAGACACTTGGTGAGACTTTTGTGAAAATTTCACTTCGGCTACACATTACAGTTCCAAACATGGCTGCCCTTCAAAGGTCAGACAGACAGACAGACACGGTGGTCCCCTATTTCTATTATGGAACAAATAAAATCGATTGTTCCACTGGTAAATGGATTTTTGTTTGGCCAAAGAAGACTATGAATATATTATACTATATATAAAATTTGCTTTTGACACTTACCATGTTAAAATAGACGAAAGCCATCAGCGGCGGGCGGGCAAACATAACAGCTTTTGATCGGCAGCATCATACATCCAGTATCTATCCAAACCTGAAATGTCAACGGAGCAGAATATAAATAATTGCGTGAGATGGTTAGTGATCATTGCCAACTTGTTATAATTTAGACTATAGCCAATATCCTTAATTGCCTTGTTTTTTAGTGAAATTCAGAAAAAAAAAATTTTTAAGGAAATCAAACTTTTTGTCGGTCGGTGTTAAATTCATGTGAAAATCAAACAATTGCCTTGTTTTTGAGTGAAATTAAGAGAAAAAAAAATCAAACAATTGCCTTGTTTTTGAGTGAAATTAAGAGAAAAAAAAAATCAAACAATTGCCTTGATTTTGAGTGAAATTCAGAAAAAAAAAATATTAAAAGAAATCAATTTTTTTGTCGGTCGGTGTTAAATTCATGTGAAAATCAAACGATTGCCTTGTTTTTGAGTGAAATTAAGAGAAAAAAAAATCAAACAATTGCTTTGTTTTTGAGTGAAATTCAGAAAAAAAAAATGAAAGAAATCAAACTTTTTGTCGGTCGGTGTTAAATTCATGTGAAAATCAAACAATTGCTTTGTTTTTAAGTGAAATTAAGAGAAAAAAAAATCAAACAATTGCCTTGATTTTGAGTGAAATTCAGAAAAAAAAAATTGAAAGAAATCAAACTTTTTGTCGGTCGGTGTTAAATTCATGTGAAAATCAAACAATTGCCTTGTTTTTGAGTGAAATTAAGAGAAAAAAAAAATCAAACAATTGCCTTGTTTTTGAGTGAAATTAAGAGAAAAAAAAAATCAAACAATTGCCTTGATTTTGAGTGAAATTCAGAAAAAAAAATTGAAAGAAATCAAACTTTTTGTCGGTCGGTGTTAAATTCATGTGAAAATCAAACAATTGCCTTGTTTTGGAGTGAAATTAAGAGAAAAAAAAAAATCGAACAATTGCCTTGTTTTTGAGTGAAATTCAGAAAAAAAAAAAATATTGAAAGAAAACAAACTTTTTTTCGGTCGGTGTTAAATTCATGTGAAAATCAAACAATTGCCTTGTTTTTGTACGTATAACTATGCATTAATAATGATATCGCACACGCTTCTTGTTTACATTTACGGGCCACACACGACGAGCTACGTTTCGAACGTTTCGAATATCGAGATGACGGTTATAATAAATAATTTGTAAGCGAATAAATACAAGAGTGGAGGATGGATCAAGTTATATATTATTGTATAGTGTATTGAACAGTGCATATTATAATTATTGAAAAACAAATAGCCTCTCAACAATCAAATATTTCAATGCGATCCTTATGCAATTTACAAAATTGTAACTGTTAATTTAGTTCCACCCTGATGGCAGTGTAATTTATGAAAAAGTTAATATTATGTAAATGTTGAATGTTTACCATTTCTATGGAGTTTACAGATTAAACACACACACAGTCATATATCAAAATATTATGTAACACTTATACATAACTTGATAATTAGTTGTTCTCAATAATATGAATTTGATAAATAATATCACATGGACATGTGGCAATTTATTAGCTAGTTAATGTTAATTAACTTGATAACAGTGTTGACAAACAGTCAGTTTTTGAAGGTTTCAGCAACCCACCAATCTGCGTTTGAAAATGTATTAGCAATCTATTAACGTAGGTAATTTATCGCTAATTTTCGTTTCAGACACTTGGTGAGACTTTTGTGAAAATTGCACTTCGGCTACACATTACAGTTCCAAACATGGCTGCCCTTCAAAGGTCAGACAGACAGACAGACACGGTGGTCCCCTATTTCTATTATGGAACAAATAAAATCGATTGTTCCACTGGTAAATGGATTTTTGTTTGGCCAAAGAAGACTATGAATATATTATACTATATATAAAATTTGCTTTTGACACTTACCATGTTAAAATAGACGAAAGCAATCAGCGGCGGGCGGGCAAACATAACAGCTTTTGATCGGCAGCATCATACATTCAGTATCTATCCAAACCTGAAATGTCAACGGAGCAGAATATAAATAATTGCGTGAGATGGTTAGTGATCATTGCCAACTTGTTATAATTTAGACTATAGCCAATATCCTTAATTGCCTTGTTTTTGAGTGAAATTCAGAAAAAAAAAAATTGAAAGAAATCAAACTTTTTGTCGGTCGGTGTTAAATTCATGTGAAAATCAAACAATTGCCTTGTTTTTGAGTGAAATTAAGAGAAAAAAAAAATCAAACAATTGCCTTGATTTTGAGTGAAATTCAGAAAAAAAAAATATTAAAAGAAATCAAACTTTTTGTCGGTCGGTGTTAAATTCATGTGAAAATCAAACAATTGCCTTGTTTTTGAGTGAAATTAAGAGAAAAAAAAATCAAACAATTGCCTTGTTTTTGAGTGAAATTAAGAGAAAAAAAAAATCAAACAATTGCCTTGATTTTGAGTGAAATTCAGAAAAAAAAATTGAAAGAAATCAAACTTTTTGTCGGTCGGTGTTAAATTCATGTGAAAATCAAACAATTGCCTTGTTTTTGAGTGAAATTAAGAGAAAAAAAAATCAAACAATTGCCTTGTTTTTGAGTGAAATTAAGAGAAAAAAAAAATCAAACAATTGCCTTGATTTTGAGTGAAATTCAGAAAAAAAAATTGAAAGAAATCAAACTTTTTGTCGGTCGGTGTTAAATTCATGTGAAAATCAAACAATTGCCTTGTTTTGGAGTGAAATTAAGAGAAAAAAAAAATCGAACAATTGCCATGTTTTTGAGTGATATTCAGAAAAAAAAAAATATTGAAAGAAAACAAACTTTTTGTCGGTCGGTGTTAAATTCATGTGAAAATCAAACAATTGCCTTGTTTTTGAGTGAAATAAAGTAAAAAAAAATATTGGAAGAAATCAAACTTTTTGTCGGTCGGTGTTAAATTCATGTGAAAATCAAACAATTTTCTTGTTTTTGAGTTAATTAAGAGAAAAAAAAAATCACACAATTGCCTTGTTTTTGAGTGAAATTCAGAAAAAAAAAAATTGAAAGATATCAAACTTTTTGTCGGTCGGTGTTTAATTCATGTGAAAATCAAACAATTGACTTGTTTTGGAGTGAAATTAAGAGAAAAAAAAAATCGAACAATTGCCTTGTTTTTGAGTGAAATTCAGAAAAAAAAAATATTGAAAGAAAACAAACTTTTTGTCGGTCGGTGTTAAATTCATGTGAAAATCAAACAATTGCCTTGTTTTTGTACGTATAACTATGCATTAATAATGATATCGCACACGCTTCTTGTTTACATTTACGGCCACACACGACGAGCTACGTTTCGAACGTTTCGAATATCGAGATGACGGTTATAATAAATAATTTGTAAGCGAATAAATACAAGAGCGGAGGATGGATCAAGTTATATATTATTGTATAGTGTATTGATCAGTGCATATTATAATTATTGAAAAACAAATAGCCTCTCAACAATCAAATATTTCAATGCGATCCTTATGCAATTTACAAAATTGTAACTGTTAATTTAGTTCCACCCTGATGGCAGTGTAATTTATGAAAAAGTTAATATTATGTAAATGTTGAATGTTTACCATTTCTATGGAGTTTACAGATTAAACACACACACAGTCATATATCAAAATATTATGTAACACTTATACATAACTTGATAATTAGTTGTTCTCAATAATATGAATTTGATAAATAATATCACATGGACATGTGGCAATTTATTAGCTAGTTAATGTTAATTAACTTGATAACAGTGTTGACAAACAGTCAGTTTTTGAAGGTTTCAGCAACCCACCAATCTGCGTTTGAAAATGTATTAGCAATCTATTAACGTAGGTAATTTATCGCTAATTTTCGTTTCAGACACTTGGTGAGACTTTTGTGAAAATTTCACTTCGGCTACACATTACAGTTCCAAACATGGCTGCCCTTCAAAGGTCAGACAGACAGACAGACACGGTGGTCCCCTATTTCTATTATGGAACAAATAAAATCGATTGTTCCACTGGTAAATGGATTTTTGTTTGGCCAAAGAAGACTATGAATATATTATACTATATATAAAATTTGCTTTTGACACTTACCATGTTAAAATAGACGAAAGCCATCAGCGGCGGGCGGGCAAACATAACAGCTTTTGATCGGCAGCATAATACATCCAGTATCTATCCAAACCTGAAATGTCAACGGAGCAGAATATAAATAATTGCGTGAGATGGTTAGTGATCATTGCCAACTTGTTATAATTTAGACTATAGCCAATATCCTTAATTGCCTTGTTTTTTAGTGAAATTCAGAAAAAAAAAAAATTTAAGGAAATCAAACTTTTTGTCGGTCGGTGTTAAATTCATGTGAAAATCAAACAATTGCCTTGTTTTTGAGTGAAATTAAGAGAAAAAAAAATCAAACAATTGCCTTGTTTTTGAGTGAAATTAAGAGAAAAAAAAAATCAAACAATTGCCTTGATTTTGAGTGAAATTCAGAAAAAAAAAATATTAAAAGAAATCAATTTTTTTGTCGGTCGGTGTTAAATTCATGTGAAAATCAAACGATTGCCTTGTTTTTGAATGAAATTAAGAGAAAAAAAAATCAAACAATTGCTTTGTTTTTGAGTGAAATTCAGAAAAAAAAAATGAAAGAAATCAAACTTTTTGTCGGTCGGTGTTAAATTCATGTGAAAATCAAACAATTGCTTTGTTTTTAAGTGAAATTAAGAGAAAAAAAAATCAAACAATTGCCTTGATTTTGAGTGAAATTCAGAAAAAAAAAATTGAAAGAAATCAAACTTTTTGTCGGTCGGTGTTAAATTCATGTGAAAATCAAACAATTGCCTTGTTTTTGAGTGAAATTAAGAGAAAAAAAAAATCAAACAATTGCCTTGTTTTTGAGTGAAATTAAGAGAAAAAAAAAATCAAACAATTGCCTTGATTTTGAGTGAAATTCAGAAAAAAAAATTGAAAGAAATCAAACTTTTTGTCGGTCGGTGTTAAATTCATGTGAAAATCAAACAATTGCCTTGTTTTGGAGTGAAATTAAGAGAAAAAAAAAATCGAACAATTGCCTTGTTTTTGAGTGAAATTCAGAAAAAAAAAAATATTGAAAGAAAACAAACTTTTTGTCGGTCGGTGTTAAATTCATGTGAAAATCAAACAATTGCCTTGTTTTTGTACGTATAACTATGCATTAATAATGATATCGCACACGCTTCTTGTTTACATTTACGGCCACACACGACGAGCTACGTTTCGAACGTTTCGAATATCGAGATGACGGTTATAATAAATAATTTGTAAGCGAATAAATACAAGAGCGGAGGATGGATCAAGTTATATATTATTGTATAGTGTATTGATCAGTGCATATTATAATTATTGAAAAACAAATAGCCTCTCAACAATCAAATATTTCAATGCGATCCTTATGCAATTTACAAAATTGTAACTGTTAATTTAGTTCCACCCTGATGGCAGTGTAATTTATGAAAAAGTTAATATTATGTAAATGTTGAATGTTTACCATTTCTATGGAGTTTACAGATTAAACACACACACAGTCATATATCAAAATATTATGTAACACTTATACATAACTTGATAATTAGTTGTTCTCAATAATATGAATTTGATAAATAATATCACATGGACATGTGGCAATTTATTAGCTAGTTTATGTTAATTAACTTGATAACAGTGTTGACAAACAGTCAGTTTTTGAAGGTTTCAGCAACCCACCAATCTGCGTTTGAAAATGTATTAGCAATCTATTAACGTAGGTAATTTATCGCTAATTTTCGTTTCAGACACTTGGTGAGACTTTTGTGAAAATTTCACTTCGGCTACACATTACAGTTCCAAACATGGCTGCCCTTCAAAGGTCAGACAGACAGACAGACACGGTGGTCCCCTATTTCTATTATGGAACAAATAAAATCGATTGTTCCACTGGTAAATGGATTTTTGTTTGGCCAAAGAAGACTATGAATATATTATACTATATATAAAATTTGCTTTTGACACTTACCATGTTAAAATAGACGAAAGCCATCAGCGGCGGGCGGGCAAACATAACAGCTTTTGATCGGCAGCATCATACATCCAGTATCTATCCAAACCTGAAATGTCAACGGAGCAGAATATAAATAATTGCGTGAGATGGTTAGTGATCATTGCCAACTTGTTATAATTTAGACTATAGCCAATATCCTTAATTGCCTTGTTTTTTAGTGAAATTCAGAAAAAAAAAAAAATTAAGGAAATCAAACTTTTTGTCGGTCGGTGTTAAATTCATGTGAAAATCAAACAATTGCCTTGTTTTTGAGTGAAATTAAGAGAAAAAAAAATCAAACAATTGCCTTGTTTTTGAGTGAAATTAAGAGAAAAAAAAAATCAAACAATTGCCTTGATTTTGAGTGAAATTCAGAAAAAAAAAATATTAAAAGAAATCAAACTTTTTGTCGGTCGGTGTTAAATTCATGTGAAAATCAAACGATTGCCTTGTTTTTGAGTGAAATTAAGAGAAAAAAAAATCAAACAATTGCTTTGTTTTTGAGTGAAATTCAGAAAAAAAAAATGAAAGAAATCAAACTTTTTGTCGGTCGGTGTTAAATTCATGTGAAAATCAAACAATTGCTTTGTTTTTAAGTGAAATTAAGAGAAAAAAAATCAAACAATTGTCTTGATTTTGAGTGAAATTCAGAAAAAAAAAATTGAAAGAAATCAAACTTTTTGTCGGTCGGTGTTAAATTCATGTGAAAATCAAACAATTGCCTTGTTTTTGAGTGAAATTAAGAGAAAAAAAAAATCAAACAATTGCCTTGTTTTTGAGTGAAATTAAGAGAAAAAAAAAATCAAACAATTGCCTTGATTTTGAGTGAAATTCAGAAAAAAAAAATATTGAAAGAAATCAAACTTTTTGTCGGTCGGTGTTAAATTCATGTGAAAATGAAACAATTGCCTTGTTTTTGAGTGAAATTAAGAGACAAAAAATCAAACAATTGCCTTGTTTTTGAGTGAAATTCAGAAAAAAAAAATATTGAAAGAAAACTTTTTGTCGGTCGGTGTTAAATTCATGTGAAAATCAAATAATTGCCTTGTTTTTGTACGTATAACTATGCATTAATAATGATATCGCACACGCTTCTTGTTTACATTTACGGGCCACACACGACGAGCTACGTTTCGAACGTTTCGAATATCGAGATGACGGTTATAATAAATAATTTGTAAGCGAATAAATACAAGAGCGGAGGATGGATCAAGTTATATATTATTGTTTAGTGTATTGATCAGTGCATATTATAATTATTGAAAAACAAATAGCCTCTCAACAATCAAATATTTCAATGCGATCCTTATGCAATTTACAAAATTGTAACTGTTAATTTAGTTCCACCCTGATGGCAGTGTAATTTATGAAAAAGTTAATATTATGTATATGTAGAATCTTTACCATTTCTATGGAGTTTACAGATTAAACACACACACAGTCATATATCAAAATATTATGTAACACTTATACATAACTTGATAATTAGTTGTTCTCAATAATATGAATTTGATACATAATATCACATGGACATGTGGCCATTTATTAGCTAGTTAATGTTAATTAACTTGATAACAGTGTTGACAAACAGTCAGTTTTTGAAGGTTTCAGCAACCCACCAATCTGCGTTTGAAAATGTATTAGCAATCTATTAACGTAGGTAATTTATCGCTAATTTTCGTTTCAGACACTTGGTGAGACTTTTGTGAAAATTTCACTTCGGCTACACATTACAGTTCCAAACATGGCTGCCCTTCAAAGGTCAGACAGACAGACAGACACGGTGGTCCCCTATTTCTATTATGGAACAAATAAAATCGATTGTTCCACTGGTAAATGGATTTTTGTTTGGCCAAAGAAGACTATGAATATATTATACTATATATAAAATTTGCTTTTGACACTAACCATGTTAAAATAGACGAAAGCAATCAGCGGCGGGCGGGCAAACATAACAGCTTTTGATCGGCAGCATCATACATCCAGTATCTATCCAAACCTGAAATGTCAACGGAGCAGAATATAAATAATTGCGTGAGATGGTTAGTGATCATTGCCAACTTGTTATAATTTAGACTATAGCCAATATCCTTAATTGCCTTGTTTTTTAGTGAAATTCAGAAAAAAAAAAAAATTAAGGAAATCAAACTTTTTGTCGGTCGGTGTTAAATTCATGTGAAAATCAAACAATTGCCTTGTTTTTGAGTGAAATTAAGAGAAAAAAAAATCAAACAATTGCCTTGTTTTTGAGTGAAATTAAGAGAAAAAAAAAATCAAACAATTGCCTTGATTTTGAGTGAAATTCAGAAAAAAAAAATATTAAAAGAAATCAAACTTTTTGTCGGTCGGTGTTAAATTCATGTGAAAATCAAACGATTGCCTTGTTTTTGAGTGAAATTAAGAGAAAAAAAAATCAAACAATTGCTTTGTTTTTGAGTGAAATTCAGAAAAAAAAAATGAAAGAAATCAAACTTTTTGTCGGTCGGTGTTAAATTCATGTGAAAATCAAACAATTGCTTTGTTTTTAAGTGAAATTAAGAGAAAAAAAATCAAACAATTGTCTTGATTTTGAGTGAAATTCAGAAAAAAAAAATTGAAAGAAATCAAACTTTTTGTCGGTCGGTGTTAAATTCATGTGAAAATCAAACAATTGCCTTGTTTTTGAGTGAAATTAAGAGAAAAAAAAAATCAAACAATTGCCTTGTTTTTGAGTGAAATTAAGAGAAAAAAAAAATCAAACAATTGCCTTGATTTTGAGTGAAATTCAGAAAAAAAAAATATTGAAAGAAATCAAACTTTTTGTCGGTCGGTGTTAAATTCATGTGAAAATGAAACAATTGCCTTGTTTTTGAGTGAAATTAAGAGACAAAAAATCAAACAATTGCCTTGTTTTTGAGTGAAATTCAGAAAAAAAAAATATTGAAAGAAAACTTTTTGTCGGTCGGTGTTAAATTCATGTGAAAATCAAATAATTGCCTTGTTTTTGTACGTATAACTATGCATTAATAATGATATCGCACACGCTTCTTGTTTACATTTACGGGCCACACACGACGAGCTACGTTTCGAACGTTTCGAATATCGAGATGACGGTTATAATAAATAATTTGTAAGCGAATAAATACAAGAGCGGAGGATGGATCAAGTTATATATTATTGTTTAGTGTATTGATCAGTGCATATTATAATTATTGAAAAACAAATAGCCTCTCAACAATCAAATATTTCAATGCGATCCTTATGCAATTTACAAAATTGTAACTGTTAATTTAGTTCCACCCTGATGGCAGTGTAATTTATGAAAAAGTTAATATTATGTATATGTAGAATCTTTACCATTTCTATGGAGTTTACAGATTAAACACACACACAGTCATATATCAAAATATTATGTAACACTTATACATAACTTGATAATTAGTTGTTCTCAATAATATGAATTTGATACATAATATCACATGGACATGTGGCCATTTATTAGCTAGTTAATGTTAATTAACTTGATAACAGTGTTGACAAACAGTCAGTTTTTGAAGGTTTCAGCAACCCACCAATCTGCGTTTGAAAATGTATTAGCAATCTATTAACGTAGGTAATTTATCGCTAATTTTCGTTTCAGACACTTGGTGAGACTTTTGTGAAAATTTCACTTCGGCTACACATTACAGTTCCAAACATGGCTGCCCTTCAAAGGTCAGACAGACAGACAGACACGGTGGTCCCCTATTTCTATTATGGAACAAATAAAATCGATTGTTCCACTGGTAAATGGATTTTTGTTTGGCCAAAGAAGACTATGAATATATTATACTATATATAAAATTTGCTTTTGACACTAACCATGTTAAAATAGACGAAAGCAATCAGCGGCGGGCGGGCAAACATAACAGCTTTTGATCGGCAGCATCATACATCCAGTATCTATCCAAACCTGAAATGTCAACGGAGCAGAATATAAATAATTGCGTGAGATGGTTAGTGATCATTGCCAACTTGTTATAATTTAGACTATAGCCAATATCCTTAATTGCCTTGTTTTTGAGTGAAATTCAGAAAAAAAAAAAATTTAAAGAAATCAAACTTTTTGTCGGTCGGTGTTAAATTCATGTGAAAATCAAACAATTGCCTTGTTTTTGAGTGAAATTAAGAGAAAAAAAAATCAAACAATTGCCTTGTTTTTGAGTGAAATTAAGAGAAAAAAAAAATCAAACAATTGCCTTGATTTTGAGTGAAATTCAGAAAAAAAAAATATTAAAAGAAATCAAACTTTTTGTCGGTCGGTGTTAAATTCATGTGAAAATCAAACGATTGCCTTGTTTTTGAGTGAAATTAAGAGAAAAAAAAATCAAACAATTGCCTTGTTTTTGAGTGAAATTCAGAAAAAAAAAATATTAAAAGAAATCAAACTTTTTGTCGGTCGGTGTTAAATTCATGTGAAAATCAAACAATTGCTTTGTTTTTAAGTGAAATTAAGAGAAAAAAAAATCAAACAATTGCCTTGATTTTGAGTGAAATTCAGAAAAAAAAAATTGAAAAAAATCAAACTTTTTGTCGGTCGGTGTTAAATTCATGTGAAAATCAAACAATTGCCTTGTTTTTGAGTGAAATAAAGAGAAAAAAAAATCAAACAATTGCCTTGTTTTTGAGTGAAATTAAGAGAAAAAAAAAATCAAACAATTGCCTTGATTTTGAGTGAAATTCAGAAAAAAAAAATATTGAAAGAAATCAAACTTTTTGTCGGTCGGTGTTAAATTCATGTGAAAATGAAACAATTGCCTTGTTTTTGAGTGAAATTAAGAGACAAAAAATCAAACAATTGCCTTGTTTTTGAGTGAAATTCAGAAAAAAAAAATATTGAAAGAAAACAAACTTTTTGTCGGTCGGTGTTAAATTCATGTGAAAATCAAATAATTGCCTTGTTTTTGTACGTATAACTATGCATTAATAATGATATCGCACACGCTTCTTGTTTACACTTACGGGCCACACACGACGAGCTACGTTTCGAACGTTTCGAATATCGAGATGACGGTTATAATAAATAATTTGTAAGCGAATAAATACAAGAGCGGAGGATGGATCAAGTTATATATTATTGTTTAGTGTATTGATCAGTGCATATTATAATTATTGAAAAACAAATAGCCTCTCAACAATCAAATATTTCAATGCGATCCTTATGCAATTTACAAAATTGTAACTGTTAATTTAGTTCCACCCTGATGGCAGTGTAATTTATGAAAAAGTTAATATTATGTATATGTAGAATCTTTACCATTTCTATGGAGTTTACAGATTAAACACACACACAGTCATATATCAAAATATTATGTAACACTTATACATAACTTGATAATTAGTTGTTCTCAATAATATGAATTTGATACATAATATCACATGGACATGTGGCCATTTATTAGCTAGTTAATGTTAATTAACTTGATAACAGTGTTGACAAACAGTCAGTTTTTGAAGGTTTCAGCAACCCACCAATCTGCGTTTGAAAATGTATTAGCAATCTATTAACGTAGGTAATTTATCGCTAATTTTCGTTTCAGACACTTGGTGAGACTTTTGTGAAAATTTCACTTCGGCTACACATTACAGTTCCAAACATGGCTGCCCTTCAAAGGTCAGACAGACAGACAGACACGGTGGTCCCCTATTTCTATTATGGAACAAATAAAATCGATTGTTCCACTGGTAAATGGATTTTTGTTTGGCCAAAGAAGACTATGAATATATTATACTATATATAAAATTTGCTTTTGACACTAACCATGTTAAAATAGACGAAAGCAATCAGCGGCGGGCGGGCAAACATAACAGCTTTTGATCGGCAGCATCATACATCCAGTATCTATCCAAACCTGAAATGTCAACGGAGCAGAATATAAATAATTGCGTGAGATGGTTAGTGATCATTGCCAACTTGTTATAATTTAGACAATAGCCAATATCCTTAATTGCCTTGTTTTTGAGTGAAATTCAGAAAAAAAAAAAATTTAAAGAAATCAAACTTTTTGTCGGTCGGTGTTAAATTCATGTGAAAATCAAACAATTGCCTTGTTTTTGAGTGAAATTAAGAGAAAAAAAAATCAAACAATTGCCTTGTTTTTGAGTGAAATTAAGAGAAAAAAAAAATCAAACAATTGCCTTGATTTTGAGTGAAATTCAGAAAAAAAAAATATTAAAAGAAATCAAACTTTTTGTCGGTCGGTGTTAAATTCATGTGAAAATCAAACGATTGCCTTGTTTTTGAGTGAAATTAAGAGAAAAAAAAATCAAACAATTGCCTTGTTTTTGAGTGAAATTCAGAAAAAAAAAATATTAAAAGAAATCAAACTTTTTGTCGGTCGGTGTTAAATTCATGTGAAAATCAAACAATTGCTTTGTTTTTAAGTGAAATTAAGAGAAAAAAAAATCAAACAATTGCCTTGATTTTGAGTGAAATTCAGAAAAAAAAAATTGAAAGAAATCAAACTTTTTGTCGGTCGGTGTTAAATTCATGTGAAAATCAAACAATTGCCTTGTTTTTGAGTGAAATAAAGAGAAAAAAAAAATCAAACAATTGCCTTGTTTTTGAGTGAAATTAAGAGAAAAAAAAAATCAAACAATTGCCTTGATTTTGAGTGAAATTCAGAAAAAAAAAATATTGAAAGAAATCAAACTTTTTGTCGGTCGGTGTTAAATTCATGTGAAAATGAAACAATTGCCTTGTTTTTGAGTGAAATTAAGAAAAAAAAAATATTGAAAGAAAACAAACTTTTTGTCGGTCGGTGTTAAATTCATGTGAAAATCAAACAATTGCCTTGTTTTTGAGTGAAATTAAGAGAAAAAAAAAATCAAACAATTGCCTTGTTTTCGAGTGAAATTCAGAAAAAAAAAATATTGGAAGAAATCAAACTTTTTGTCGGTCGGTGTTAAATTCATGTGAAAATCAAACAATTGCCTTGTTTTTGAGTGAAATGAAGAGAAAAAAAAATCACACAATTGCCTTGTTTTTGAGTGAAATTCAGAAAACAAAAATTGAAAGAAATCAAACTTTTTGTCGGTCGGTGTTAAATTCATGTGAAAATCAAACAATTGACTTGTTTTGGAGTGAAATTAAGAGAAAAAAAAAATCGAACAATTGCCATGTTTTTGAGTGAAATTCAGAAAAAAAAAATATTGAAAGAAAACAAACTTTTTGTCGGTCGGTGTTAAATTCATGTGAAAATCAAACAATTGCCTTGTTTTTGTACGTATAACTATGCATTAATAATGATATCGCACACGCTTCTTGTTTACATTTACGGGCCACACACGACGAGCTACGTTTCGAACGTTTCGAATATCGAGATGACGGTTATAATAAATAATTTGTAAGCGAATAAATACAAGAGCGGAGGATGGATCAAGTTATACATTATTGTATAGTGTATTGATCAGTGCATATTATAATTATTGAAAAACAAATAGCCTCTCAACAATCAAATATTTCAATGCGATCCTTATGCAATTTACAAAATTGTAACTGTTAATTTAGTTCCACCCTGATGGCAGTGTTATTTATGAAAAAGTTAATATTATGTAAATGTAGAATGTTTACCATTTCTATGGAGTTTACAGATTAAACACACACACAGTCATATATCAAAATATTATGTAACACTTATACATAACTTGATAATTAGTTGTTCTCAATAATATGAATTTGATTAATAATATCACATGGACATGTGCCAATTTATTAGCTAGTTAATGTTAATTAACTTGATAACAGTAATGACAAACAGTCAGTTTTTGAAGGTTTCAGCAACCCACCAATCTGCGTTTGAAAATGTATTAGCAATCTATTAACGTAGGTAATTTATCGCTAATTTTCGTTTCAGACACTTGGTGAGACTTTTGTGAAAATAGCACTTCGGCTACACATTACAGTTCCAAACATGGCTGCCCTTCAAAGGTCAGACAGACAGACAGACACGGTGGTCCCCTATTTCTATTATGGAACAAATAAAATCGATTGTTCCACTGGTAAATGGATTTTTGTTTGGCCAAAGAAGACTATGAATATATTATACTATATATAAAATTTGCTTTTGACACTTACCATGTTAAAATAGACGAAAGCAATCAGCGGCGGGCGGGCAAACATAACAGCTTTTGAGCGGCAGCATCATACATCCAGTATGTATCCAAACCTGAAATGTCAACGGAGCAGAATATAAATAATTGCCTGAGAGGGTTAGTGATCATTGCCAACTTGTTATAATTTAGACTATAGCCAATATCCTTAATTGCCTTGTTTTTGAGTGAAATTCAGAAAAAAAAAAATTGAAAGAAATCAAACTTTTTGTCGGTCGGTGTTAAATTCATGTGAAAATCAAACGATTGCCTTGTTTTTGAGTGAAATTAAGAGAAAAAAAAAATCACACAATTGCCTTGTTTTTGAGTGAAATTCAGAAAAAAAAAAATGGAAAGAAATCAAACTTTTTGTCGGTCGGTGTTAAATTCATGTGAAAATCAAACAATTGCCTTGTTTTTGAGTGAAATTAAGAAAAAAAAAAAAAAAAACAATTGCCTTGTTTTTGAGTGAAATTCAGAAAAAAAATATTGTAAGAAAACAAACTTTTTGTCGGTCGGTGTTAAATTCATGTGAAAATCAAACAATTGCCTTGTTTTTGAGTGAAATTAAGAGAAAAAAAAATCAAACAATTGCCTTGTTTTTGAGTGAAATTCAGAAAAAAAAAATATTGAAAGAAATCAAACTTTTTGTCGGTCGGTGTTAAATTCATGTGAAAATCAAACAATTGCCTTGTTTTTGAGTGAAATTAAGAGAAAAAAAATATCACACAATTGCCTTGTTTTTGAGTGAAATTCAGAAAAAATAATTGAAAGAAATCAAACTTTTTGTCGGTCAGTGTTAAATTCATGTGAAAATCAAACAATTGCCTTGTTTTGGAGTGAAATTAAGAGAAAAAAAAAATCGAACAATTGCCTTGTTTTTGAGTGAAATTCAGAAAAAAAAAATATTGAAAGAAAACAAACTTTTTGTCGGTCGGTGTTAAATTCATGTGAAAATCAAACAATTGCCTTGTTTTTGTACGTATAACTATGCATTAATAATGATATCGCACACGCTTCTTGTTAACATTTACGGGCCACACACGACAAGCTACGTTTCGAACGTTTCGAATATCGAGATGACGGTTATAATAAATAATTTGTAAGCGAATAAATACAAGAGCGGAGGTTGGATCAAGTTATACATTATTGTATAGTGTATTGATCAGTGCATATTATAATTATTGAAAAACAAATAGCCTCTCAACAATCAAATATTTCAATGCGATCCTTATGCAATTTACAAAATTGTAACTGTTAATTTAGTTCCACCCTGATGGCAGTGTAATTTATGAAAAAGTTAATATTATGTAAATGTAGAATGTTTACCATTTCTATGGAGTTTACAGATTAAACACACACACAGTCATATATCAAAATATTATGTAACACTAAACAAAATACTATGAACTATATACAACACTACAGCTACTACAATAAAAGCATTTAGACACCTATAAGTCATAGCAGACTCATAGGCAGTCCAAATGCTCCAGCCCACTCCCAGTTGGCAGCGTGCCCAGCATGCTGGCAGCATTGCCCCGTTGAATTGCAATGCTTATTCGTTGAGCCAAATATGTGCCAGCATTTTGATCACGCGTCGCATCGACCAAGCGCTCAGATAGGTTTTGGAAAATACGATGAGCTCCCGGTCCCCACGGACCCAACGTCTCTACACCAAACGGCTCAAATATGTAACCCATACCGAGGTTAGCATATTTGCGCCGCTTGAGTTGCTCCGCCGAAGTAGCCGCAGCGCCAGCCCTCACGTTGGTTTCAGAAAGATGTAAAAAAAAAAAAAAAAATTAACTTTTCAGTTACTGGAGTGTAATTCAAAAAACGAATGGCCGATTTTAATGAAATTTAAATGGCACCGCACGACAAGCATCAGCTTACAAAAAAAAAAAAAAAAAATAAAAAAAAAAATGTAAATAAAATAAAAACAACTTGACAATCAACGTGACAGGTCAGTAAATTTCAGATTTATTTTCAAAAAATAATTAATTTTATTTTCAGATAGTAGATAGGCATTTTCTGCCCATCACCCGCATTCTTCCTAGTGGAATTTTGCGAGGTATTGTTTGTGGGGCTCGTTTGGGCCTCTGTAGTTAGTTTCATTAGCTTATTTATTCAATAGCTTTTTGACATTTCTTGTCGAGCTAATTTCTAATCAGTTATTTTTGTTTCCATGGCAACGCTGCCTGCGACACCGGCGCGCGCACTACGACGACGGTGTTGACGCGAGCCTTCATCCGGGTTGAGACGTCACACTAGAGATTCTAAGATAAGCTTTGCTTTATTTTGTAAACAATGCTTTGTGCCCCAACTATGAATGCTGTAACGGGGATCTTTGTATCGCAAGATAGCCAGATGTTGTGTCCGCAGTGCCCCCAGGCTCGTTATTTCAAAGGTCATAAAGGCCTCAAAATTCACCAAACAAGGTGTCATAAACAAATAGAAATTCCCCTTTCGGCACCAATTAATAACCAAAACGTAAGTAGTAGCAGTGTTGCGAGCCCTGCTACGCCTTCCAAACCGTTTTGGGAGGTTTTAAGTTCGTACAAAAATAACATTCCTTTATTAAAACGCATACCTCGGGGTGCAAGAATTTCTGTTGCCCAATCTTTATCTTGTTCCATTAAAAACGTCTTGGCTACTAATACTACGCAAGCCTGGGAACATCTTCTAGCATTCCCGTACCACGTATTACACGTGAATTTTGATCCGTCTAACAAAAAATCACTTACTACTAGAGTAAAGGAAAACTGCGTGAAATACAGGGCACGGGAAGAGCAATCTTTTGGCACAACTATAATCATTCCGCCTCTGCGGCGGAATACAAAAACAAATAATTTCGATTCAGCTACTATTAAAATAGTAGAAAACAAAATTACTGATGGTGATATTAAAAACGCGGCACGCATCTTGTTTTCGAGTGATACAATCGCTCCTTTTACATCTGATACGTTGAATTCCCTAATTGAAAAGCATCCGCCTGCAACTGCAGGTCTCCACCTTCCCGAATCTCCTATACAAGACATTGTTGAGGTGACCCCACAGGATGTTTCTGCAGCCGTGGCATCTTTTTTAAGTGGCTCAGCCGGTGGCCTTGATGGCCTCACGCCTCAGCACTTAAAAGATATTTTATCTTTTAGTTCTGGTGAGGTAGGCGAGACACTTTTAAGGGATGTGACGGCTTTGGTTAATTTGATGTTGTCGGGTCAGGTCAACAATGAAATTACCGAAATTCTGTACGGTGCGAATTTATGTGCCCTAAATAAAAAAGATGGTGGTATTAGGCCTATAGCAGTAGGCACCACTTATCGTCGCCTCACAGCCAAATGCGGTTGTAGGAAAAAAATTGCCTTTTTAAGTAATCTTTTTCAACCACTGCAACTCGGTTTTGGTTCACAGGGTGGCTGTGAGGCTGCTGTACATTCACTTCGCACATTTCTTGATCAAAATTGTGGAGATGTGCTTTTGAAGGTGGATGTTAAAAATGCATTCAACTCTTTAGATAGAGGCACTCTTTTGACTGAAGTGAAAGATAAAATTCCGGAATTATACCCTTTTCTTTGGCAATGCTACGGCAAACCGTCAAAATTAACATACCAAAATAACGTTATTTTATCTTCCGTAGGATGTCAACAGGGTGATCCTCTGGGACCAGCCATTTTTAGCCTTGCGATCCACTCAATAATTCAACGTCTCCAATCAAAACTTAACGTTTGGTATTTGGATGACGGAACCTTAGGAGGCGATGCAAACACGGTTTTGGATGACTTGCGAGTACTTATAGACGATTTTCGTGTTATTGGCCTTGAACTAAATTTTTCTAAATGTGAACTTTTTGTTTGTGATACTTGTCCGGATAAAGTTTCGATTATTGAAAAATTCAACTTACTTGCGCCTAATATAAAATTAGTAGAAAAAAGTTCGCTTCGTCTTTTGGGTTCACCGATTCTTAACGAATCTTTATCACCATTTGTCGAAGAACAAATTCAAAAGTTTAGAAATGCTTCTAGCAGATTATCCAAAATTAACGCCCATATGGCTTTTACAATTATATCACATGGACATGTGGCAATTTATTAGCTAGTTAATGTTAATTAACTTGATAACAGTGTTGACAAGTTTTTGAAGGTTTCAGCAACCCACCAATCTGCGTTTGAAAATGTATTAGCAATCTATTAACGTAGGTAATTTATCGCTAATTTTCGTTTCAGACACTTGGTGAGACTTTTGTGAAAATTTCACTTCGGCTACACATTACAGTTCCAAACATGGCTGCCCTTCAAAGGTCAGACAGACAAACAGACACGGTGGTCCCCTATTACTATTATGGAACAAATAAAATCAATTGTTCCACTGGTAAATGGATTTTTGTTTGGCCAAAGAAGACTATGAATATATAATACTATATATAAAATTTGCTTTTGACACTTACCATGTTAAAATAGACGAAAGCAATCAGCGGCGGGCGGGCAAACATAACAGCTTTTGAGCGGCAGCATCATACATCCAGTATGTATCCAAACCTGAAATGTCAACGGAGCAGAATATAAATAATTGCCTGAGAGGGTTAGTGATCATTGCCAACTTGTTATAATTTAGACTATAGCCAATATCCTTAATTGCCTTGTTTTTGAGTGAAATTCAGAAAAAAAAATATATTGAAAGAAATGAAACTTTTTGTCGGTCGGTGTTAAATTCATGTGAAAATCAAACAATTGCCTTGTTTTTGAGTGAAATTAAGAGAAAAAAAATATCAAACAATTGCTTTGTTTTTAAATGAAATTAAGAGAAAAAAAAATCAATCAATTGCCTTGTTTTTGAGTGAAATTAAGAGAAAAAAAAATCAAACAATTGCCTTGATTTTGAGTGAAATTCAGAAAAAAAAAAAAATTGCAGGATATCAATCTTTTTGTCGGTCGGTGTTAAATTCATGTGAAAATCAAACAATTGCCTTGTTTTTGAGTGAAATTAAGAGAAAACAAAAATCAAACAATTGCCTTGTTTTTGAGTGAAATTAAGAGAAAAAAAAAATCAAACAATTGCCTTGATTTTGAGTGAAATTCAGAAAAAAAAAATATTGAAAGAAATCAAACTTTTTGTCGGTCGGTGTTAAATTCATGTGAAAATCAAACAATTGCCTTGTTTTTGAGTGAAATTAAAAGAAAAAAACTCAAACAATTGCCTTGTTTTTGAGTGAAATTCAGAAAAAAAAATGAAAGAAATCAAACTTTTTGTCGGTCGGTGTTAAATTCATGTGAAAATCAAACAATTGCCTTGTTTTTGAGTGAAATTAAGAGAAAAAAAAAATCAAACAATTGCCTTGTTTTTGAGTGAAATAAAGAGAAAAAAAAATCAAACAATTGCCTTGTTTTTGAGTGAAATTCAGAAAAAAAAAAATTGAAAGAAATCAAACTTTTAGTCAGTCGGTGTTAAATTCATGTGAAAATCAAACAATTGCCTTGTTTTTGAGTGAAATTCAGAAAAAAAAAATTGAAAGAAATCAAATTTTTTGTCGGTCGGTGTTAAATTCATGTGAAAATCAAACAATTGCCTTGTTTTTGAGTGAATTTAAGAGAAAAAAAAAATCACACAATTGCCTTGTTTTTGAGTGAAATTAAGAGAGAAAAAAAATTCAAACAATTGCCTTGTTTTTGAGTGAAATTCAGAAAAAAAGATTGAAAGAAATCAAACTTTTTGTCGGTCGGTGTTAAATTCATGTGAAAATCAAACAATTGCCTTGTTTTTGAGTGAAATTAAGAGAAAAAAAAAATCACACAATTGCCTTGTTTTTGAGTGAAATTCAGAAAAAAAAAATATTGAAAGAAATCAAAATTTTTGTCGGTCGGTGTTAAATTCATGTGAAAATCAAACAATTGCCTTGTTTTTGAGTGAAATTAAGAGAAAAAAAATCAAACAATTGCCTTGTTTTTGAGTGAAATTCAGAAAAAAAAAATATTGAAAGAAAACAAACTTTTTGTCGGTCGGTGTTAAATTCATGTGAAAATCAAACAATTGCCTTGTTTTTGAGTGAAATTAAGAGAAAAAAAAATCAAACAATTGCCTGGTTATTGAGTGAAATTTAGAAAAAAAAAATTGAAAGAAATCAAACTTTTCGTCGGTCGGTGTTAAATTCATGTGAAAATCAAACAATTGCCTTGTTTTTGAGAGAAATTAAGAGAAAAAAAAATCAAACAATTGCCTTGTTTTTGAGTGAAATTCAGAAAAAAAAAATATTGAAAGAAATCAAACTTTAAGTCGGTCGGTGTTAAATTCATGTGAAAATCAAACAATTGCCTTGTTTTTGAGTGAAATTAAGAGAAAAAAAAAATCATACAATTGCCTGGTTATTGAGTGAAATTTAGAAAAAAAAATATTGAAAGAAATCAAACTTTTTGTCGGTCGGTGTTAAATTCGTGTGAAAATCAAACGATTGCCTTGTTTTTGAGTGAAATTAAGAGAAAAAAAAATCAAACAATTGCCTGGTTATTAAGTGAAATTTAGAAAAAAAAAATGAAAGAAATCAAACTTTTTGTCGGTCGGTGTTAAATTCATGTGAAAATCAAACAATTGCCTTGTTTTTGAGTGAAATTAAGAGAAAAAAAAAATCAAACAATTGCCTGGTTATTGAGTGAAATTTAGAAAAAAAAAATTGAAAGAAATCAAACTTTTCGTCGGTCGGTGTTAAATTCATGTGAAAATCAAACAATTGCCTTGTTTTTGAGAGAAATTAAGAGAAAAAAAAATCAAACAATTGCCTTGTTTTTGAGTGAAATTCAGAAAAAAAAAATATTGAAAGAAATCAAACTTTTTGTCGGTCGGTGTTAAATTCATGTGAAAATCAAACAATTGCCTTGTTTTTGAGTGAAATTAAGAGAAAAAAAAATCAAACAATTACCTTGTTTTTGAGTGAAATTCAGAAAAAAAAAAATTTAAAGAAATCAAACTTTTTGTCGGTCGGTGTTAAATTCATGTGAAAATCAAACAATTGCCTTGTTTTTGAGTGAAATTAAGAGAACAAAAAAATCAAACAATTGCCTGGTTATTGAGTGAAATTTAGAAAAAAAAAATGAAAGAAATCAAACTTTTTGTCGGTCGGTGTTAAATTCATGTGAAAATCAAACAATTGCCTTGTTTTTGAGTGAAATTAAGAGAAAAAAAATATCAAACAATTGCCTTGTTTTTGAGTGAAATTCAGAAAAAAAAAATTGAAAGAAATCAAATTTTTTGTTGGTCGGTGTTAAATTCATGTGAAATCAAACAATTGCCTGTTTTTCAGTGTAATTATGGAAAAAAATATATTGTCCGTTGGTTTTTATGTGAAAACTAAACAGTTGCTTGTTATATATGGCATACCTTTTAATTTCACTTGTACAATTTAGCCGCTGCTTACTAACGCCGATTGACCATTTCAACGCTGATCTCTGATGTGCTACAAATTTACATGTCGCGGTGATTCAAATTGTAATTGTCACTTCCACCGCCGTGTAGGTAATTTTTAACTATTGTTATGGTTACGTATAACTATGCATTAATAATGATATCGCACACGCTTCTTGTTTACATTTACGGGCCACACACGACGAGCTACGTTTCGAACGTTTCGAATATCGAGATGACGGTTATAATAAATAATTTGTAAGCGAATAAATACAAGAGCGGAGGATGGATCAAGTTATATATTATTGTATAGTGTATTGATCAGTGCATATTATTATTATTGAAAAACAAATAGCCTTTCAACAATCAAATATTTCATTGCGATCCTTATGCAATTTACAAAATTGTAACTGTTAATTTAGTTCCACCCTGATGGCAGTGTAATTTATGAAAAAGTTAATATTATGTAAATGTAGAATGTTTACCATTTCTATGGAGTTTACAGATTAAACACACACACACAGTCATATATCAAAATATTATGTAACACTTATACATAACTAAATAATTAGTTGTTCTCAATAATATGAATTAGATTAATAATATCACATGGACATGTGGCAATTTATTAGCTAGTTAATGTTAATTAACTTGGTAACAGTGTTGACAAACAGTCAGTTTTTGAAGGTTTCAGCAACCCACCAATCTGCGTTTGAAAATGTATTAGCAATCTATTAACGTAGGTAATTTATCGCTAATTTTCGTTTCAGACACTTGGTGAGACTTTTGTGAAAATTTCACTTCGGCTACACATTACAGTTCCAAACATAGCTGCCCTTCAAAGGTCAGACAGACAGACAGACACGGTGGTCCCCTATTTCTATTATGGAACAAATAAAATCGATTGTTCCACTGGTAAATGGATTTTTGTTTGGCCAAAGAAGACTATGAATATATTATACTATATATAAAATTTGCTTTTGACACTTACCATGTTAAAATAGACGAAAGCAATCAGCGGCGGGCGGGCAAACATAACAGCTTTTGAGCGGCAGCATCATACATCCAGTATGTATCCAAACCTGAAATGTCAACGGAGCAGAATATAAATAATTGCCTGAGAGGGTTAGTGATCATTGCCAACTTGTTATAATTTAGACTATAGCCAATATCCTTAATGTTACCCTGATCTGGTAGACACACAGTTATGTATGTATGTACCTACATATAAAAACTGGTCACAATCAACAAGAGTTGCAATTACAATCTCATACATGTAGGTATAGGCATATTGGCAAATATTTTTATCCAGTTAAAGTAAAACAAATTAAAATTACATGTAAAACTTAAAATGGCAATTGTAAAGTACACGATTGTTCTATTAATAGGTTTAAAGGGCACCAAATTAGTTGCCTACAATGTAGTATATATTATGCGTTAAACATGACCACAATTAGGCCCAATTATAATAATTTTAAAAAAAACTGTTGGTCAGATTATATCCTTTGATACACCCGTTTGCATGATGTAAAATTTCATTAAAGTATTACAAAAACCATGGCCAATTTAAAATTCCGCAACATCATCGCGAGTCTATGTATGGTGACAAAGATCTATCAATAATATTATCTTATTATATATTATAACTAGCTTTTAGCTTCGCTCGCGTTAACAAGTATTATTATTATAATCCGCTAGATATATATTATCTATGCACTATGCACAAAAATGGTTAATTCAAAGTTCTCTCCAAAATAACTCAATGTAGATGGCGCTAGCATAAAGAAATTCGTATATATTAAGCTGAAAAGTTACTTATCTCATATAGCCTGCACCTCAAAATCCTTTCTTAGGGGATGCCTACACGTCATAGTGCCTACACGCCTATGCATGCAAAGTCTCAGCCCGAGCGGTTTAAAATTGACAAAGTTTCATACAAACTTTCATCCCCTATTTTATCGATACCCCTTGGGGGTAGAATTAATCAAAACCCTTTCTTAGCGGATGCCTACGTCATAACATCTACCTGCGTGCCAAATTTCAGCCCGATCCGTCCAGTGGTTTGGGCTGTGCGTTGATAGATCACTATATCAGCCAGTCACCTTTGAGTTATAATATATATTTAGATAGTTTCACCCTAGCTTGGTGTGTTTCATCTAAAGATCTATCCATCCACAGTCCACAAGATAACAAAATATGTCATAGAATGTACGGCTAGCATTGTTAGCGTGACGATGTAAGCAAGGCTTATATTGCACTGTCAATTATGCATAGCGTTATGGATTCAAAATACTATTCCTGACCGCGAATTATAGGTCGAATGGTGTCGGCCTCCTACACCCACTAATAATAACCCCCTAATGTCACGAATCGAATAGATATTGCATTGTATTTAATCAAAGATTACACGTGTTCTAATAAATAATAACAATAATTACACCTTAGCAGATAATATTATATTTTTACCAACCTTTTAGTTTAAAATGTGATTAGTGGGTAGATATTCAGGTACCGCGGGCGGCGCTGCACTGCGCTGTAACCGACGACCGTGGCGACACGAGCGCAACATTCCGTTCGGTCGACGCCTGAAATTGTTTCGGCGGAGCAAGGTCAGTAAACATTTTACGAATTAAACACTTCATCACTGCACTGAAGTTAAAAAATGACGTTATGACGTCAACAGTACAGGGAAAACAATCGACTGAACCAGAGCTCTGCACCGAACGAGCCTCCACTTTCGAATGTCATCCTTCTTTGTGGAAATCAAATGAATTACTTTTAAATGAAATATTCAAAATGCCATTCCAAACAGTTCCATCAATTGAACACATTTTACATAAATATTATCGTTAAATAATTAAATCCTTGACACGAGAATTAAATGTGTTTTTCTACATAATGATGTGATCAATTGATCGTTCATTTTAACTTCGTATAGTATTCTTTGTGGAAATCAAATTACTTACTTTCATATGAACTAAACAAAATGCGAGTTCAAACAGTTCCATCAATTGAACATCTTTTAAATAAATAGTAACGTTAAAATACTGTCTAAAATACCTTTACACGAGATTGAAATGTGTTATAAACCACTGGTTAAGTGTGACATTTTATCTGTGGTTTGAATTAATACTGTAACTAATTTTGTTTATTTGTGGGACAGTGATTAAGCATCATAATTATATTGATTGTCATGATCAATTGAATCATTATTTGATGATATTTTTACTATAAGTATATTTTATAAGTAGTGTAACTGATCATGTGAGAGTACCTTATTTATATGTGTAAAAACAATGAAGATTTTATTACACTTATCGCCATATGTATAGAGCTTGAAATCACACAATTGTCAACTTTAAAGAGTACTGTGTTTGTGACGGTAGTTCGCTTTGTCACTTAGTTTGCGCTTCTCTATAAAATGGGAGCAAGTAAACTTGTGTCGAAATAGTCTTTAACGACGAAGTGCTGCCCAATCAACATGTTGTGAAGTTAAGTGATTTATTATACTCTTTTTGATATTATATATATAACGATAAATATGTTAATTAATAGTTGATTTGGAGTGGCTCTATACAGCCTTGTTTGCTGAACGAGGCAGTAGGTACAATTAGAATATTTCAATATTAAAATTTATTTAGAGCGTCGTAGACGCCTATATTGAATAAATGGTTTTTACTTTGACTTTCATTAATCCAACTAACACGCGAGCAGCGCGCTCACCACATAAATAATGTGTGCTTAAATTGAATTGAAACCTCCTTGGTCGGGACACATTGTACTTTAATAATAAAAAAAAATTGTTTTAAAGCATTGTTTTGTTAGGAGAATAATGCTTTTTAACGAATTATGTAAATAAAATATGCCAATAAAAGTCTGTATTTCATTTCATAATTACAATTTTACCGAATGAGATGTATATAAAGCATTTTAAGAAATTTCTACTTGTTTTTAAATATTAGTGCCTAAGGATCTGTATATTTTTCACTGATTTAACCAAATAAGGACTAAGTTGACTGGATATGTCAACTTTAAATTTATTATTTGCAAATCTAGACTAAACGAAAATTTGTAAAAGCAAGATTAACTATGATAAACTGTTATGTTGGATTTCAGTCTTAGTTGATGCTTGCATTTGACTAATACAGTCCGAATTGCTGTGATTGTTTTGGTTTTGATAATCAGTTTTAGGGATACTAGATTTTTTTATATATAGGTTTTACTTGAAAATCGTGAGTAAGGGTATTTTGACATGTATTTATCCAGACCCATTACCTAATTAAGTTTTGGAAGGTTAGGTTGGATAAAATATTCAATGTTTTCAGTTGAATTTGACAAATCTAGTCTTTTTTTAAGTCAATATTTTTACTAGGTAGATATGACTAATTATGTATGTTAGCTAAAATTATCAATTTCTAAACTTTAATTAGATTGGTTTTGACAAATAAAAAGGCAATTTGACAAAAAAGCAAATAACAGGATTGCTTATTAGACATTACTATGTACAATTTGTAGGTTTGGTTAGCGAATTTAATTAGATTAGCTCGGATATTTATTTTGTTTGTTTCTTAATATTAAAGAGATTTCATTTCACCTGACAAATCAAGAATAATTAGCCAAGATTTTTCGTTTTAAAACTTAGGTTAGCTAACATTAGTGATTTGAAAAGTGACCAAAAAGTGACAAAAGCTTGTAGACTAACTTAAATACGTTAATCAAGATTAATTACTCACTTGTTAGGTTTTATTTAACAATTTTTTTTTCATGTAGACATCATGCTGTTACCTGAAACAGAAGAAAAAAATAATTACATAAATTGGCTTTAATTTAGTGACAAATAACTTGTTGAAGTCTATTCTATACTACGAAAGTTCAAAAGTACCTATTATGTAAGTATATCATCAAGAGAGGAAAAAAATAACCAGTTAATGGAGCGTAACTTCAAAACGGCTTGAGCGATTTTGATCAAATTTAAATGGGACCACATGAGAGAAACTATATTTCAAATAAAAAAATGACAAAATTGGGTCACTTAATCGAATAAAAAAATGGATAGATTTATAGAAGTCGGTTAAAAACAATAAGACAAAAGATAAGACAATAAGACTATATACAGATAAAAGGGAAAAAGGAAAGAGGAAATTTGTTAAGCAGTAGAAACACAGATAAATTAGTTTACAGATGATGGTTAGAAACAGATTGGAGAGAAAAAAGTATGAAACTTTGATCTGATAACAAAAGTGACAAATGATTGATGGTAATAGGTACCTTATCCTATGTTTTTAATAGGTAATTTTTGTAGACTTGACTACTTAAATAAGAATCACAAAAAGGCAAAATAAAGCTAGCATGAATTTTGCCTTTATTTCCCTATAGAAATATTTACACAAAAAAAAATATTGATTTCCCTAAGATCAGTACTAATATTATAAATGCGAAAGTAACTCTGTCTGTCTGTCTGTCTGTTACGCTTTCACGCCAAAACTACTGGACCGATTTGAATGAAATTTGGTATGGAGATAGTTTGAGACCCGAGAAAAAACATAGGATAGTTTTTATCTGACTGCGCAAAAAGAGGTTAGTGTTTTCGCGCGATAACAGACATACGCGCGGGTGGAGCCGCGCCCAGAAAGCTAGTTATTTATAAAAATAAAGATAAATTATAGATACAGGTAATACTTTGGAAACTTACACAATTAATGATTAAAAATATTTATAATTTTCATTATCCCTTTGCTTACTCGTATGATGTTATTTTCTCCCTATTGTAGAAATAATCTCGAATTGTTTTCTCGCAAGTCTCCAAGCCAAGGAATTGTTGTAACGTTTTGGCAAAGGATGACAAAACCTAGTAGGAAGGTTTTGTTTTAGATTGTCATAATTAAGCGTTCTATTAACCTCGTATAATGTCCATGGAAGCAATGCAAGTATTTTATATCTTACTATTTTCTCAAAATAGGTCGTGACATATAGGAGTGTTCCTATAAAGGTTATCTACGTCCATTAGAAAATCTAAGTTTATGCCATTCTATATAAATATAAGTGTACAAAGGCCCTTATTGGTAGAATTTTTATACCTATCTCATACTTTGTTAATAACGTTGTAATAAAGGTCCTAAATCTTTTTGGTACTGGCTATAAAACAAATTGACTCGATGACCTTTTGTCGTTTGAATAGTCCTCCATTTATTGCAATAAGATAATCTAAAGGCATAATAAATTGGTTAGTCATATTGTCAGTAGACATAAGTACATGTTTTTGTTTTATTTTGGTTATAATATAAACAGGTGGACGGACAGTGAAGTCTTAGTAATAGGGTCCCGTTTTTACCCTTTGGGTACGGAACCCTAAAAATGAACTATTTCCACTAGATGACATCACATCGTTTTTACGAGTCCGTACCCAAAGGTTAAAAACGGGACCCTATTACTGAGACTTCGCTGTTCGTCCGTCCGTCCGTCTGTCACCAGGCTGTGTCTCAAGAATGGTGATAGCTAGGCAATTGAAATTTTCACAGATGATGTATTTCTGTTCCCGCTATACCAACATATACAAAAAGTTGGCCAAGAGTGAGACGGACTCGAGCACGTTATAACAAAAAAAGGTTAAAATATGAAGTATACGTACTCTTGGTGTGATAACTAAAAAACGCATTGCAGACTTATTCGAACGATATGCATGGGTGGTTCGTCAGAGAACACTAAGTTGAAACTTTAGTTTATTCCAGTATTTTTTGTTGCTGAACTAACTCATACTTATAGACTTATTGTATGTAAATTTAGTCATTGTGCCTCTGCGGTAGTACATGCCTATATTTGTTATAGTGTTTTGGAGATAAACTTGAATGAAGATATCTGCTATAGCTTTGATCAGTGAGACGTTAAGCGTTTGCGTCACTTACTGATAATGTATATTATAATGGTCTGTGAAGAGTTTTTGAATAAGCAAGGGATTGTTTGTTTATATGGGTACATACTAAACCTTGATTCATATTCTTCACGACTAAGCTAAAAGTCTAGATAACTAAAAGTCATCCATGACTATTACTTGAACGATGTCACGTTACCTTACTCTGTTATCTCTTACATAGATTTCATCGAAGACAGAGTGTCAAGCGTGGTACAAAATTGGTCAGACAATGCATCAAGCTCTAGTCAAATGAACGCTAGCCTTTTACTTTACCAGCTGGTGCTGTATCAAAAACTAATCTCATGAATACGCTTGAAGCGACCATGCGAATTTATTGAATATGCAAATTTATGAAATAAGCATTTTCACTCTACTTTGACTTTCAAAAAATTACTAAACTCATTGTTTCCGGAAAAATTCAGGATCAAAGGTGCCACATGTAGGGTTGTAGCCAACAAAAAAAAAACGTTTAATATACCCGACATCATGGAGAACGACTAAATTGAGCTTTTTTTTGTAACATTTGATCGTTGATAGTCTCTCCGAAAGGGATAAACTAGATTAACTATAATGAATTCAAAATGTATTATTTTTCGAATAGGTTGCTTAAAAGGGTTTTTTAATGATCATGAAGTTCATTCAAAAAACCACTCCATAAATATTTATATTACAGTTTTAATTTGAATGGAACGATAAATCGCTTTACGAAAATAAATAATTTGCAGTCGGCTTTTTTACTTTTTCTTTAATTTATACTTTAAGTAAAGTTTGGCAAACTCCGCTACGAGCGCTTCTATCATACCTGGCGAAACAAAAGCAGTAAAGATGATTTTTACATCTGAGAGACACTAAGCATAACCTAAGGTGAATTTGAGTAGAGCTTGCTTAGTACCCGAACAGACATATATGCTCCTAGTTCCAGCTGTAAACTTACAAGCCATATTTTTGGCCAGCTAGAGTAGTTTACCGTTTGTTCCGGGAAGAAAGAAAGCAGAGATCACAGTGTTTAGTAGAATACTCATATATTTTATATAAATACATCTTATATTTAATTTAGGTATTTAATTTATATGAATCAGCATTGTATTTATATTTTTGTGTAATGTCGGTAACCTAAAATAAATACATTATTTTTATTATTTCACTATAGCAGTTTTTGCCAGTCGTTACACGTTAGCGAAGTTTTTCCAGCGCCAAAGGGAATTAAGGAAGTTATGCGCTAAATTTCGAGGCTATATTGTAACAATTATTCACAAAACGTTCCAGCAGTCGGCTTGACGGCGCGCCGCTGAGAAATTAACAAGATCGGTACCTAATTATTTAAAATATTGAGTAATATTGAAAATTTGTTGGCAATGTTGAAAATGTTCTATATAGCCATATTTCGGAAAAAATACTGCAGCTAGAGCTAGGTAGTTTTTCACAGTTTTTATCGCACTGATGCGGGACGCTGACGACGATGATAATGATCTGCAGCCTTTGAGTTAAGTTAAAGTATAAGCTATCTGCATACTGAATTTCACACAAATAGTTCAAGCCGGTATTGAGTTAAGAGGTAACAAACAAACACACAAACGTTCGCCTTTAATATATTTGTAGATTCTGTAGGAAAGATATACTAAATTATCGAAATTTATTCCTAATTTGCTAATATCAGCGCAAAAAACTAAAGTTTCACTATAGATATATGATGTACAGTGGTGCAAATTGACCGCGTAGAAACCAATGTTGATAGATACTCTTTCGGAATACAAAGTAGCCTATTCAAGGGTGTTATCTACCTTCATACCAAATTTTATCCAAATAAATTCAGCCGTTTGAGCGTGAAGAAGTAACAAACATAAAAACACACTCACAAACTTTCGTATTTATAATATTAGTAGATAGTAGATTGCGAACAAGAAAATCACTTATTTAGAACTAAATGTTACATAAAAGTAAAAATTTTCTTTTATTTTGAAAAACTCAACGATCTTAGAAAAGGAGTCTCATGGACTCAATGAGGTATAAATAATATAATGTACTTTCACCAGGTAAACTAAGGGTTAAACGGAAACAAGACACAGTTATTCAATGCAAAACCTCATTCAAATTTTCAATCAACCAATAACTTTTCAAGCGGTCGCATGACTGCTCCCGACACCAAGTATCACCGCGGTATGCAACTCTTGATTGTTGTGTCAGTAGGCTGTCATTTACAATCACTTGATCTCTGTCACTAAGTTTTATACTTCTGAATGCCTCCGTGACATATAATCTAGAAACATAGGGGGGCGCTCTAACGTTAGATTAGAATTCATAGGTATAGACTTCATTTATGAGCCTGAAAACAAGTCCAGGCCTATTGTGTCACAACACGAAATTGGTAATACGATTCCGTTACTTAAATTTAATTATTTTTATAAATGAAGAAAAAAGTTGAAAATCCGTTTAAAATGTGAAGCACCCAAGTACTCTTTTGTGATCCAAATAATTATAAACGTCGAAGACGAGGTAGACAAGAAACCTTACCACTTATACCAAAACGTTTTCGTTTACATATAGGATTATGCTTAGTTAGTGCTAAGGGCCTTAGGTTTATTTTAGCCTACAGTGATAATGTTGATCTCTTACTTATAATTCTTCTGTGAATCTTTTAAGTATATTTTATCTCTGTGATCGCAGAACTGCAGTAAGGAATTCATTTGTGTCCGTAAGATACTGCTTTATGGCGTTTTCGATCTCCGTGCATAAATTATCCATGCACTTTACTGATATCACTAGCTACCTAGTTGAAATTAATTACCAACTTGTTTCTATTCTACATTAAAACTTAGCTTGCCCTGAGCCAGCGGTTCCTAAAACGAACTGATAGCCGATGCCATATGATACGATTTTAGAATTCGTGAACTTTGTAAGATAAAGCCAATCTGTGTGACACAGTGTGACAGGAACGAAATTAAATTTATTCGTATATATAAGTACTCAATATAAAAAAAATTGTTGCATAGCTATTTTTATGTGATTGCGTTGGAACAAGCACGACGCCCCACTATCGTCCACTTATAACAGATGCATTTTGTCACAAGTGACTAATCACACTGTGCCCGACATCCCATACAGTTGTTAAGTTACATGTAATTTTACTGGTTGTCAGGGATTGCTGCCAGAGCGCTGTGAGGTGGCGACAGATTTTCTTCTTGAAAGTAGTAGCTAGCCAGGCGACCATTTATATGATTCCCCTCCACTATGTTGTGAAGCTCGAGCGGTGATGGATATTTAACCATGAACTTGCGGCACGGCAGTCCATAGCTATTATCACTCGACCAACATTACTTCAATATGATATAGTTAATCCAATAGCAAAAATGAATATTATTTGTAATATCGATGAAGCAGTGGATTTGATTCCAACTCTAGTGCAGTGGGTGGACGGGGAAACTCGAATTCCCCGTCCACCCACCAGTGGGAAAGTCCAGTGGGTGGACGGGGCATCGCCCATTAACTTATTACAATTCTATCTATACTTTTTATGATGATCATGTGGTCCGAGACGGTAAGCGAGCTTAACTTGGAATATTAATTATCTACTGAAGATTCAATAATACAATACCTATTAAAGATATAAGAGTCAGAGCCACTGTTAATGGCAACAGTCCCTTTATCGTGCCTTGAAACTAAACTTCGCAGAAAGAATTTTGAAATAAAATTCTGCTGTCATTGCAGGTTTTACTGTGACCGTCATCTTCCCATCGATACAATATTTCCTATGCCCTACTACGATGCAATGAAAGTGTTACTCGTAGCAGGAATTAATTTTGAAATGAAATCCAGCTATGAGTATGTTTGCAGGTATACCTTGTTACCACAAATTTTGATTTGATGTAACATTTCAAATTGCTAACATTGTTAATGCTATAAATATCATAAATAAATATGCAATACAATTTCAAGTTTTGGTAGGCAATTTCTACTACATATTATTAATAGTAGACTGCGGCACTTTCTAGATTGGCAAATACCACAAGTACAGGCGGGTTTTGTTAAAGGAAAAGGAACTCGAGAGCAAATCCTCAATGTCAGACTCATAGTCGAAAAATGTTATGAATTTAACACCCCAGCTGTTTTGTGCTTTATCGACTATCAAAAAGCCTTCGACTGTGTAAGCTGGCAGCATCTATGGCATGTACTGGCAGTAATGGGAGTTCCACTACACCTCATCTCACTTATTAAAAACCTCTACGATACAAGTCATGGCACGGTCAAAGTCAACACTGCAAGATCCAGCAAGTTTAGATTTGAGAAAGGAGTCAGGCAAGGTTGCATCATCTCCCCAATACTATTCAATATCTACGGAGAGTACATTATGCGTAAAGCGCTCGAAGATTGGGAAGGTGGTCTCACTATAGGCGGTCTTAAAATTTCAAATCTACGCTATGCCGATGACACTACCCTAGTGGCTAAAACTGGATCGGAAATGGTTGACATGCTAAACCGCCTTGAGTCAGTCAGTCGCGGAATGGGCCTTAACATCAATCAAGCCAAAACCAAGATAATGGTCGTTGATAGATCCAGAGCACTTCAAGACGTCCACCATCTTTCCCAGTACGACATAGTTGACGAATTTGTATACTTGGGATCAAGCATATCCAACAAAGGTGGTACAGAAGGAGAAATCAGACGACGCATTGGAATGGCAAAATCGGCTATGACCCAGCTCGAAAAGGTGTGGAGGGATCGAAATATACTTAAGAGAACTAAAACCTACACTGTCAGAACTTTGGTCTTTCCCATCTTTTTGTATGGAGCAGAGTCGTGGACCATAAAAATGGCAGACCGACGACGTATCGATGCCTTTGAAATGTGGTGCTGGCGGCGAATGTTACGCATACCGTGGACGGCCCGTAGGACAAACATCTCGATCCTCAAAGAGCTGAACATAAAACAAAGGTTGTCGAGCATCTGCCTCAAAAGAGTGCTGCAATACTTTGGCCACATAGCACGAAAACCCTCCGACAACTTGGAGAAACTAATAGTCACAGGGAAGATGGAAGGAAAACGACCCAGGGGACGTAGTCCAACACGATGGTCCGATCAAATATCTAAAATACTGAACACTACGATCACAGATGCTCTGAGCCACGCCAACGATCGAGGGAGGTGGAAACAGCTATGTAGTGAACAAACAGATGGTCGGGGACATCACGACGCTCAGCAGTGAGCTACGACTCGAGGAGGAGGAGGCAATTTGAATTTACCAATTCCATTTAAATTGGAAACGGTTAAGTGTAGGTAAGCAATGCAAATATCATAAGAAACGGAGCTCCCTCGCTAAATCTGGGTCGGATTACAAGAATTGAGAATAGACGTAAATGGCGGTATCTGTATCTCTAGGTTAGATATTTTGAAGAAATGTGCACTATCTGCTGAGCTTTTAAATTTAGAATTCCATGACAGACTATTTAGAAAAATAGTTTTTACTTATTTATCAGAACAGGTTTTGTGTATTTTGTTTAGTTTTTTCCAATGAGGGGAGCTTTGATTTGTGATTATTAATTACGCAAAATATAGAAGAAAAATATAATACCAACCTACAAATATGAGTGTTTTATTACTTTCAGCCATAAAAATTTCGACACCACAATATCATATAGTCAATGATTGGAATCGTTTAACTTTAAAAGACCCACCGTACCACTAGGGTTGTGGCCAGGGTTACGATGTGTCTGTCACGCTATTTTATAATGTGGCTCAAAACAGTGGTGCACACAAGGAACAAATCTTATATAAAGATTGACATGTGTTATAATTCAAGACGTACATATTCTTGATCATTTCATTTGATAATTACGTTTCTACAAGTAAATAATTGTTTAATGTGACCCATTAATATTGGTTTTTCAGATTCTTCCATCAAAAGACTGTCTGGAAGAGTTTGCTAACAATAAAGTATTAAACTATATCTATCATCATAACTTCAATATTGTCTATGCGGATGAATCTTCAGGGCGCAGCTTGTACATTTTAAAACGGTTACTACGTTCGCTTTCTTCACGAAGTGTATATTGCCATCTCCTGTACACAGTTCCAGACTCTGAATGCTACTGAATATTTCTTTGTAAGGAAAAGTCAACTATCATCTGATGTGAGGATCGAACCCACGATCCCGGGGCTTTAAAGTAATGTATTACGCCACTGGGCCGACATTTGTTATTTTTTAGTAATTAATATAAAAATTATCTGATATCCGAGGTCACGTTTATTTTTGCCTTTCGAAAGTATTTCCTAATCTTTAGATACCTCTGCGAGCCTTATAGTGGATATAAAAAAGTGCCAGCATATAGAAATAACTTTATTTGTGTATTGTTATAGATACAAATGCGGAAGCATATGACTCCAAGGCCAGTTTTTTAATCTTGAAATGGTTACGAACATTAATTATATACACAACCAAAACTTTCAAAAATAACGAATGTTAGTTGTTTAAAAGAAGCGTTCATTTGATTACATATATATAGTCTGATTGGTTATGACTTTATCACTACAATAGTTTTTCATCGCAGATTGAGAAACGATGTCTTAATAGTTCATGTATAATTCCTCAGACACAGAGCCTCTGAATGAGTATGGTCTCGCAGGGAACTGTTTCGCAAATTCATAAAGACACATTCAAAGCCTCTCAGGCAATCAAGTACGACAGATCCTTTGAAGAGCAATAAAAAAGTATGTAGAGTTTGGTTCATTTTAAGTCCGCCGTCAACTTTGCTTGAAAATTGAAGAGCTCTCCATATTTCCAGATACACCAAGACGACAAAATTTTATTTTGTTTTGCTAGCTTTTGTTCATTATTTCACCTTTTTGTATATGGTGAAGTGGCGGAAAGTTTTTCTGACCGAGAAATAACTCAAAATTTTCTGGTTAAGGCTGGTATTTAGTCAGGCGGATATACTAATAATATACCACCATGCAAATATATTCTTTAAGTGGTATTTTTTAATATAACGAGTCTATTATTTAAGGCTATTTTGTTTGTCTTGTTTTTTGTTCCTTATTTACATATTGTACAAGTGCCTCTAGTATCTACAAAAAGAAAGGTTACTGCACGGGAAGCATTTAAAAGGAACAATAGCAAATCTTCTTATTAAAATTAAAACCAAATGAAGAGGGGTGGCTCTAAGGCCGACTTTCATATCAAGAACTTTATTATGTATTTCTTTGTGATAATGGATGATACATGCAAGTCTAAAGTATTTGCGGAATACGTGCAGTATAAAAAAGGGTTCCAGCAGCTGTTTATGTGCCATATCTTATAATATTTACGTAGCCAGTTCTAATATTATGTTCAACTTGTCATCCATCTTCGACCAGATCATCATTTACCATCAGGATTTTTAGTGAAATAAATTCTTCCATAATAGTGAAAGCAATCCGGTTAACGTTGGCATTTCTCTATGACTAGATTGTAGAGACCAGTTAAGTCCCATCCAATACCACATATTACTAAACAAAAACACATTGCCACGGGTTTAGTTTGCTTTGTGTTTGTGAGTACAAAACAAATTTAATATACCTATACGTGAATTTGTGTCAAAATGTTCATTAAGCATAGAAATAACTCTGTAAACTTCTTTCTTACGTTGCATTCATAGTAATAATGACGTAAGTCTTTACTCAGACTTTAATTATATATATCAAATTATATATTAAATATAATTATATATTTTTAATATATCAAAGCAAATAAACAATGGTTCCTCATATTACTGGTTGTACAAAAACATAGTCCAGTTAATTTCCATTTACAAAGTAATTAAATTAAAAGCTAGAAACGATCTAATGTAATGTATATAGTCAAAAACTTGAGCAGAACCACAAGCAACTTATATATTTATAACCCTAAATGTCCCACCATTCGACACCACGTGCTAATATCTGGAAAATCTCACCACGTCTCCGCAACTTTATATTAATTATTATAAATTAACCTCTCTGAGAGCTGGTGGTTAGTCAGCCAATTACAGCACTTATCCCATTGATAACGATTCAACCTTCTGTTTTTAGGATGTTTACGAGTGTGCAATCACTTAAAAACAGCATAATAGCAATAGTAAATTGAGTATTTTTTTTTATGGGTCTAATACGGAATAAGCACGAGGTCCACCTGTGCGCACTAATCTCTGCCTGTAAAAGATGCATTTTGTCACAAGTGACGAACACTCCGCCTGTCACCCTGAGATATACAGTTGCGCCTGTTATTTTACTAGTTCTCAAGGACTGCTGTCGGGACACACCTGTTATGTGCTTCTCGCGACAGATTTTCTACTCAAAGGTGGTATCTAGTCAAGCAAGCATTATGAAAATGTTCTTTCACTTGATACTAAAACAGATATACTAAATTATAAAACAGTCCAACAAAATTGATTCTCACACGTACGTTTCTTCATTATACTGCCACGTTCAGCAATAAAACATTATAGAGCAACTGCGAAAAGAACGGGCTAGAAATTGAGGTTCATTAGTTTTATAACCTCTCTTATAAATAATGTTTAAGAAACACTATAGTTTAAAAAACACTATACTATAGCTTGTTTACTGTAAATGTGTACCTGAAATTAAATTTATACACATGAACATTTATTTTTTCTCCTTTCGCTTCCTACTTATTAACTACATCACAGTTTGTGGCCCGTTCGAATCGACTTGCCTGACATGTTTTTTAAAATGCCATATGATGACGAGCTCTTAGGTAATTTTGACATAATTTGAGAGACTAAAGCTATTTTGTGTTTGGGAGTTTTTGATTTAAACGAAGTGCATTTATGAATGTGGTGACTGCCCTTACAAATTGAGCACTGAAAATTGGAGTTGGTAGCAACAATTGCATTAGATGTAGGTACAAATGATTTTGTCTGAAGTTTAGGTTGACATATAGTATAGTTTAGATAGTAGTAAAGATAAACAGTACCACTGTTTATTTTTACTACTATCTTATTTATCAGTTCAATTGCTGCCGACAGTTTCTAGGACATCAAAAGATTTCTTAAGAAGTAAAGATAGTAAAAGTTATGGTACCTAGCTCAAGTAATGTATATTTCGATGTTTTTCCCATTTAAATATAGCACCGCTATATAATTTTTCGATCAAAATTTGAATTACTAAATCATCCCACTTGACGGTAGGCAACCCTAGTATGCTAACGGTACGTAAGTTTTTATTGACATGATTTAAAACAAATAATAAAATAACAAAACTGGGAGATTAATCAATTATCTGCAAATCATCTTATTCACTGAATAACGCTTCAATTTATGTAAATTTCATTGTAAGGTTATTAGGCGTTCAATTCCTTAAACTTTAAGTCAGAAATCATTGCGAAGAGTTTATCTGAACCAAAGACAAAAAACTGAACTAATTTAAATTAAAGAAAAGGTACCTACGATATGTTCATTAACACAAGGACTGCGTTTGGCGGCAAGGTAATAATTATAGATATATTAAATACTATTTTTTTTCTGTGGAAATAATAGCGAGACGAGTAAGCAGCGCGCGCTGAGAGCCCGAGCGCGGGAAACGGCTACGGACGCACCGGCCCACGTGGCGCGTCGATGGTGCGATGGCTGCAAACGGCTACAGCGCGCAGATGTGCGACACTGAAATTCACCGTTATATGCGGTTGAGACGCTGGTTCCGAAATGTGTAATTGTTAATGTTGGGATAACTAATGATAAGGGTACTTACAGTGCTAGTTAAACAGATTTACGGATACAACAGCTTCATATGTATATTTTTATACATGTGAAGTTGTTGTATCCTTGAACGTAAATCACAAGAATTAATATAATATTGTAGCTGCACGTAGGGTGCCGAGATAGAAACTCACCCCCCCCCCCCCCATCTCTTCCCGTGAGTGTCGGAAGAGGCGACTAAGGGTATCACACCAAAAGGTGAGCAGCGTTTTCTGAAGAATTGATATCTCACACTACGATCTCCAAGATGCCTGCCAAGCGTTGAGGATAATGGAGAAACCCCAATGATGTGGGAGTCTGTGTTCGGCAGTGGACAATCCGGCTGATACAGTATGTAGCTAGACAGTTCTTAAAGGTGCGCTGAGAACAAATGGTGCACGAGAATAACTTGAAGTGAATGAAACAGTAATTATTTTTATTGAAGCGGAGGGTAGCGCTTGGTAAGGTAAAGTTCCAAGCTGAATTGAGTAATTAGTGACAGTGGAATGGTTATAAATTTGAATTACTAGCTGAAAATATATCCTACTTAGACAACTGCGCTTAGGTATGAAAGTATGCTGTCAAAAATTTGTAGTTATATCTGCCTAGGCAAATGGAGATCACTGAAATCATTGGGAGAAATTTATTAAGTTTATTACACTAATTAGGTAGAAGAAAAGACGGAAAAGTAACAAGTTCACCTTGTATAAGAAGGTTGGATGTCTCGGTGCCGTGGAGGCTGGATACTACAGCTCAATCACCACGCGTCCTGCTTGGACCTAGCTTGGTACGTGAGCTCATTGTCCTCGAAGGTGTCCCTAGGAGCCAGCTTAGCAGCGTAGTGGTTGAAGACCGGAGTGCCGTTCCTGCGACGACTACGATTGCCCTTGTAGTAGACCGGAGCGGCATGGCTTAGACGTCTTGGCGAGGCTATGCGAGACTGGTTAAGGTTCATTGTTATCTATTTCATCAGTTGGATTGCTGCTGGTAGATTATAGGACATCTGCATGATTTAAAAAAAAAGAAAAATAACTATCAAATTATCTGTTGAATTATTAAAATGTCTCACTTGTCGGTAGGCAAACCTTGTATTCTGAAGGTACCTAATTTTTTGTTGACATGATAAAAAACACATAACAAACCTGAGAGATTTATTAGGTTCACAAAAGGAATCTTAGTTAAAAAGTGACTTTTGGTTTATTAATTTGTTGTCACGATTGCTGAGGAGTGATCCAAGCTTCCGCATAGTTTTTGTTGGAAACTTCTAGATTGTTTTACTTGGAAAGCGTTCATTTATGAATAACTATTTAAATTAAATTAAATATTAATATTCTTAATATTTTGATTATTGTGTATATTCTTTCTTTGTATCCGAGGTTTGATGAGAGAACGTTTGGTGTAAAATTCTTTAAAACAATGCAATTCGTTACTTGTGACAAAATGCATCTGTTAGTCCGCTTAACATCAGGTAGGCCTGAACCTAAAATATAAATTACTAACTGAACTAATTAATATAAATAAAAAATAATACGTAAGCTACGCTCCTCAACACGTGGTCCGGGTCTGGCGGCAAGGTCTTATAAGCGAGGAACAATATGTATATATCGATGAATAGTATATTCAGACAGTTAATAGATTCTAACGATAATTGGCGGAATACTAAAATAAATAATCATAAATACTTATTTAAAGAGTTTCAGAAACCATTAAAATTAAGTTTATGAAAAATGGAGGTAGACTTAAAAAACCGTACACCTACGCAAATAATTAGTGGACTGGGCACGACCCGTTACACGGTATGGTCTTGCGTCCCAAACTGTGCCCACGTCGGTATTACACCGTTGTATTCTGCCAAGACATGTTTTGTCAACATTTCAAAATAGTTACTCGCTTGTCCTTACGAAGTTATACATATTTGAATGTCTATATCTATGAACGTACAGTGCTACCAAATTATCCGTAGAAAGGTCAAAAGCTTCCGCTTTCAGCCGTTCTGTCTGATGACATTTTAAAACGTTATTTTGTAATTGTCGTATCGTTCTGATTTCAACCCTATTGAGATGGCATGGGGCTCCATGAAATTAAAATAAGCAGAATTACACATGGAGCAGAAAATTCAAATAACGCCACAACTAATAATTGAATCATTCAGTTCAACTGATGCCTCAGAATGGCAAAAATATTGAGCACACGTGCATAAAATTGAACAGGAATACAGACATTAAGACCGATGTTTAGATCACTCCTTTAAAGACAATTTAGACAGTGACTCTGACATTGACTGTAGACGACTTCGCGTTCTGCAGGGGTTCACCGTGGCTGTGCACACAGATGTGGCAATGCATGCACACACACACGGTCTCAGTGGACTGTATATTTTCTTGCGTCTACGTGAATGCCGGTCGCAGGGTTCAATTTAGGTGCAGGAAAATTCCGGGGTTTCAGTTTCAAAGGCGGATTTATTTCACTTATCTTTATTTATTTACTTAATCTACGCTTATAACTGAGTACATTTACCTATCCTATGTAACTTATTATTACTAAAAAAGGGACTTAAACTAAGCTTTATTGAAACAATGAAATCTTATTGTTATTATGCGCTATACAAATCAACATACTATATCTATATATACCTATGTCTATAGATAGAGAACAATGCGGAATTTGAGCGACGTTCGCCGTACTCGCCTACAATTTCCGCCTCCTGTAAGAGGCTTCAACCGATTACATCACTTTGTTCAGTAGGTAGTACGGCGATCTTCACTACTGGCCTTCTTACAATACCGCGTTCGGTCCTAATGTCTACGATTCGGACTACGGCATCTTTGCCTTGATGTACCGCCGCGATGACGCCCTTCGACCATTGATTGCGTGGCTTGTTATCTTCTATGATGATCACCACGTCGCCTTCTTTCACGTTGGGAGCCCCGTCGATCCACTTCTGCCGCTGCTGAAGCGTGGGAAGGTATTCGCGTCGCCACCGCCTCCAGAAGAGATCGGCGAGGGCGTTGACTTTTCGCCATTGTTGTTTGGCGCTTACGTCGTCATCATTGCGGCGTGTGAATGTAGTACTGCCTGATGCGGTCCCCAACAGTAGGTGGTTTGGGGTGAGTACTACCGGCTGCTCGCTGTCGCTTGTCACATACGTCAGAGGTCGGCTGTTTACAATTAGCTCCGCTTCTGCGAGGAGGGTGTGTAATACCTCCTCACGCGGGGCTCGCTCGTTCAGAGTTGCCTTCAGTCTCCCACGCACTCGCAATAGGCCGTCTTCATACTGCATGGGGTCCAGGTTGCGTATCTTGCTACTTTTGGGTAATGGTAGCCCACTCTGCAGCGCCGCCGCCTCCGGTGCGAAGCTCTCTCGCTGCGCCGTGCGAAACAAATATTGTTCTGCATTGTATAAGTCGTCGGCGGTCAGTGCGGCCGACGCTCGACGCCGCCGACACCGCTCGACGAAGGCGAGTGCGCGCGCTACTACGCGCACTGCTCGCGTCCACGTAGAATGCCGCTCGTATTGAATGATCGCGGCATCAGGCGCTGCCGCCGTCACGTGGACGCGGTGCGCTCGCTCGAGGTCCGCTTCTGCGACTTCGTTCCCGTCGCTCGCTGGCCAGGTGCGCTGTGAACATGTAAGAAAAGAGGGGCCAGAAAACCATTCTTTGCAATTACTGGGCCAATCCCACCGAGTAGCCTTGTCAGCAGGATTCTCCGACGTAGGTACCCAGTGCCAGTCCTCTCTCCGACTATGTTTATCTATCTCAGACAGCCTATGCGAAACGAACCGTTGAAACTCATGCGCGTCTGAGTTTATCCATTTCAATACCGTTTTACTATCGGTCCATAAGTACGTTTTTACGTTGTGCAATGCTAACTCGTTTTTGATTGTGCGAGCCAGTCTGCACGTAAGTACCGCCGCTTGCAATTCCAATCGCGGGATTGAAATTACCTTTTGAGGCGCTACGCGCGCCTTCCCCATTACAATGGCGGTCTCCCTCACTCCGCTAGGATTCGTACTCAAAAAATAACCAACCGATGAATAAGCCAATTCGCTACTATCCCCGAACACATGTAATTCTACGTCGGTGGCGTAGATGTCTATGCCGTAGAACCTTGGTACGTTTATTTCCCGTAGCGCTACGAGACTAGCTAGCCACCCAAACCAGCTTTTTGCCTCGTTAGCGCGCAGCGGCTCATCCCAGCCTATTCCTGATTTCCAAATTTGCTGCATTATAATGCGCGATTGAATTATACACGGATATACAAAACCTAACGGGTCAAAAATAGACATAATAAATCGCAAAAACTCACGTTTAGTAGGTATTTTCGTTCCTGATACTATGTCGTCGGGAAGCCTTTTGAATGATAGGTCAAAAGTTAACAGATCCGCCTCCGGCGACCAGATCATACCTAAAGTGCGTTCGACGGCGTTATCACCTTTTTCTAGTGACACGCGTTCCGGCATACTTACCTTCAACTGTTGACGCAAGGCTGGCGAGTTAGTTACCCAGCCGCGAATCTCGAATCCACCCGCGGCGTGAACCCGCGTGACCTCGCTGATAAGTTGACTCGCTTGCTCTACGGTCCACGCACTATCTAAATAATCGTCCATGTAGTGCTTGGACCGTATCGCTTCGACTGCCTGTGGATACTTGTTCTCATACTCACCGGCATTTTTCTTTAATATGTAGCTCGCTGTTGTAGGTGAGGAGACGGCGCCGAAAATCATAGCATTCATTGCATATGTTTTCGGCTCCGCGCTCTTGTCCTCTCCGCGCCATAAAAACAGCTGAGCACCGCGATCCTGTTTTCTAATGTTTATACGAAGGAACATGTCTTTTATGTCCCCTGAGAATGCTACCGGACATAGCCTAAATTTAAGTAGAATGCCTAAGAGCGAATTAAGTAAGTCGGGGCCGACAAGCAGGTTGTCGTTTAGACAGATCCCGCGGAAAGTTGCGGCGGCGTCAAATACTAATCTCAATTTCCCCGGCTTGTTGGGATTTACAACACCGAAGTGCGGTAAATACCATACCGGACTGCCGTCTAACCCGCCCGTCACTTCCCGCGCGTACCCCTCGTGTACTAACCTCTCTACTTGCGCAGTATATGTGGCCGCGAACTCTGCATTTCGTTCCATCTTTTTCTCAAGATTGTCGAGTCGCTGCTGAGCATACCTGCGATTGTCCGGTAGGTCTATCTCGTCCCGTTTCCATAGCAACCCCGTTTCCCACCGCGAGCCGTCCGCCGTGCGCCGACTTGTGTTGTCGAGTATCTCGACTGCACGTTCTATGTCGCGGTGTTTACGGGTGTCTTCCGCTATACCTATTGACTCTAATTCAAACTGAGCTCTTACCACCTCGTGGAGATCGGTGAGGGAGGCCGCCATGCAGTTTACCGCTTGTTGACCCCGCGCGCCGCCTACCGGTCCGTGTAGTACCCAACCTAGACTAGTCAGAGAGGCAACTGGCTTACCGGATTTTCCTTGTCGGATGTCCTGGCTGACGAGTAGCTCCCAGTTGTCTTGGCCCAGCAGAAGCAACGGCTTGGCGTCCCTCATTTCCTCACAGCCCAAGCCACGCAGGTGAGCGCAGTCGTCGATAGTGGCCGCTGCCACTGATTGCGCCGGCAAGTCCATTCGGACCAGCGAGCGACATTGAACCTTATGGCTATGGCCATTGGGTCCACTCAGAGTGATGTCGAGCACACGCGATGTATTGTCCGACACTTCGTGTCCACGCGCACTTCTTATCACTAGGGGTACTACCGGTCCCGTAGCGTCTTTCACTAGTTCACTGTCTATAAGTGACACGGTAGCTCCATCATCCAATAATGCGTAACACTGCAAATCCTTTTGTAGTCCGTTCACGTGCGATATCGACACAGGCAACACTTTTAATAGAGCTTTAGCGCGCACTTCACCTACGTTTGTCACTGTTTCGATGGCTGGTTTGTCCGCGTGCAATAGTACGTGATGTGAGTAATTACACGTCTCACATCGCTTTGCTTTACATAAGTCCCGCGAGTGGCGTTTCACCAAGCACTTGAAGCACAGTTTATTGTTTTTCGCAACCAACCACCTATCGTTTGTGCACATATCCAAGAATCGCGGGCACTTCACTATAGAGTGTTCCGCGTCACACACTAAGCACTTCACTTTTTGTTCATTGTTTTTGCACTGTGTGGATGTCGTTGGTAGGTCACTTTGTACGTGAACTTGTTGCACTTGAGCGCGCGGCACAAACCTGTGCGACTGCGCGATTGTGGTGCGCAATGGTTGCCGAGCGGTTGCCGTCAATGTTCCGTCAGGGACATTGAACTCCATTTGCGTGTAATAAGATGCGGCGTGCGATAGGTGATCTAGGAACTCCGACAACATCTCTAAGTTTGGTGATACTCGGAGATCCACGCCTCTGCCTTGGTCCATACCCATCGCAAAGTCTCCATACTTCTCTCGTTGGCTTTGTGTGAGCTTGCCCAGGAGTTCGTTGATGAGTTGAGGGTTGTTCAAATATCCGTCTGCTCGGATATTACGCAGCAATGACACACAATTTCTCACTGCGGCCGCGAATTTCGGTAGTTCTCTACCACTTGCCGACACTTTAGGTAACGCCTTAATTTTCTTAATAGCACATTCCAATATTAACACTGGGTGCCCGAACATCATATCCAAGGCGTCCATGATTTGTTTCGGGTTAGTAGATGAACGTAACAAATCTTCCACTGCGGCCTTTGCTTCGCCCTGTAATGATGTTCTTATCCGGGCTAGATTCTCGTGCGGTTGAAACTCGTATAGCTGCGATGTTTCGTAGTACATATGTTTATATGTAATCCAGTCAGATGAGTTCCCATTGAAGTAGGGCAACTCGTATGCTTGCCTAGGCACCGGTCGTGGTCTTGCCAGCTTTGTGATTGCGTCCGCTAGCTGATCGATGCCTCGGTCTCTTCTGTCTGTACTGGGTGTTCGCCTCAGTCTTTCTTGTTTTTCTTCGTGCGGGAACGCCTGTGTCACGTGGTCGGCGTGCTGCGCATTGGGCGTGGGTGCCGCCGTTTCTCCGCGCGCTTGCCGTATGCGTGACACGTGAGCATGTCTCGGTGGCTCGTTTCGCGTTGTCCCTGGGTTGGGTGAGAAGGGTGACTCACCCGCCATAATTGTTACTGACTTCCTGGGTAGGGGCCGCACTTCTTGTTCCCCGTGGACCGCCGCAGGCGCGTCTTCCTCGCGCCGGACGTCTCGCGGTGTGGTCTCCACCCAGTCTTCGACACGTCGTAGTGTGTCCTCTTCATCGTCAGTTATTGTTGCTTCGATCTCTGCGAGATCCACTTCCAATTTCTTTCGCACTAAACTTTCACGTATGCGCACTAATTCCCTCTCAGCTTCATATTCCGCGCGCTTCTTGCGGAAGTCCGTGCTTCTACGGCTTCCTACTGAAGACGCGCCGCTGGAGAGGGAAACGGGTCGATTCCTCCGTCCCGACGTTGGTGCCGGCGGCGGCCCAATAATCCGGTGGTCGATCACACGACCACCCGCCGCCGGTATAACCGGTGTGAGGGACGACGTCGCCGTTGGTGCCATTGACGCACTATCCATAGCACGGTCGGACGGTAGTCCGGAGTCCGCCTTTTCCTCGGCGGCCCGACGCTTCTCCTGTTCCGCAGCCAGCTGTCGGAGCTGGCCGCGCGTCGTAACTGCCGAGTGTTCACTCATTTTCTTGAATTTTCCTTATATTCGGCTCGCAAGGACCACGTTGTAGACGACTTCGCGTTCTGCAGGGGTTCACCGTGGCTGTGCACACAGATGTGGCAATGCATGCACACACACACGGTCTCAGTGGACTGTATATTTTCTTGCGTCTACGTGAATGCCGGTCGCAGGGTTCAATTTAGGTGCAGGAAAATTCCGGGGTTTCAGTTTCAAAGGCGGATTTATTTCTTCTTATTTTCTAGTTGTTATTTTACTTGTTGTATTACTGGACCACATAAATTCAATGAAAATAGTTCTTTCTTATATTACAATTATCAACTATGCATATAACTTACACACTGCTTTGCTAATTACATCATTTGACCCAATTAGAACACCGTACTACCCGTCTCTATCTCACGTTCAAGGTCAATTGCACTCGCACCATTTGATTAATTGGCTATAATTAATCGGCCGCCTGACCTAAAGCGGCGCTGTGATTGGACGCCCTATTTTCTAAAGTGAACTTTGACATCATTCATTTTCTCTATCGATATCATACATTTTGCCCCCTAACTACCAAAGTTCTGGCTTATGGCCGGTAATCTAATGTATATACTGTTCCAGGGGTTAACCTTTACCGAATATATACCTCTGATGGAGGTATATGATCCCTAAATGTTTATAATCTTACATTTATCGTCCGTAAACATTGATTTCTAGTACAAAGTCTGACATAAAATATTTGTTATTATGCGCTATACAAATCAACATACTATATCTATATATACCTATGTCTATAGATAGAGAACAATGCGGAATTTGAGCGACGTTCGCCGTACTCGCCTACATTGACAGTTACTCAGATTTCAAGGAAACTAGTGGAATATGACCATTGGACCACATAATATGTACTATCGGAGAACAATGTGCACAAACTCTGGCTTCTTCAGATCATAATACATCACTTGGAGCAGAAAATTCAAAATACGCCACGACTAATAACTGAATCATTTAGTTCAACTAATGCCTCAGAATGGCAAAAATATTTAATTTAATGCACACGTGCATAAAACTTAACAGGAATATAGACATTAAAACCGATGTTTAGATCATTCCTTTAAAGACAATTTAGACAGTGACTCTGACATTGACAGTGACAGTTATTCAGGAAACTAGTGGAATATAACCATTGGACCACATAATATGTGCTATCGGAGCACAATGTGCACATACTCTGGCTTCTTCAGATCATAATAACTGTGTGAAAGGTTTTCAGTAAAACAAATAATCCGGGTCTTCTTTCAAAATTAATAATAATGGTAATAGCTTATTTGATATGAAAATATAAAATATATACATCCGGTGGTATCCGATGTATCGTATATGTAAAAGCTTTAACAGAAACACCAACGAAACAGTAGGTTAAATTAGTTTGTAGGTAAATTTATTTTCTAAGGTATTTTTTATTCAAATTCAAGATAGAATTACACATCATACTGAAATAAAAGATCAAGTAGGTAGTTTAATAACTGAATTCCATGAGTATTATTCGTATATAAAAGGTTATTTTTAATAGGTAAAGTTTGGATAAGTTTTGATGTTCGGGTTCTGTTGGGGTGATACCGAACATTTATTAAAAATTTGGTTTGTACGTTATGAGCAAATATACACAATATTGTCATAATATTATTTAAGTGTGCCTTTACATGTTTGGTTAAGTGTTTTAATTCCTCTATTGACCCTTTATGAAAATATAAATGTGACAATGTGTATTTTTATAACGCTTTAAACCCTTAAAGCTTTGCGTTTAGTGAATCAGTCTATCAGATATTTAAAAAGCCAGTAATCAGTACTAATAATATTATAAATGCGAAAGTAACACTGTCTGTCTGTCTGTTACGCTTTCACGCCAAAACTACTGGACTAATTTGAATGAAATTTGGTATGGACATAGTTTGAGACCCGGGAAAAATAAAGGATAGTTTTTATCCAACTGCACAAAAAGAGGTTAATGTTTTTGCGCGATAACCGACACGCGCACGGGCGGAGCCGCGTCCGGAAAGCTAGTTCTAAATAAATCTTGCGAAACATAGCTCACCATTACTTACCATCAGGTGACATAGTGGTCAATCACTCACGTGTTGGATGAAAAAGGAAAGAAATATATAATTTAATTGATTAAAACTAACCTAAGTTTGACACATACTATAAGACATTTTGAGCCGAATTAAACTTACTGTTTTTTTACGTCGAGAAGGCGTCTCGACCAGTTTCGCGACTTTCAGAGTCACTTCGTTACGGAGTGCGTGCGCTCACGAATGCGCCCACGCATGCACTGGTGGTGGCGCCGGCGGCGGTATCATACCACAAGAAATCAAAATTATAATTATGTTTTTCGGAGAGGGCGCTATTTCTATAGTATAGTGGAAACCTAAGTTCAGCGTGAGATTTAAAATACTTCTCTACTTATTTAATTTCACTCTAATTTTCATCCAACTTTGAGAAAATTATAAGAAATTTTATATATAACGAA
>CAWLAX010000006.1:0-75616 GCA_963854805.1 Plagodis dolabraria
ACCGTGTGCAATTCGATCCAAATTGAAAGATAGGATAGTTTACATCTCATTTTATAGTCTGGCTAATTAGTCTGGTCGCAATTACCCGTGCAAAGCCGGGGCGGGCTGCTAGTTTTATTATAATATGATGTAACTAAAAATTTATTCCTTTCGCTGTTTTTCGTTTATCTGTGCTATACGACGTTGCTTCGTGCCCTGTAGGTACTCTTGAAAATTTGCGGTATCTTTTGAATTTCAGCTTGATACCTTCACCCGTTCCTGAGAAAAAGGGTCTTGACAGACAGACGGACGTTCAACATGGAGATCCTATAAGGTTCCGTTTTTTTCCTTTTGAGGTACAAAATTAGAGAATAACACTTCTTGTATGACACCCTGTTAATTCTTATTTACTATTTGCTAAGTAATTCGCCATACCGTCACATTTTTGGACAACAAATTGAGTACCTATTACTGTTCCAAAAGTAGTTTGCCCTTTAAGGCTCGGATAGACAAACGGGTGGACAGACTGCTTAGGGCTACTACGCAACCCTAAAAGTATTGTTTAACTACTTTATTATTAAAATATTGCAATTGTCAATGGACCATTTGATTGCCTACAAATTATTTTTAATGTATTACTCTTAAATCCTATATTCTGACTGAAATTACTTTTATTCTGTTATTCTTATATACATAATAACGATGTTTATCTTTAATATATAGTCAAGAGTATTAAGTATACTTGGTATTACACATAAGGCTTTGTAGGGTTCCTATTGCATTCGCAATAGAAGGTTACACTCGCACCACCAGGTCACCTGTGTAGAGTTTATTACTTTTGTTTATGTATGTATATCATTACCCCTCTAAAGAGCTTATTTTATTCTTCTTCTTCTTCTTCTTTAGATGGCTTTTAAACGCAGCTTGGCGTTTTTCTGCCAGTGTCAGAGTGTGGCCAATGTACGGTTTAAATAAAGAATGCGCGGTTAATTAATAAAAAAATAATTAGGATTATGTAGCTAATAAAGTAAAAATAAAGGTTTAGAAGTATTTAAAAACTAATAATAACATCTATAAACGAATATTATTGGACTTAATAAAATTACATAAAATATTTATAAACGGTGTAAAGACCTATGAGAGAAGACGTCTGAAGTTAACAGGTCTAGGGATATCAGGACTTAAAACATCATACAGAGAATAAGATAACTTAGGACAGCAAAAGAAAATATGATCTAATGTTCCATCTTCAAGGCCACATTCACAAAGAGAATGGTCCCTGACCCTAATTTTGGAAAGGAAAACTGGTGAGCAAACATGTCCTAGGCGCGATCTGATTAGTAGAGGTAACCATTTTATTAGACTTTTTATATTTAAAAAACCATGGCTTAGTAGGTATATCTGGCTGACTGGCTGAATGTCCCCATAATGTCTACCTTTAATCATTCTTGTCCTTTTCCAAATTTCAGACCATTTTTCTCGAAGATTTCTTTCCGCTAAAGTGCGTAGGTCTCTGGAAAATCCTTTTGAATACGTGTCCAGGCCTATTTCAACGGCTTGCTTAGCATAATTATCTGCATTTTCATTACCCTCAATACCACAGTGACCTGGAATCCAGGCAAGGGCTACCTCGATTCCAGAAGAGTGGCATCTGTAAAGGATTTCTCTAATTTTTAGGTTGGTGTGTAAGAGGTCTTTAGATCTAAATGGGAATTTATTAATGTCTTGCAAACAACTTAGAGAGTCTGAAAATATTATAGATTTATTTAATTTACGGGATTCTACATATTTGACGGCTTCTAATAAGGCGATTGATTCACCAGAATATACAGATGAATAAGGAGGACATTTATGACTCAGAACTATCCTGAATTTAGGAATCCAAACCGCAGAACCAGTCGATCCATTATCTGTTAACTTAGATGCATCGGTGAATATAGCCATCCAATTCGGCCATTGACGATTCATAGTATCATGAAAAATTTTATCAGCTCCAGGGGAATCTTTGTCAATACCAAAATGTAACAGAATATTTGGTCTATATATTAAACAATCGTAGGGAAAACTAAAAAGAGGATGTATAGGAAATTGATATAACGAAAAAGGCATACTTGATAATTTATTAAAAGAATTTAAAAGACAAGAAGAGTCTTTATTACGCCAATAGTCTGAAGACCTAAATAGAATAGAAAGACAGTGAAGTCTATTCAAAATTGGATGAAGAGAAAATTGAGCAGCTTGAAAAAAGAAACGATCACTGAGTAATTGTCGACGAAGATAAAGAGGGGCTTCAACACATTCAACTTGAAGAGCATTTATAGGAGAAGATTTCATAGCACCAGAAATTATACGAAGACATTTGTGTTGGATTGAATCAAAGGATCTTAATGAGATTTTACTGCATGGTTCTAAGAGAAATGAAGCATAATCCAAATGGCTTCTAATGATGGCATTATAAAGAAGTTTTTGACTGTATGGATGTGAACCCCACCAAACCCCAGACAAAGCACGAAGAATATTTATATTCTTTTCACATTTATTTCTTATATAGTCAATATGGCAAGAACCTGATAACTTAGAGTCTAAAATAAGCCCTAAAAATTTTGCTTTATTACTAACATCAAGACAAAAATCACCTATATAAATTTGAAGATCAGGAATTAATTTCTTCCTAGAAAAAAATACCACTTTACTTTTATCTGAAGCTAAGGATAGTCCATGATTTTTTAACCATTCATTGAGATACATAAGAGCTGTATTAAGACGCGATACCAAATCTGACATAGAGCCAGAAGCATAATATAGAGCTATATCATCAGCATATTCCAGTATTTCACAAAATGAATGTACACTTTGATGTTGGTCATAAGTGTATAAATTATATAATAAAGGGCTCAAAACAGACCCTTGAGGTAAACCCTTCCAAATCAACCTTGGTGAAGAAAGTGTATTTTGACCTGACAGATATAAGTCTACCTATTAAGAGACTACATATAACATGAGTCATCCTCGCTGGCAAATTAAGCTGAATCATTTTTTGTTTAAGGACATGAATAAGAACATTGTCATAAGCACCTGTAATGTGTAAAAAGACTGCAACTAAATTTTCTTATCTAGAAAAAGCTATACGTATATCAGACATGAATATACTAAGACTATGAGTTGTACCAAAACCTTTCCTAAATCCAAATTGAGACTTCGATAAAATTTCCCGTTGTTCCAATAACCATTCCAGCCTAATTTTAAGAAGGTTTTCAAAGATTTTTATCATCACTGATGATAATGCGATTGGCCTATATGACAACGGACTTAATGGGTCTTTACCGGGTTTTAAAATTGGAATTATTATTTGATGTTTCCAGGTTTCAGGAAAGTTGCAATTTTCATAAATTTTGTTAATTAAGCTCAGAAAATATATTTTGGTAGCAGTAGATGAACGACATATAAATGAATATGGAATCCCATCTGATCCTGGAGCAGAATCTTTGAGATGATTTAATGTAGTACAAAGTTCATCAAATAAAAAGGGACCATCCATAGATGAAAAAGGAAAATTGACAGGCGTGGAAGAAATAAATTCCTGGGAAGGAACAAATGGAGGAGCTAATTTATCTATGAATGATTCTAACCAAGAAGTATCATTAGTAGGAGTCGGGCGGGGATCATTTCTAAAGTTACGAAATGCTTTAATTTTCCGCCAAACAATTGAAGAAAGGGAACGGGGTGAAAGACTCTCACAGAATTTTATCCAAGATTTTTTTTTTTTTCGATAAAAACCTAATAGATCTGGCTAAAACTTTTTTGAAAAGAAGATAATTCTCTATGCTAATATTTTCATTGAAATATTTCTCTGCCTTATTACGTTCTTTGACAACAGAAGTACATTCTGAATCCCACCAAGGAGGGGAAGGAATACCAGAGAAAGGTTTTTTTAAAGGAATTATTGAATCTGCGGTTTCAATAATAGCATCAACAAATTTTGAATAAAGTAGCAAATAATTATGATTATCGACAGGTGGAAGTTCAGCAACTTTGGAGTCAAGAATGGATGAAAATTTGTTCCAGTCAGCATTGGCAAGTCTGTATTTTAGAAGAGGTGGTAAGGGAGGGGATGATGAACTTTGAAATGAGGTGGTAGAAATGAGAATAGGAAAGTGGTCGCTCCCATGAGAATTTGGAAGAACAGACCAAAACAATTGTGAAGCCAGAGAAGGAGAAGAAAAGGATAGGTCTACAGCACTAGGATTTTGAAGAGGAGAAACAGAACGTGTAGGGGAGCCATCATTTAGAAGACATAAATTATAATCATCCATTAAATCAATCAAATTGGATGAAAAAGAATCTGACACAGGACAACCCCAGATAGGATGATGACAATTAAAATCACCAAGGATGATTACAGGAGGAGGAATAGAGGAAAATATAGGAGACAGTTCTGATATTATTGAAGCGTTAGGGTGAGGGATATAAATGGAAACAAAAGAAATATCTGAACATCTCACAGCAACAACATGAAAGTTATAACTGTGAGGTGGAAGAGGGAGAAGAGAGTATGGAATAGTTTTTTTTATGAGGAGGGCGCAACCTGCCCACCCGTCGTTACGGTCATCTCTGAAACAGGCATAGCCAGACAGCCGAAAAATGGTGTCAGGCTATTGATCAAATAAATTAGTTCAGGCTTTCGGAGGCGGGCACTCCTGACATTCCATTGAAGGAACCGATCCATGTTAAGAGTTTGTAACTGAGGAATTTTTTTGCAGAATCTGCAGGATATTGTTCGGTAAAGCATCATCAAACTTAGAGATCATATTTAGAAGAGTATAAGATAGTAACTCAAGAAGGTTTTCAGATTGAGAAGGAGGACAATTATCTGATTTCAGACAACAACCGTTGCCAACGGACGAAGATGGAGTTCCAATTATGTTATCATGAGTAACTTTGTCATAAGATTTGCTTAGTGCTGGAGTAGGACGTTGAGGGGTGATCACTGTTTTTCTATAAGATACATTCTGAGATTTTTGGGGAGATGGAGCTGGATTGGAACTGACTATATCAGCATATAAGCGGCGATTCACAGTTGGAACTCGAGCAGCTGCCTCATTGTAAGAAATGTTTTCGTCGGAAACCAATGACTTAATAATTTTTTGTCTCCCGTGTTCGGGACATTTTTTGTCGATAGCGAAGTGCCTGCCGGAACAGAAAACACAAGTTGCTTCAGCTTCTATAGTTGGACATGAGGTTCCTAAATGTGGTTGAGAACATTTGAAGCATCGAACTTTGGAACGACACGCAGTTTGGATATGTCCAAATCTGCAGCAAGCCAAACATTGTATGGATGGGAGTTGATAAGACTCTACGGCTATTGCGGCATTAAAGCAGTATATTTTTTTGGGGATAAGTCTGCCTTTCATAGTTATGCAGACTGTCTGGGAGGGCACCCAAACAGGCTTGTTGTCAACATACGTTTTTCGGTTAAGTCTTCGCGCTTTCAGGACTGGACCACATCCAGGAGGGCAATGTAAGGCGTTTACCAACTCCTCCATGGACCATTCAGTTGGAGTTCCTTTTATAATGCCCATCCGAGTTACTTGAAACGTAGGAATTTTTGCCTCAAATTTGTTACTGGACAAGAATGATCCGTTTAAAAAGTTATTACCATCATTAGCGGTTTTAAATTCAATTGACGCTTTATTACGGCCAATAGACTTAATTCCCTCACCAGTAATACCACATACCTTATTATTGTATAACATTTGGGCTAATTTTAAGAGTCTCATAGATGAGCCTGAAGTAGGATCAGAAACCAACCTCGTAACATGAACCACAAACGGGCCTAAGTCTGTTTCGTCGAATCGTAAGTCTTTGGGCTGTTGAAATTGTGGTACAGTGTATACATGTTGTGTAGAAGATGCAGGATTCACTATTGTTTTTTTTGGGATGGAACTGTCTTCTATTATATTGTCTCGGGGTCTTTTACGAGACTCCCCAGAAGATTGAAGATCCATGAGGATCTCAGGAGGTTCGTCCGGAGGATCACTCTACAAATCCGAACTAACGCTCATTTTTCCGAAGAAAAATGAGTTTTTCTCAAACGGGCATTCACTTGTTTATAAAAAAATTTACAGCAAAATAAATCTAAACCAATTTAAAAAAATATGCAATATTTAGCGACCGATACACTAACCAACACACAGTCAACACGCTTGTAGGCACTTTTCAACTGATTACAGCCATAAAAATATTAATATAACATTTTTTTCCATTTTTTATAATTTTCAAACATATCCGACATTAGACCATCGACAAAAAAAAAAAAAAACCTTATTTTATTCACAAAATAAAAAGCACTTTTAATCACTATTTTGGTAATTTGAATTTAGAACTGACCTATGAATAAATAATAATAAGAAAATAACTCTTAAATTGTAGGTGTACCAATTTTAAATTGCATTTCAATTATTTAACCTTTCTTTTGTCTTCATTAAATTTCTATTGTCTTTTGAATCTTTATTTGTCACATAGTCATGGTATAAAGCATAGTATGTAACTCTTGAATAACACAGATTTATATCTGGGGTCATGAATCACTATTGCTCAGGATTCTAACATCACTCCCTACCCTACATATGTGATTCAGTCATTAGAATCATTCACTTGCTCGTGATTTATCTATGGACCTAGCTTTAAATCTGTCTTTTGTGCCCTAATTGCATAATATACCTGTTTCCCATCTTCCTTATACCCATTTGCTTCCCGGAGAGAGCTGGGACTGTGGACACCCTTATACAAACATAAATTTCAAAATAATAACCAACGATTGTAAGCATTTTCATTGAAAAAATTAAATAAAAATTTTGGTAAAACTCAAAAAGAATCCCATAATGAAAGTAAGGTAAAATAAAAATTAAAAGCATTTTAAAAGAGTTTATTTGTCACAACATTGAAGAATAAATATAGTTAATGATTAACTCAAGAAATCTATCAATGGCAACCATTGTGATATAATTTCCCAATTTTTTTAAATTAATTTGAATCAGTATACAATAAACATATGTCAAGAATCCTACCAATGAAAAGGGTAATATAAAACAGCTAACTTTTTAAGCGACATAAAAGACTTTATAAACAATTGTACATAAAAGACATAGGTATGGTGTTTTTTATTTTTATTTGTAACTGATGCCGATATATATTATATAAAATTGTGTTAAATTTGGATATTATCAACAAAAATGTCTGCAGCCAAAATTAACAATTTTATACTTTATGTACATATTATTTCTGTAAGTTACAAAAGACGTATAGCTGTAGACATATACATTTTTGTTTGTTGAAATTTAATTGAACAAATTGTTACATTTCAAGAGGTGAAATAGTTCTCATAGTCTTAATAGAGAAATCAAACTGAATATTGACTAACAAAAACTTTATAAATCAACATGACTTAATTGAGTATTTACACCCCAACAGTTTCTCTATAGGACTCTTTACATGTTCACCACACATGTTATTCATTTCCCACTGGATAATGAAACACCCCAGGCACCATTTTCCTTCTGGTTCTTGTTTAATCCATTTACAGATAGCAGTATGAACATCGACTGTTACTATATTCAACGCTGTGTTATCAATCGCAATGTCTATTTTCTGAGTGAAGAGAACATTTAACCTATCATTTACTACCCTCTTGAAAACACTGTATAGTGATTCTTGAACTGTGATACAATTTGGTGGGCCCAATTCAGAAAATAATTGAGTAAGTTCATTGGAAATAGAATTCATCAAGTCTGCTGAGCTCATGGGCCTCAACTGCAGATACTTCGTGTTTTTGTCCCGATATATTAGTAGACAGTCAAATTTAGTATCAGTAGTTTCAAACTCAGACATGTCAACAATGTTTATTAACGCCTCAGGTTTTTTAGGAATTATGGATGGATCAAGATATTCTCCTATTTGACACTTAACACACAGTTTTATTAGAATGTTACAGCAGATTTCGGCAACAAGTATGTTCAAGCTTAAAAGCCATTCAGCCATCGCCTTGGCATCACCATGATCAGTTGCAAGGTGAGCTTTCACTACGCAATTGTAAGAATCTTCAAAAGCTACTATTTCCTTAGCTGGTTGTGTCTCATTTCCTTTTAATACTAGCTTCACTCCATCTCTGTCTATAACATCATATAAATTAAACCCTTCTTTTACCTTAGGGTGTAGTCGGTCATATCCTTCTGTTTCTACTACTTGTTTGGCACATTCAATCCTTTGTATCATCATGTTGACCCACTGCTTCATCATTAATTTTTGGGGAGACTTTATCTTAACAGCTTTTGATAACGTATCGCAATATCCTTTAGCATACTTTTGAATTGCTGGATTTTTAGCAATTGTTTCGAGCAGTGGGGTCGTCATTTTGTGAACGAATTAGGTATAATGATGAATTTTGTGTTTAATAAAAGGATTGTAACAAACTCTGGGGATTATACACTGAGTACTTCAATTCAATATTTTGGTATACCGATAAGTACTATAATTACTTTCAGTATTGTTATTATTGTAATAAATAAACTAGTACTGACCAAGTGACCACAAGTTAAGATTATATCCACATTTACTGTTTACAAACAAACAAACAAACTAAATATATTAGTATTACTGCACTTATTATTGGGACGCAGCTATTTCCCCGCAGTAATTTTAGCATAGACTAAAGTGTAATGTTACCATTATAAGAGCTTGAAATTATACTCAGTATTGGGCATACAACTGGCTTGAAACCATACCCTACATCCCTAAATGGATCCCATGGGACGCTTCGCCAAGCAACTTATTACCTATGTTAAGCTTTTATCTCATTTTAACCTGTGCTAGTGCTAATTTGCTTCATACTAGACACTAGTAATCTGTGGTGGTATATTTCAGTCCGTGCGTGATACATTTTTTGTTTTATTCATATATTGAAATTATGTATCATAAATTCTGTACACATAAAATCTAATATAAATTTATTGTTTTAGATATGCCTGTCACGTCAATTGTATGTCCATTAAAATACAAGGCGCGAGGTAAGAAAAATCTCTTAACTGTTGCATTGTATTTATTAAGTAAGACTAACAATTTACCAGTATGAAGTGGTACTTGTGTTCTTTGATGTAAATATGCCCCCAAAGCTCAAAAAAGGTCAGTTGAAAACAACACTAGTGGTCAATAGTCACCCATCATAATATAATTGTTTGAAAAGAGTTTGTCAACATGAGTACATGCAAGGGATGCCAACAATTAATAAATATCACTGACAAAATATGTTGTTCGAATTGTTGTGGTAGTTATCACTATAGTTGTGTTGGTATTACTAAAGAGAACTTCTCTAAGTTATCTTCGAAGGCGAAAGTAGTATGGAAATGCCCAGAATGTAAAGTTCAGCGTACGAGAGGTGATAACAGCAATACGCCCGTCAAGGAACCTACGTTGATGCCGGAAGACAGCGCCAGTACTTTAGACACACTCAGTAGACGCTTGGCTGACATGGAGTCAACCTTAATAATAAAAATTGATACGCTCGCTTCATCTTATCAAGATTTTAAAAAGGAACTAGGTCCCTTAAAAAGGGACGTGGCCCTTATACCTGAATTAATGAAATCTGTGGATTTTATGTCAAAATCGTTTGATGACATGCGAAAGGAAGTCGCTGAGTTGCGGTCTGAGACTGAAAATCTCCGTTCAAATTCACAGACTCTTCATTTAGAGAATTTAAAGCTTAAATCTGATGTCAGCATATTAAAGGAACAGATTTTACAAATAGAACAAAACGCGCGAGAATCAAATATTGAAATTCAGTGTGTACCAGAGCATGCGAACGAAAATCTCTTGTCTATTGTGCTTCAACTTGGAAATACAGTATCATCCCCACTCGTTGAAAAGGACGTAATGTCGTGTACAAGAGTCGCTAAGTCAAATCAGGCTTCTAAGCGTCCTAAAGCAGTTATTGTTAAACTGTCTTCTCCACGCGCCCGCGACGAGCTTCTGGCAGCATGTAACAAGTACAACAAAACTAAGTCCGCTGACAAACTTAACAGTTACCATTTGGGAATTGGTGGAGAAAAGCAGCCAATATTTGTTGTGGAACACTTGTCTCCTTCAAACAGACATCTTCACGCGCAAGCACGTATATATAAGAAAGACAAACAATACAAATACTGTTGGATTCGTCGTGGCCGCATATTTCTGAGAAAAGACGACTCTTCGCCAGCTATTTGGGTAAAAAATGCTGACATGCTAGGTAATATTAAGGACTAAATTTACTGTCAAAGCTAATAATTTCATGATGTTAAGTCATTTGATTAAAATGGGTATCTTAAGTATATATTATCAGAATGCTAGAAGCATTCGTGGTAAGTTACAAAACTTGTATTTATCTAGTATGAATTGTGGATATGACGTCATTGTAATAACAGAAACATGGCTAAATGATAGTGTATATGATGCTGAAGTTCTTAATAATTCGTATAGCATTTATCGAAGAGATCGTAGTAGTAGTAGTAGTACGAAGCAGGAAGGCGGAGGAATTCTTATCGGAGTTTCTAAAAAATTTAACTCTAAGCGCTTAAGTAAATTGGAAGGCCCTAGGGAGGACTTATGGGTGTCAGTTACAGTTCAGTCTACGGTAATAAAAAAACAAATTTATTTGTGTGCTGTGTATCTTCCCCCGCCAATGACAAGTGAAAGGCTAGAATGTCAACTGAATACTTTAAGTGAAAGTTTAACTTCCATATGCTCTAACGACATCTTAATTATTGGAGACTTTAACGCTTCTAATAATATTGATTGGATATGTTCTAACCCTGGCGATGACTCACCAGGTGCTGGTATAAACAAAATTACTTCTAATTTAGTTTGGGCTAATTTAATTTCCGACTTCATGTCATTAAATAACCTCCATCAGCATAACATAATTTATAATAAAGACAATAGGGTCCTTGATCTTGTATTTTGTAACAACGTCGATTTAAAACTTAGTCAGGCTACCGTCCCCTTATCAAAAGTTGACCCATATCACCCTCCGCTTCTAATCAATTTATTTTGTAATGAGATAAAATACTTGTCTAAGAAACCATCAGTACAGCAAAACTTCTTTTACGCTGACTATACAAAAATTAATTCAGAGTTAAATAAAATCAAATGGGATGACATTTTAGATTCATTTGATTCCATTGATGCTATGGTTGCTCATTTTTATTCCTTAGTGAGAGAGTTAATAAAAAAAATTTGTACCTAAATCCAAAAAAATATCTAGTACCCATCCTGTATGGTACTCTAAAAAATTAATAAAATTATTAAAAGAAAAAGACAAATATCGTATCAATTATAAGAAATTCAAGAATCCCCTTGATGAACAAGACTTTATTGCCGCTAGAACTAGATGTCACAATTTAATTAAAGTGTGCTATGATACCTATAAGTCCTCGCTAGAGATTTCTATATCTAAGAACAATATGAAAGCATTCTGGTCGTATATTCGAAATAAACGTAAAACTGTGGAAACCATTCCTAACGAAATGATTTTAAAAGACGAAACCTTTAATTGTCAGACCACTATTTGCAATGCTTTTGCAGCTCACTTTTCTTCAGTATTTAATAATAATGTTTCCACCTCATCTAGTTGCAGTCTTGCTAATAATAATTACATTTTTGATACAATATCTGACAATATCCCAATATGTAATACTTTAAATAATATCATAGTTACTCCTTTTACAATTTCAAAAGCTATTAAAAATTAAAAATGACCTTGTCTTCCGGTCCGGATAGACTACCAGCAATTTTTTTAATTAATTGTGCAGATAGTCTGTCAAAACCACTTAGTATAATTTACAATCGATCTCTAAATTCAGGTGTTTTTCCTTCTATATGGAAGACAGCTATTGTTGTTCCTATTCCTAAAGGTGGTAAAGCTAATCTTGTAGCAAACTATCGTCCAATTTCACTTTTGTGTATTTTGGGTAAAATATTCGAATCTTTGATATGTCCCTTGCTTACAAATCATCTTAATCATTTACTCATTCCGGAACAACACGGGTTTCGCAGTAAGAAATCAACTGTATCTAACTTGGTATGCTATGTCTCTGACTTATCTGAAGCTGTTGATGACGGCCAGCAGGTTGACGCTGTCTATACTGACATAAGTAAGGCTTTTGATCGAGTTGACCATCAATTGCTAATTAACAAGTTGTATGCATTGGGGGTCCATGGCCAAATCTTAAAATGGTTTTCTTCGTATTTGTCTGGTCGATCTCAGAAAGTGGTAGTTTGCGGTTTTGAGTCTCAAGCATATGTAGCTTATAGTGGTGTTCCCCAGGGATCACATCTTGGCCCTGTCTTGTTTTTGGCTTTTATTAACGATATAGCATCAAAGGTAAGATATTCAAAATTTTCTCTTTTTGCAGATGACTTGAAATTGTTTAAAACGATTAACAACATTGATGATTCTAAATTACTTCAGCATGATCTCGATTGCATTCTCAATTGGACTATAGTTAACAAACTTCCTTTAAACACAGAAAAATGTAAACATATTAAATTTACTAAAAAGATTTTGTGTATTCCAACTGAATACACTTTGGGGTTATCTAAGCTAGAAGAAGTAGAATCCATAAGAGACTTAGGTGTTGTCTTGGACAGAAAATTGACATTTATTCCCCATATCGATAATATTATTTGCAGATCTTATAAAATGCTAGGATTTATTTGGCGTAACTGTAAGCAGTTCAAGAGTATACTCGCTTTAAAAGTCGTTTACAATACATTAGTTCGTAGCATTTTAGATTATGGTTCAAATGTTTGGAGCCCGTCATATCATTGTCATATTTATAGAATAGAAAGAATTCAGAAGCGATTTCTTTTCTTTTTGACTGTACATCAAAGAAAAAAATCTCAGTTAAACTCATATTCAAAGCGTCTGGCTCATTTCAATATGTTGACCTTAGAAGACCGGCGTTGGATAACGGACCAGGTTCTGTTATACAAAATTTTGTATGGTCTAATAGATTGTCCAGAACTCGTCGCTAAAATTAACTTTACAGTTCCCCGTATGGGGGCTAGAATTGTGAATTTTAAACCATTTGCTCCTAAGACGTATAGAACAAATGTTGGACGTCACAGTGTTCTCGACAGAGTCTGTCGAGAGCATAATACTCTTTTTAAGGCTGAGCAGATTGACATATTAAATTGTTCTCTGCTCAACTTTAAAAATTTAATGTTTAAATATAAAAAAAATATATAAGGAGCACTAAATCTCCTTAGCATGTTAAATTTGTATGTCTCATAGTTTCCTTATATTTTCCGTTGTTTCCTAGTATTATTCATCTCATTGATAAAGACTGTATGAAGGTATCTTTAAAATATAGGTATATATGATACTGAATTGTTTCCAAAATACACATTGTAAGTGCATATGCGTTGAAGCATCATCAGTGATTCGTCATCTTATGATGGTTTTGCGCAATTTTTGTTTAAACTCACTCCACATATAAGCCATTTTCGTGTCAGGCATGATGTGTTTTCCTGTAATTGGACTTTCGCTATAAATTGTCTATTGAACTCTGTATGAAATGCTTGTTTAGTGTTAAGTCTGTTGGAAAACCTTAATAAATAAATAAATAAATAAATAACCTAGATGACTAGTGTATAATATGTATAATTGTGATGAACATAAGGACTTCTCGATACGAATAAGCAGGCTGGTGAAACTCAAACCTCAATATAGAAATTAGTAGCGAACTTGTGAACAACCTCCAATAGTATTCCGCTTCTGTAATGTTTGGTATCTCACAGAAACATTCAGTATAATAGGAAGAAAAATACAATGATCTGCTTTTCACAATAACATTCTTGGTAAGTTCCTATATCTGACATTGGTACATAAATTGCATAAAAAAAACTTACTTAGAGCAAAGTTAAAATGTACATTTATTGTGCATAACACAGGGTAATCGGGTGCCTTCAATGGAAAATGTTAAGTGACTATGTTTATATAATATGCACATACTAAATTGTAAAAAAAAACCTGTCTATAGAAAAGTGCTACTAAAGAAATAGAACGTTCTAAAGAGTGTAATGTACACACTTAAGTAGTACTAAGAAGACCTTGCTCTTAGTCTTGAATATAACTTTTCTAATACTTTTAAACAATTTTAACTAGTTCAATAGTCGCACATTGTGTGAGTATCCTCTGTGTAGCCCAATAAATCATGCAGGACAAGATGATGTACAGAATAGACCTGTGGCACTTTTATGCACAATGGCTCATATGATTAAACTGTAGTTAGTTTGTTGCAGAATCAATATATCTTACAATTGTACTATTTAGTGTAATAGGTAGGTTTCTTTGTAGCAGGTAGTTTATGTGCATCCTCATCATCATAAGCTGGAATACTTTCAATGTTGAACGAAGGTTTTGTTTGGGAATGGGGCCCCTCATGATCCCCGTAGTCCCACACTTTACCACTGTGTCGTGGCGTATTCGACTGGGTTCATGGAATGTCACAGGAAGACACCAGCCGATGTATGTGCTATTATGCACGTAGTGACGACGTTCTCGTCGGTTCGTCGAAAGGGACTTATTATTAAACATTTACAATTAAGATAAATGATCATTTAGCTAGTTTGAAAGGAATTATATTAAGATACGTCCCTTGATCTCGATGGTGGCCCGCCAAAAGCAATCCGTTGCTCACCCATACACAAAAAATTATCGCCCGGCGGCGCCCAAAGTAACAGTCAGACACAAACACGAATGTTTATTCGCACTAATATATATATAGCAGTGCGCTGCTAACACACCCGGTCGCCGTGACCCGAATTGTATGCACTCCGTTTGCTTCGAATAAACGTACGTCCTCGCATGAGTTTACCTTCTAACTTGCCCTTGAAAATTAGAGGTGAACGGCCGGCGCCCGCGCGCGGCGTGCAGCACACGTTAAAATCCATCACAAATAACACGGACACCAAGATTCGCGTCCGAGCGTTCAAAAACCGATAGCATTGTTTACCTGTGTTTACTGAACAACCCCCCTCCCCAGACGGCTTTCTTATGTTGATGCGTTATGAGTTAGTTTTCTAATGACAGTAACGGCAGAGAATGGGTAGAATGAAGAAATTTATATTGTTCCGGTGACGACGAATAGGGAGCCACTTGAGCTTATTACGAAAATCGGAGATATGATCATATTTGCGTAAGCCATATATAAATCTTATAGATAAATGTATGGTATGGAGGTAGGTAAGGCGCTGCATTAGCACATATCATACATATTATCATCATTATCCATCACCACGCGGGTGTAACCGCGGGGCGCAGCTAGTAATTTATATGGCAAAACAACGTTTGCCAGGCCAGCTAGTATTATTACTTATAATACGTTTATAATATTTTTTAAATTTCATTTATGTATAAATTTATACCTAATCCTTTTAAAAAGCCATGTATATATATATTTTTTATAACCAAATTCGTAAAGAATAAGAGCACTCTTACTTCCCTGTCACGGAACGTATATCTCCATAAGAACGTTTATTAGTTTATAAGAACGCCTTATACATACAGCACACCGTAAAAGAACCAGTTGAAAGACCCCCGGCCGGGCCCTGTATTCTAGAAAGGTGACATAGGTTATTTTATACTGGTATTGCGGGGAAATAGACATAACATTGGCCATGCAGTAGCACACATGGACAAAAACCTTAACACTTTCAAAGAAATACATACACACATACAAATATTTCTGACAGTCCGCGAACCGTACACTGTGATCAATAAATTTTCAGACAAATGTCAAAATCAAAAGGAATTGTTAATGAAATATTTGTCATTAATTTTGGAATATTTCGATGGTCCCACAACAAATTTTTAATCATATAATTATGACCATGAATGCTGCCCATTCACGCACTCAGTTTTACAGGGTTCATTGATTCATTTATATTATCTATGCAAGGTTCCACAGATAATACATGCCTGTCATTTGCTGCGGGGGAAATAGCTACAGACATAGTCATATTTTCTATCTCGAGGGCTACAGAGCGTGTTATTTTACTAAAAAATTTTTTCCTCTCTCGGGATTTGGACCCTCTTTTTTCTTTTTCTGGCCTAGATACTATGTCCCATGGTACAATAATATACTACGCCAGGTATTACACTCCGAGACCGCTTGTCACGTGACCGGGACACAAGCTTGTCAAGCATACCGTCATCAACGGCTCTCAAACTTTATACCTAATTTGAGGAAATTGGGGGGCAGTAAAATTAACAGTTAATAGATTTCACCTTTTTTTTAATAAAGAAAATCACGTGAAATTGATTTAAGTTACACAGATTAATGATTCTTGAATAAATTATGGTTATCAAGTTCGTACAGTGTATGTTCGTAGTTTTCTTATAATGGGCACCGTCGATGCTAATAGGCCTAAATTTTTCATAAATTGAAATCAAGTAATTATTTTCTATGCCGAAGAAAAAGCCAGTTATCTGTATTTTGGTGTACAATTTAGTTTTAAAGAAAGCTCAAAAATATCGGAAGTAAAAACCAATTAGGTAGATACATGATACATTATGCAGACGACAGCACGGTTGTAGAGAGCTATACATCTTCCGCACGAGCCAGTGAGCTGGACATCCAGAGACTCAGAGAAGCTATGGTCGAACGCTTGAACTTATCCCTTAAGGCAGTCTCCGACTGGGGCGATGCCAACCTGGTCAAGTTCAATGCCCATAAGACCCAGGCGTGTTTGTTCTCTGCCAAAAGGAGACCATTTCAACTGTCTCCAACTTTCCGGGATGTATCCGTGCCAGTCACAGATCATCTAGACCTTCTTGGTGTCACTCTTTCGTCGACTCTTAATTTTGGCTCGTATATTGAGTCAAAAGCTCAGTTGGCTGCAAAAAAACTTGGTATCCTCTCTAAGGTGAGACGGTACTTCACACCGGAACAGACGCTCACTCTGTACAAAGCGCAAATAAGATCCTGTGTTGAGTACTGCTCTCACCTCTGGGACGGCTCTGCCAAATACCAAATTGAGGCACTTGAGTCGATCGAGAGACGTGCCAAGAGGTTAATAGGCAGTGACTTTCTTTGGGAGTCTCGGCTACAAAGCCTCGAGCACCGCCGTAAAGTCGCTTGTCTATCGGTCTTTTACCGGATACATTTCGGTGAATGTGCACAAGAACTGCACAACTTAGTTCCGCCCTCCCCCATCTTCTATCGGACGTCCAGACAAATGGAGAGGCGCCACCCGTACATGGTTGATATTCTCAGTACTCGTACGAAGCGCTTCGCTTCCACTTTTCTCGTGCGTACTGCGAAAGAGTGGAACTACTTACCGTGGTCTGTTTTTCCCAATGAATACAACATGGGTGTCTTCAAATCGAGAGTAAATAGGTTTCTTCTAGGTAAGTGTGCTCCATCTTAGACCACATCAATGCTTAACATCAGGCAAGGTGTGGTCAAATGCGAACCAATTATGAATAAAAAAAAAATACGTTATATTACCAAAGAAATTTTACATTACATACCATATGTAACGACTTTGTTACATTTAGTTCTACATAAATATCGAATAGTAAATATATTTCAGTAATGAGTAGTACATCATTTTAAATTCTCGCGCCAGCTCCGTGCGAATGTTAAATTGAACGATGCAAATCTGACGATGGCGACGCAGCGCGCTGACTCATCGTACAAGGGAGTGAAGCAGGCGGGGAGAGTGTGAACGGAGGCGATTGCAGAACGGTTAACTCGCGTCATTACGGCTGCATTTTGTCTCTGTTACCTACGCGTCGTTAATAATTGTGCTCTTAACCACAAATATTACATCTTCTATATTATAACCTATGTTAATTTTATAAATAAGTAATTACTCAAAAGTATTTAACTTCAGTGCTGTGTTTTCCCCTCTCGGGTGAGTGTTGTGATGTTATTTGATTAGCTGTATCTAGTTGTGGCTCGATGTTCAAAAGTGTTGTTATTGTGCATCGTAACGGCTATAATTTTGCGACCTCTAATCTGGTAACCGCTATCTGCCTGATTGATAAATCTTTTATCCATCTCATTCGTATTAATATCAGTTTAACCGTAGTAACATCTGTACCGCACACATTGAGATATTATTACTAAACGATATCTCAATGACCTCACGTAACATAACGGTCACCTTTGTGTAACATTGACCGCTATCTTTCCTTTCATCATAAACTGTAATTACTTTCAAAGAAACATATATTATTATATAATAACAAATACTTTTAAAAGTATCCTAAAAAACATTAAATAATATTTAAATAAAACACTTAAAAAAGCATAAAATTATATATCTAGTGACAATTCCGCCTAATTTTCCTGTTATCTACGTGACGTCATAAACATCACGCAGCCTAACCGGAAGAATACCCGACTAGTTTCGCTTCTAAACGAAGCATCTTCAGGAGGTCTTGACTTACCGAGCGCACGATCGAGACTAAACGGCCAGCGGCTAAACACGCCTTTATATAGGCCCGATCGTGACTCACTGTTCTTTGTTGTAGCTTACAATTGGTAAAGATATACGTGTTTATAGTGATAATTATATAACAATGTTATTGAATTGCTAACAGAATATTTTTAAATTATATATGGTATGTTTAGTGTTTACAAATATGAGAAATATTGAATAATATAGTAAACAATATTAGGAAACTAGTTTTAACTTAAAATTATGAAAGGGTCGCAGAGTGACGTCAACACTGGTTCGGCGGGTAGCTCGGTTCGGCCAGCAGGCGGCTTCCACGATGAAACAGTCACAGGACCTGCTTGTAGCTGCTCGGGACACGTGGGGATGACACGGTGGGTGGCGTGACTCGTAGCGTGACGTCATCACTGGTAGCTGGTTCGACGGGTGGCTTGGCTCGGCACGTTATGAAAAAATAATAAACAAATATTACAAATAATGTTTAAATTATTAGGTTTCAATTTGATTTAATCTGTACTTAATTAAATGCTTTACATTTTTCTTGTAATTATTCAATTTGACTCCTTTAATGGCTTATTTGATAATTGCGTAGTCCATTAGACATTGATTTGACTCGTTACGTAATACTTGGAGGGGAGAGCAAACATGGCCAGTTGTAGGGAGAATTCGAGTCAGTCTTCAAAAGATTCTTGAAGTGGCCGGACGTTACAGTACTTAATACGCAAAGTGCCGTGTATAATATACGACAGTAATATAGGTATACAGTGTTTGATAGTGAGTTTACCCTAATTGTGGAAGATAAGTGTGAAATATAGCAGTTGTGACATGGTAAGCCGGAACTTTATCACAAAATAGTTTGTGGCGGCAGATTATCACTAAAAATACGTAACAGTGGGGATGAAACCAATTGAGTCTGTTCATTCAGCAGCGCGAAGCCTACACTATGTTTCGATATTTCTAACTGTTCTAATACACATAACCTAAACCCCTTGTCACAACAGTGTAAGATTTCAAACGTATTACAATCGAGGAGTTGATGACCGCTTTCAATTAAATGTTTGGCAAAATGAGACTGTTCGGGATGGTCGTTTCTAAACGCGGATTTATGTTCTTTATATCGGATATCAAAATTACGGCCAGTTTGACCAATATAAACGCTGTTACATTCGTCACAGGTAAGTTTGTACACACCGGATTTTTTACCGTTTTCCAGTCGATCTTTACCGTTACATAAATGACGTAGATTTTGATTTGTACGAAAAGCTACATGGACGTTATTTTTCTTTAATATATTGGAAATTTTTTGAGATATTGGCCCCATATACGTTAAGCTGCCTACGTACTTGATATTTCTATCAGAAGGGCAAGAATAAAGAAGTGACCTAGCCCTATTACGTTGTTTGGTCTGAATTAATCGATCAACTAACTGTTTATTGTAGCCGTTGGAAATAGCAATTTGGTATATTATATTAAGCTCTTTATTATAGTTGTCTTGGGTCAGAGGAACCGATAACAATCTATGGACATAACTTCGAAAAGCGGCTAATTTGTGTTGAATAGGATGACAAGAACTGGAGGGAATAGCAACATCTGTGTGTGTTGGTTTTCGATATATTTGGAATTGCAATTTACTGTCAACTCTTGTAAGCGTTAGATCCAAAAAGTTGATAGATTGGTTTGATTCTAATTCCAGTTTAAATTTAATTTTTGGGTGTATATTGTTAAGTTTCTTCACAAAGATATCAATTTGGCGGGAAGTACCAGTCCAACAAATGATTATATCATCAACGTATCTATAATAAAATAAAATTCTAGGTTCTTTTACTATGTGTTTGCACTCAAAGTCGTCCATAAAAAGTTCGGCCATAAGTGGACTTAAAGGTGACCCCATAGCTAATCCCTCTTTTTGAAAATAATACTCATCATTAAACCTAAAATAATTTTGCTTCATACAGACAGTAGTCAAATTTATAAGGTCATTTACTTCCCCAGGATGTAATCGTTGTTTCTCAAAATGATTCTCTAAGACGCGTAAGCAATTTTCGTAAGGAACGTTGGTAAATAGACTGTCGACATCAAGAGATAATAATTTGGCACCGGAAGGGATGTCAATATCTTTAACTTTGTTAATCAGATCTAGGCTATTCTTTAAACTATATTTAGGTTGAAAAGATGATTTGGTACACAACAAAATATTGAGATGCTTTGCTAGGCTGTACGCAGGGGCGCCAACATAAGAGACAACGGGTCGAATAGGAATGTTCACTTTGTGTGTTTTAGGTAAACCGTATAGACAGGGAGATCTAGGATTCATTGGTACTATATTATTGAGTGAATGTGTAGGTATAAATGAAGTAGACTTAATTGCATTTTTGACATCTAAAGTGAAATGTTTAGTTGGGTCGGAATTCAACTGTTCAAATTCTTCACCTTGAATAATATCGTTAACTTTTTGATTGTAATCATTTTTGTCTAATATAACCACACTGTTGCCTTTATCTGATTTGGAAACCACTAGATTGTTTTGGCTTAATTTATTTTGTAAAGAATGAAACTGCCCAATCTCAGAGCTATGGTGATTACTAGAGGAGTAAGCTTTTTTAATTTGAACAGCTATTTGGTGTTTCACTGCAGTCTCAACTTTACCTTTAACACAAGAGATTTCAGAATCTACTAACAATGTTTCGAGAGTTTTCTGTGATAAATTAGGGGTCAAATTATATTTTAAACCTTTTTCTAAAAGAGAAAGTTCTGACGCTTGAAATTGTGTATTACTTAAGTTTTCAACACGTGGGTGAAACGTATGAGCCTGGCTCTGGTCAATTGAGGTAACATTGCTATTATTAGGTCGTGAATTACGTGATAATCTCTCCAACTTCCTAGATTGTGATATGTATTTTTCATGTGTAACTTTAGAAGCTAAATCCCTAGCTTTATTATCTAAAATATCAAATTCAATATTATGTAAATTAAAACTAAGTTCCGAATATAGCACCTTTAGGTGAAGTTTGAGGTTGTCCCTAATAGAAAACCAACGTCTACTTTCTTCGTTTAACCAAATTTTTTTGGCTTTATCTAACGCGATATTACTAGCCCGAGTGTGTGACTTGGTACGTAAATTAATATAATTTGGAATGACACCTAACTGTTTACACTGCTGATTGAACCAGACATTTTGGGAAGCTAACCGATGGAGTTTAGTCAATTTTATATACAATTTCGCCTGCTCAGCTATACTTGCCGACTTAAGGTAATGAATAGATTCAGGCGTTACTTTGCGGAAATCCATATTTAATAATAACAAATACTTTTAAAAGTATCCTAAAAAACATTAAATAATATTTAAATAAAACACTTAAAAAAGCATAAAATTATATATCTAGTGACAATTCCGCCTAATTTTCCTGTTATCTACGTGACGTCATAAACATCACGCAGCCTAACCGGAAGAATACCCGACTAGTTTCGCTTCTAAACGAAGCATCTTCAGGAGGTCTTGACTTACCGAGCGCACGATCGAGACTAAACGGCCAGCGGCTAAACACGCCTTTATATAGGCCCGATCGTGACTCACTGTTCTTTGTTGTAGCTTACAATTGGTAAAGATATACGTGTTTATAGTGATAATTATATAACAATGTTATTGAATTGCTAACAGAATATTTTTAAATTATATATGGTATGTTTAGTGTTTACAAATATGAGAAATATTGAATAATATAGTAAACAATATTAGGAAACTAGTTTTAACTTAAAATTATGAAAGGGTCGCAGAGTGACGTCAACACTGGTTCGGCGGGTAGCTCGGTTCGGCCAGCAGGCGGCTTCCACGATGAAACAGTCACAGGACCTGCTTGTAGCTGCTCGGGACACGTGGGGATGACACGGTGGGTGGCGTGACTCGTAGCGTGACGTCATCACTGGTAGCTGGTTCGACGGGTGGCTTGGCTCGGCACGTTATGAAAAAATAATAAACAAATATTACAAATAATGTTTAAATTATTAGGTTTCAATTTGATTTAATCTGTACTTAATTAAATGCTTTACATTTTTCTTGTAATTATTCAATTTGACTCCTTTAATGGCTTATTTGATAATTGCGTAGTCCATTAGACATTGATTTGACTCGTTACGTAATACTTGGAGGGGAGAGCAAACATGGCCAGTTGTAGGGAGAATTCGAGTCAGTCTTCAAAAGATTCTTGAAGTGGCCGGACGTTACAGTACTTAATACGCAAAGTGCCGTGTATAATATACGACAGTAATATAGGTATACAGTGTTTGATAGTGAGTTTACCCTAATTGTGGAAGATAAGTGTGAAATATAGCAGTTGTGACATGGTAAGCCGGAACTTTATCACAAAATAGTTTGTGGCGGCAGATTATCACTAAAAATACGTAACAGTGGGGATGAAACCAATTGAGTCTGTTCATTCAGCAGCGCGAAGCCTACACTATGTTTCGATATTTCTAACTGTTCTAATACACATAACCTAAACCCCTTGTCACAACAGTGTAAGATTTCAAACGTATTACAATCGAGGAGTTGATGACCGCTTTCAATTAAATGTTTGGCAAAATGAGACTGTTCGGGATGGTCGTTTCTAAACGCGGATTTATGTTCTTTATATCGGATATCAAAATTACGGCCAGTTTGACCAATATAAACGCTGTTACATTCGTCACAGGTAAGTTTGTACACACCGGATTTTTTACCGTTTTCCAGTCGATCTTTACCGTTACATAAATGACGTAGATTTTGATTTGTACGAAAAGCTACATGGACGTTATTTTTCTTTAATATATTGGAAATTTTTTGAGATATTGGCCCCATATACGTTAAGCTGCCTACGTACTTGATATTTCTATCAGAAGGGCAAGAATAAAGAAGTGACCTAGCCCTATTACGTTGTTTGGTCTGAATTAATCGATCAACTAACTGTTTATTGTAGCCGTTGGAAATAGCAATTTGGTATATTATATTAAGCTCTTTATTATAGTTGTCTTGGGTCAGAGGAACCGATAACAATCTATGGACATAACTTCGAAAAGCGGCTAATTTGTGTTGAATAGGATGACAAGAACTGGAGGGAATAGCAACATCTGTGTGTGTTGGTTTTCGATATATTTGGAATTGCAATTTACTGTCAACTCTTGTAAGCGTTAGATCCAAAAAGTTGATAGATTGGTTTGATTCTAATTCCAGTTTAAATTTAATTTTTGGGTGTATATTGTTAAGTTTCTTCACAAAGATATCAATTTGGCGGGAAGTACCAGTCCAACAAATGATTATATCATCAACGTATCTATAATAAAATAAAATTCTAGGTTCTTTTACTATGTGTTTGCACTCAAAGTCGTCCATAAAAAGTTCGGCCATAAGTGGACTTAAAGGTGACCCCATAGCTAATCCCTCTTTTTGAAAATAATACTCATCATTAAACCTAAAATAATTTTGCTTCATACAGACAGTAGTCAAATTTATAAGGTCATTTACTTCCCCAGGATGTAATCGTTGTTTCTCAAAATGATTCTCTAAGACGCGTAAGCAATTTTCGTAAGGAACGTTGGTAAATAGACTGTCGACATCAAGAGATAATAATTTGGCACCGGAAGGGATGTCAATATCTTTAACTTTGTTAATCAGATCTAGGCTATTCTTTAAACTATATTTAGGTTGAAAAGATGATTTGGTACACAACAAAATATTGAGATGCTTTGCTAGGCTGTACGCAGGGGCGCCAACATAAGAGACAACGGGTCGAATAGGAATGTTCACTTTGTGTGTTTTAGGTAAACCGTATAGACAGGGAGATCTAGGATTCATTGGTACTATATTATTGAGTGAATGTGTAGGTATAAATGAAGTAGACTTAATTGCATTTTTGACATCTAAAGTGAAATGTTTAGTTGGGTCGGAATTCAACTGTTCAAATTCTTCACCTTGAATAATATCGTTAACTTTTTGATTGTAATCATTTTTGTCTAATATAACCACACTGTTGCCTTTATCTGATTTGGAAACCACTAGATTGTTTTGGCTTAATTTATTTTGTAAAGAATGAAACTGCCCAATCTCAGAGCTATGGTGATTACTAGAGGAGTAAGCTTTTTTAATTTGAACAGCTATTTGGTGTTTCACTGCAGTCTCAACTTTACCTTTAACACAAGAGATTTCAGAATCTACTAACAATGTTTCGAGAGTTTTCTGTGATAAATTAGGGGTCAAATTATATTTTAAACCTTTTTCTAAAAGAGAAAGTTCTGACGCTTGAAATTGTGTATTACTTAAGTTTTCAACACGTGGGTGAAACGTATGAGCCTGGCTCTGGTCAATTGAGGTAACATTGCTATTATTAGGTCGTGAATTACGTGATAATCTCTCCAACTTCCTAGATTGTGATATGTATTTTTCATGTGTAACTTTAGAAGCTAAATCCCTAGCTTTATTATCTAAAATATCAAATTCAATATTATGTAAATTAAAACTAAGTTCCGAATATAGCACCTTTAGGTGAAGTTTGAGGTTGTCCCTAATAGAAAACCAACGTCTACTTTCTTCGTTTAACCAAATTTTTTTGGCTTTATCTAACGCGATATTACTAGCCCGAGTGTGTGACTTGGTACGTAAATTAATATAATTTGGAATGACACCTAACTGTTTACACTGCTGATTGAACCAGACATTTTGGGAAGCTAACCGATGGAGTTTAGTCAATTTTATATACAATTTCGCCTGCTCAGCTATACTTGCCGACTTAAGGTAATGAATAGATTCAGGCGTTACTTTGCGGAAATCCATATTTAATAATAACAAATACTTTTAAAAGTATCCTAAAAAACATTAAATAATATTTAAATAAAACACTTAAAAAAGCATAAAATTATATATCTAGTGACAATTCCGCCTAATTTTCCTGTTATCTACGTGACGTCATAAACATCACGCAGCCTAACCGGAAGAATACCCGACTAGTTTCGCTTCTAAACGAAGCATCTTCAGGAGGTCTTGACTTACCGAGCGCACGATCGAGACTAAACGGCCAGCGGCTAAACACGCCTTTATATAGGCCCGATCGTGACTCACTGTTCTTTGTTGTAGCTTACAATTGGTAAAGATATACGTGTTTATAGTGATAATTATATAACAATGTTATTGAATTGCTAACAGAATATTTTTAAATTATATATGGTATGTTTAGTGTTTACAAATATGAGAAATATTGAATAATATAGTAAACAATATTAGGAAACTAGTTTTAACTTAAAATTATGAAAGGGTCGCAGAGTGACGTCAACACTGGTTCGGCGGGTAGCTCGGTTCGGCCAGCAGGCGGCTTCCACGATGAAACAGTCACAGGACCTGCTTGTAGCTGCTCGGGACACGTGGGGATGACACGGTGGGTGGCGTGACTCGTAGCGTGACGTCATCACTGGTAGCTGGTTCGACGGGTGGCTTGGCTCGGCACGTTATGAAAAAATAATAAACAAATATTACAAATAATGTTTAAATTATTAGGTTTCAATTTGATTTAATCTGTACTTAATTAAATGCTTTACATTTTTCTTGTAATTATTCAATTTGACTCCTTTAATGGCTTATTTGATAATTGCGTAGTCCATTAGACATTGATTTGACTCGTTACGTAATACTTGGAGGGGAGAGCAAACATGGCCAGTTGTAGGGAGAATTCGAGTCAGTCTTCAAAAGATTCTTGAAGTGGCCGGACGTTACAGTACTTAATACGCAAAGTGCCGTGTATAATATACGACAGTAATATAGGTATACAGTGTTTGATAGTGAGTTTACCCTAATTGTGGAAGATAAGTGTGAAATATAGCAGTTGTGACATGGTAAGCCGGAACTTTATCACAAAATAGTTTGTGGCGGCAGATTATCACTAAAAATACGTAACAGTGGGGATGAAACCAATTGAGTCTGTTCATTCAGCAGCGCGAAGCCTACACTATGTTTCGATATTTCTAACTGTTCTAATACACATAACCTAAACCCCTTGTCACAACAGTGTAAGATTTCAAACGTATTACAATCGAGGAGTTGATGACCGCTTTCAATTAAATGTTTGGCAAAATGAGACTGTTCGGGATGGTCGTTTCTAAACGCGGATTTATGTTCTTTATATCGGATATCAAAATTACGGCCAGTTTGACCAATATAAACGCTGTTACATTCGTCACAGGTAAGTTTGTACACACCGGATTTTTTACCGTTTTCCAGTCGATCTTTACCGTTACATAAATGACGTAGATTTTGATTTGTACGAAAAGCTACATGGACGTTATTTTTCTTTAATATATTGGAAATTTTTTGAGATATTGGCCCCATATACGTTAAGCTGCCTACGTACTTGATATTTCTATCAGAAGGGCAAGAATAAAGAAGTGACCTAGCCCTATTACGTTGTTTGGTCTGAATTAATCGATCAACTAACTGTTTATTGTAGCCGTTGGAAATAGCAATTTGGTATATTATATTAAGCTCTTTATTATAGTTGTCTTGGGTCAGAGGAACCGATAACAATCTATGGACATAACTTCGAAAAGCGGCTAATTTGTGTTGAATAGGATGACAAGAACTGGAGGGAATAGCAACATCTGTGTGTGTTGGTTTTCGATATATTTGGAATTGCAATTTACTGTCAACTCTTGTAAGCGTTAGATCCAAAAAGTTGATAGATTGGTTTGATTCTAATTCCAGTTTAAATTTAATTTTTGGGTGTATATTGTTAAGTTTCTTCACAAAGATATCAATTTGGCGGGAAGTACCAGTCCAACAAATGATTATATCATCAACGTATCTATAATAAAATAAAATTCTAGGTTCTTTTACTATGTGTTTGCACTCAAAGTCGTCCATAAAAAGTTCGGCCATAAGTGGACTTAAAGGTGACCCCATAGCTAATCCCTCTTTTTGAAAATAATACTCATCATTAAACCTAAAATAATTTTGCTTCATACAGACAGTAGTCAAATTTATAAGGTCATTTACTTCCCCAGGATGTAATCGTTGTTTCTCAAAATGATTCTCTAAGACGCGTAAGCAATTTTCGTAAGGAACGTTGGTAAATAGACTGTCGACATCAAGAGATAATAATTTGGCACCGGAAGGGATGTCAATATCTTTAACTTTGTTAATCAGATCTAGGCTATTCTTTAAACTATATTTAGGTTGAAAAGATGATTTGGTACACAACAAAATATTGAGATGCTTTGCTAGGCTGTACGCAGGGGCGCCAACATAAGAGACAACGGGTCGAATAGGAATGTTCACTTTGTGTGTTTTAGGTAAACCGTATAGACAGGGAGATCTAGGATTCATTGGTACTATATTATTGAGTGAATGTGTAGGTATAAATGAAGTAGACTTAATTGCATTTTTGACATCTAAAGTGAAATGTTTAGTTGGGTCGGAATTCAACTGTTCAAATTCTTCACCTTGAATAATATCGTTAACTTTTTGATTGTAATCATTTTTGTCTAATATAACCACACTGTTGCCTTTATCTGATTTGGAAACCACTAGATTGTTTTGGCTTAATTTATTTTGTAAAGAATGAAACTGCCCAATCTCAGAGCTATGGTGATTACTAGAGGAGTAAGCTTTTTTAATTTGAACAGCTATTTGGTGTTTCACTGCAGTCTCAACTTTACCTTTAACACAAGAGATTTCAGAATCTACTAACAATGTTTCGAGAGTTTTCTGTGATAAATTAGGGGTCAAATTATATTTTAAACCTTTTTCTAAAAGAGAAAGTTCTGACGCTTGAAATTGTGTATTACTTAAGTTTTCAACACGTGGGTGAAACGTATGAGCCTGGCTCTGGTCAATTGAGGTAACATTGCTATTATTAGGTCGTGAATTACGTGATAATCTCTCCAACTTCCTAGATTGTGATATGTATTTTTCATGTGTAACTTTAGAAGCTAAATCCCTAGCTTTATTATCTAAAATATCAAATTCAATATTATGTAAATTAAAACTAAGTTCCGAATATAGCACCTTTAGGTGAAGTTTGAGGTTGTCCCTAATAGAAAACCAACGTCTACTTTCTTCGTTTAACCAAATTTTTTTGGCTTTATCTAACGCGATATTACTAGCCCGAGTGTGTGACTTGGTACGTAAATTAATATAATTTGGAATGACACCTAACTGTTTACACTGCTGATTGAACCAGACATTTTGGGAAGCTAACCGATGGAGTTTAGTCAATTTTATATACAATTTCGCCTGCTCAGCTATACTTGCCGACTTAAGGTAATGAATAGATTCAGGCGTTACTTTGCGGAAATCCATATTTAATAATAACAAATACTTTTAAAAGTATCCTAAAAAACATTAAATAATATTTAAATAAAACACTTAAAAAAGCATAAAATTATATATCTAGTGACAATTCCGCCTAATTTTCCTGTTATCTACGTGACGTCATAAACATCACGCAGCCTAACCGGAAGAATACCCGACTAGTTTCGCTTCTAAACGAAGCATCTTCAGGAGGTCTTGACTTACCGAGCGCACGATCGAGACTAAACGGCCAGCGGCTAAACACGCCTTTATATAGGCCCGATCGTGACTCACTGTTCTTTGTTGTAGCTTACAATTGGTAAAGATATACGTGTTTATAGTGATAATTATATAACAATGTTATTGAATTGCTAACAGAATATTTTTAAATTATATATGGTATGTTTAGTGTTTACAAATATGAGAAATATTGAATAATATAGTAAACAATATTAGGAAACTAGTTTTAACTTAAAATTATGAAAGGGTCGCAGAGTGACGTCAACACTGGTTCGGCGGGTAGCTCGGTTCGGCCAGCAGGCGGCTTCCACGATGAAACAGTCACAGGACCTGCTTGTAGCTGCTCGGGACACGTGGGGATGACACGGTGGGTGGCGTGACTCGTAGCGTGACGTCATCACTGGTAGCTGGTTCGACGGGTGGCTTGGCTCGGCACGTTATGAAAAAATAATAAACAAATATTACAAATAATGTTTAAATTATTAGGTTTCAATTTGATTTAATCTGTACTTAATTAAATGCTTTACATTTTTCTTGTAATTATTCAATTTGACTCCTTTAATGGCTTATTTGATAATTGCGTAGTCCATTAGACATTGATTTGACTCGTTACGTAATACTTGGAGGGGAGAGCAAACATGGCCAGTTGTAGGGAGAATTCGAGTCAGTCTTCAAAAGATTCTTGAAGTGGCCGGACGTTACAGTACTTAATACGCAAAGTGCCGTGTATAATATACGACAGTAATATAGGTATACAGTGTTTGATAGTGAGTTTACCCTAATTGTGGAAGATAAGTGTGAAATATAGCAGTTGTGACATGGTAAGCCGGAACTTTATCACAAAATAGTTTGTGGCGGCAGATTATCACTAAAAATACGTAACAGTGGGGATGAAACCAATTGAGTCTGTTCATTCAGCAGCGCGAAGCCTACACTATGTTTCGATATTTCTAACTGTTCTAATACACATAACCTAAACCCCTTGTCACAACAGTGTAAGATTTCAAACGTATTACAATCGAGGAGTTGATGACCGCTTTCAATTAAATGTTTGGCAAAATGAGACTGTTCGGGATGGTCGTTTCTAAACGCGGATTTATGTTCTTTATATCGGATATCAAAATTACGGCCAGTTTGACCAATATAAACGCTGTTACATTCGTCACAGGTAAGTTTGTACACACCGGATTTTTTACCGTTTTCCAGTCGATCTTTACCGTTACATAAATGACGTAGATTTTGATTTGTACGAAAAGCTACATGGACGTTATTTTTCTTTAATATATTGGAAATTTTTTGAGATATTGGCCCCATATACGTTAAGCTGCCTACGTACTTGATATTTCTATCAGAAGGGCAAGAATAAAGAAGTGACCTAGCCCTATTACGTTGTTTGGTCTGAATTAATCGATCAACTAACTGTTTATTGTAGCCGTTGGAAATAGCAATTTGGTATATTATATTAAGCTCTTTATTATAGTTGTCTTGGGTCAGAGGAACCGATAACAATCTATGGACATAACTTCGAAAAGCGGCTAATTTGTGTTGAATAGGATGACAAGAACTGGAGGGAATAGCAACATCTGTGTGTGTTGGTTTTCGATATATTTGGAATTGCAATTTACTGTCAACTCTTGTAAGCGTTAGATCCAAAAAGTTGATAGATTGGTTTGATTCTAATTCCAGTTTAAATTTAATTTTTGGGTGTATATTGTTAAGTTTCTTCACAAAGATATCAATTTGGCGGGAAGTACCAGTCCAACAAATGATTATATCATCAACGTATCTATAATAAAATAAAATTCTAGGTTCTTTTACTATGTGTTTGCACTCAAAGTCGTCCATAAAAAGTTCGGCCATAAGTGGACTTAAAGGTGACCCCATAGCTAATCCCTCTTTTTGAAAATAATACTCATCATTAAACCTAAAATAATTTTGCTTCATACAGACAGTAGTCAAATTTATAAGGTCATTTACTTCCCCAGGATGTAATCGTTGTTTCTCAAAATGATTCTCTAAGACGCGTAAGCAATTTTCGTAAGGAACGTTGGTAAATAGACTGTCGACATCAAGAGATAATAATTTGGCACCGGAAGGGATGTCAATATCTTTAACTTTGTTAATCAGATCTAGGCTATTCTTTAAACTATATTTAGGTTGAAAAGATGATTTGGTACACAACAAAATATTGAGATGCTTTGCTAGGCTGTACGCAGGGGCGCCAACATAAGAGACAACGGGTCGAATAGGAATGTTCACTTTGTGTGTTTTAGGTAAACCGTATAGACAGGGAGATCTAGGATTCATTGGTACTATATTATTGAGTGAATGTGTAGGTATAAATGAAGTAGACTTAATTGCATTTTTGACATCTAAAGTGAAATGTTTAGTTGGGTCGGAATTCAACTGTTCAAATTCTTCACCTTGAATAATATCGTTAACTTTTTGATTGTAATCATTTTTGTCTAATATAACCACACTGTTGCCTTTATCTGATTTGGAAACCACTAGATTGTTTTGGCTTAATTTATTTTGTAAAGAATGAAACTGCCCAATCTCAGAGCTATGGTGATTACTAGAGGAGTAAGCTTTTTTAATTTGAACAGCTATTTGGTGTTTCACTGCAGTCTCAACTTTACCTTTAACACAAGAGATTTCAGAATCTACTAACAATGTTTCGAGAGTTTTCTGTGATAAATTAGGGGTCAAATTATATTTTAAACCTTTTTCTAAAAGAGAAAGTTCTGACGCTTGAAATTGTGTATTACTTAAGTTTTCAACACGTGGGTGAAACGTATGAGCCTGGCTCTGGTCAATTGAGGTAACATTGCTATTATTAGGTCGTGAATTACGTGATAATCTCTCCAACTTCCTAGATTGTGATATGTATTTTTCATGTGTAACTTTAGAAGCTAAATCCCTAGCTTTATTATCTAAAATATCAAATTCAATATTATGTAAATTAAAACTAAGTTCCGAATATAGCACCTTTAGGTGAAGTTTGAGGTTGTCCCTAATAGAAAACCAACGTCTACTTTCTTCGTTTAACCAAATTTTTTTGGCTTTATCTAACGCGATATTACTAGCCCGAGTGTGTGACTTGGTACGTAAATTAATATAATTTGGAATGACACCTAACTGTTTACACTGCTGATTGAACCAGACATTTTGGGAAGCTAACCGATGGAGTTTAGTCAATTTTATATACAATTTCGCCTGCTCAGCTATACTTGCCGACTTAAGGTAATGAATAGATTCAGGCGTTACTTTGCGGAAATCCATATTTAATAATAACAAATACTTTTAAAAGTATCCTAAAAAACATTAAATAATATTTAAATAAAACACTTAAAAAAGCATAAAATTATATATCTAGTGACAATTCCGCCTAATTTTCCTGTTATCTACGTGACGTCATAAACATCACGCAGCCTAACCGGAAGAATACCCGACTAGTTTCGCTTCTAAACGAAGCATCTTCAGGAGGTCTTGACTTACCGAGCGCACGATCGAGACTAAACGGCCAGCGGCTAAACACGCCTTTATATAGGCCCGATCGTGACTCACTGTTCTTTGTTGTAGCTTACAATTGGTAAAGATATACGTGTTTATAGTGATAATTATATAACAATGTTATTGAATTGCTAACAGAATATTTTTAAATTATATATGGTATGTTTAGTGTTTACAAATATGAGAAATATTGAATAATATAGTAAACAATATTAGGAAACTAGTTTTAACTTAAAATTATGAAAGGGTCGCAGAGTGACGTCAACACTGGTTCGGCGGGTAGCTCGGTTCGGCCAGCAGGCGGCTTCCACGATGAAACAGTCACAGGACCTGCTTGTAGCTGCTCGGGACACGTGGGGATGACACGGTGGGTGGCGTGACTCGTAGCGTGACGTCATCACTGGTAGCTGGTTCGACGGGTGGCTTGGCTCGGCACGTTATGAAAAAATAATAAACAAATATTACAAATAATGTTTAAATTATTAGGTTTCAATTTGATTTAATCTGTACTTAATTAAATGCTTTACATTTTTCTTGTAATTATTCAATTTGACTCCTTTAATGGCTTATTTGATAATTGCGTAGTCCATTAGACATTGATTTGACTCGTTACGTAATACTTGGAGGGGAGAGCAAACATGGCCAGTTGTAGGGAGAATTCGAGTCAGTCTTCAAAAGATTCTTGAAGTGGCCGGACGTTACAGTACTTAATACGCAAAGTGCCGTGTATAATATACGACAGTAATATAGGTATACAGTGTTTGATAGTGAGTTTACCCTAATTGTGGAAGATAAGTGTGAAATATAGCAGTTGTGACATGGTAAGCCGGAACTTTATCACAAAATAGTTTGTGGCGGCAGATTATCACTAAAAATACGTAACAGTGGGGATGAAACCAATTGAGTCTGTTCATTCAGCAGCGCGAAGCCTACACTATGTTTCGATATTTCTAACTGTTCTAATACACATAACCTAAACCCCTTGTCACAACAGTGTAAGATTTCAAACGTATTACAATCGAGGAGTTGATGACCGCTTTCAATTAAATGTTTGGCAAAATGAGACTGTTCGGGATGGTCGTTTCTAAACGCGGATTTATGTTCTTTATATCGGATATCAAAATTACGGCCAGTTTGACCAATATAAACGCTGTTACATTCGTCACAGGTAAGTTTGTACACACCGGATTTTTTACCGTTTTCCAGTCGATCTTTACCGTTACATAAATGACGTAGATTTTGATTTGTACGAAAAGCTACATGGACGTTATTTTTCTTTAATATATTGGAAATTTTTTGAGATATTGGCCCCATATACGTTAAGCTGCCTACGTACTTGATATTTCTATCAGAAGGGCAAGAATAAAGAAGTGACCTAGCCCTATTACGTTGTTTGGTCTGAATTAATCGATCAACTAACTGTTTATTGTAGCCGTTGGAAATAGCAATTTGGTATATTATATTAAGCTCTTTATTATAGTTGTCTTGGGTCAGAGGAACCGATAACAATCTATGGACATAACTTCGAAAAGCGGCTAATTTGTGTTGAATAGGATGACAAGAACTGGAGGGAATAGCAACATCTGTGTGTGTTGGTTTTCGATATATTTGGAATTGCAATTTACTGTCAACTCTTGTAAGCGTTAGATCCAAAAAGTTGATAGATTGGTTTGATTCTAATTCCAGTTTAAATTTAATTTTTGGGTGTATATTGTTAAGTTTCTTCACAAAGATATCAATTTGGCGGGAAGTACCAGTCCAACAAATGATTATATCATCAACGTATCTATAATAAAATAAAATTCTAGGTTCTTTTACTATGTGTTTGCACTCAAAGTCGTCCATAAAAAGTTCGGCCATAAGTGGACTTAAAGGTGACCCCATAGCTAATCCCTCTTTTTGAAAATAATACTCATCATTAAACCTAAAATAATTTTGCTTCATACAGACAGTAGTCAAATTTATAAGGTCATTTACTTCCCCAGGATGTAATCGTTGTTTCTCAAAATGATTCTCTAAGACGCGTAAGCAATTTTCGTAAGGAACGTTGGTAAATAGACTGTCGACATCAAGAGATAATAATTTGGCACCGGAAGGGATGTCAATATCTTTAACTTTGTTAATCAGATCTAGGCTATTCTTTAAACTATATTTAGGTTGAAAAGATGATTTGGTACACAACAAAATATTGAGATGCTTTGCTAGGCTGTACGCAGGGGCGCCAACATAAGAGACAACGGGTCGAATAGGAATGTTCACTTTGTGTGTTTTAGGTAAACCGTATAGACAGGGAGATCTAGGATTCATTGGTACTATATTATTGAGTGAATGTGTAGGTATAAATGAAGTAGACTTAATTGCATTTTTGACATCTAAAGTGAAATGTTTAGTTGGGTCGGAATTCAACTGTTCAAATTCTTCACCTTGAATAATATCGTTAACTTTTTGATTGTAATCATTTTTGTCTAATATAACCACACTGTTGCCTTTATCTGATTTGGAAACCACTAGATTGTTTTGGCTTAATTTATTTTGTAAAGAATGAAACTGCCCAATCTCAGAGCTATGGTGATTACTAGAGGAGTAAGCTTTTTTAATTTGAACAGCTATTTGGTGTTTCACTGCAGTCTCAACTTTACCTTTAACACAAGAGATTTCAGAATCTACTAACAATGTTTCGAGAGTTTTCTGTGATAAATTAGGGGTCAAATTATATTTTAAACCTTTTTCTAAAAGAGAAAGTTCTGACGCTTGAAATTGTGTATTACTTAAGTTTTCAACACGTGGGTGAAACGTATGAGCCTGGCTCTGGTCAATTGAGGTAACATTGCTATTATTAGGTCGTGAATTACGTGATAATCTCTCCAACTTCCTAGATTGTGATATGTATTTTTCATGTGTAACTTTAGAAGCTAAATCCCTAGCTTTATTATCTAAAATATCAAATTCAATATTATGTAAATTAAAACTAAGTTCCGAATATAGCACCTTTAGGTGAAGTTTGAGGTTGTCCCTAATAGAAAACCAACGTCTACTTTCTTCGTTTAACCAAATTTTTTTGGCTTTATCTAACGCGATATTACTAGCCCGAGTGTGTGACTTGGTACGTAAATTAATATAATTTGGAATGACACCTAACTGTTTACACTGCTGATTGAACCAGACATTTTGGGAAGCTAACCGATGGAGTTTAGTCAATTTTATATACAATTTCGCCTGCTCAGCTATACTTGCCGACTTAAGGTAATGAATAGATTCAGGCGTTACTTTGCGGAAATCCATATTTAATAATAACAAATACTTTTAAAAGTATCCTAAAAAACATTAAATAATATTTAAATAAAACACTTAAAAAAGCATAAAATTATATATCTAGTGACAATTCCGCCTAATTTTCCTGTTATCTACGTGACGTCATAAACATCACGCAGCCTAACCGGAAGAATACCCGACTAGTTTCGCTTCTAAACGAAGCATCTTCAGGAGGTCTTGACTTACCGAGCGCACGATCGAGACTAAACGGCCAGCGGCTAAACACGCCTTTATATAGGCCCGATCGTGACTCACTGTTCTTTGTTGTAGCTTACAATTGGTAAAGATATACGTGTTTATAGTGATAATTATATAACAATGTTATTGAATTGCTAACAGAATATTTTTAAATTATATATGGTATGTTTAGTGTTTACAAATATGAGAAATATTGAATAATATAGTAAACAATATTAGGAAACTAGTTTTAACTTAAAATTATGAAAGGGTCGCAGAGTGACGTCAACACTGGTTCGGCGGGTAGCTCGGTTCGGCCAGCAGGCGGCTTCCACGATGAAACAGTCACAGGACCTGCTTGTAGCTGCTCGGGACACGTGGGGATGACACGGTGGGTGGCGTGACTCGTAGCGTGACGTCATCACTGGTAGCTGGTTCGACGGGTGGCTTGGCTCGGCACGTTATGAAAAAATAATAAACAAATATTACAAATAATGTTTAAATTATTAGGTTTCAATTTGATTTAATCTGTACTTAATTAAATGCTTTACATTTTTCTTGTAATTATTCAATTTGACTCCTTTAATGGCTTATTTGATAATTGCGTAGTCCATTAGACATTGATTTGACTCGTTACGTAATACTTGGAGGGGAGAGCAAACATGGCCAGTTGTAGGGAGAATTCGAGTCAGTCTTCAAAAGATTCTTGAAGTGGCCGGACGTTACAGTACTTAATACGCAAAGTGCCGTGTATAATATACGACAGTAATATAGGTATACAGTGTTTGATAGTGAGTTTACCCTAATTGTGGAAGATAAGTGTGAAATATAGCAGTTGTGACATGGTAAGCCGGAACTTTATCACAAAATAGTTTGTGGCGGCAGATTATCACTAAAAATACGTAACAGTGGGGATGAAACCAATTGAGTCTGTTCATTCAGCAGCGCGAAGCCTACACTATGTTTCGATATTTCTAACTGTTCTAATACACATAACCTAAACCCCTTGTCACAACAGTGTAAGATTTCAAACGTATTACAATCGAGGAGTTGATGACCGCTTTCAATTAAATGTTTGGCAAAATGAGACTGTTCGGGATGGTCGTTTCTAAACGCGGATTTATGTTCTTTATATCGGATATCAAAATTACGGCCAGTTTGACCAATATAAACGCTGTTACATTCGTCACAGGTAAGTTTGTACACACCGGATTTTTTACCGTTTTCCAGTCGATCTTTACCGTTACATAAATGACGTAGATTTTGATTTGTACGAAAAGCTACATGGACGTTATTTTTCTTTAATATATTGGAAATTTTTTGAGATATTGGCCCCATATACGTTAAGCTGCCTACGTACTTGATATTTCTATCAGAAGGGCAAGAATAAAGAAGTGACCTAGCCCTATTACGTTGTTTGGTCTGAATTAATCGATCAACTAACTGTTTATTGTAGCCGTTGGAAATAGCAATTTGGTATATTATATTAAGCTCTTTATTATAGTTGTCTTGGGTCAGAGGAACCGATAACAATCTATGGACATAACTTCGAAAAGCGGCTAATTTGTGTTGAATAGGATGACAAGAACTGGAGGGAATAGCAACATCTGTGTGTGTTGGTTTTCGATATATTTGGAATTGCAATTTACTGTCAACTCTTGTAAGCGTTAGATCCAAAAAGTTGATAGATTGGTTTGATTCTAATTCCAGTTTAAATTTAATTTTTGGGTGTATATTGTTAAGTTTCTTCACAAAGATATCAATTTGGCGGGAAGTACCAGTCCAACAAATGATTATATCATCAACGTATCTATAATAAAATAAAATTCTAGGTTCTTTTACTATGTGTTTGCACTCAAAGTCGTCCATAAAAAGTTCGGCCATAAGTGGACTTAAAGGTGACCCCATAGCTAATCCCTCTTTTTGAAAATAATACTCATCATTAAACCTAAAATAATTTTGCTTCATACAGACAGTAGTCAAATTTATAAGGTCATTTACTTCCCCAGGATGTAATCGTTGTTTCTCAAAATGATTCTCTAAGACGCGTAAGCAATTTTCGTAAGGAACGTTGGTAAATAGACTGTCGACATCAAGAGATAATAATTTGGCACCGGAAGGGATGTCAATATCTTTAACTTTGTTAATCAGATCTAGGCTATTCTTTAAACTATATTTAGGTTGAAAAGATGATTTGGTACACAACAAAATATTGAGATGCTTTGCTAGGCTGTACGCAGGGGCGCCAACATAAGAGACAACGGGTCGAATAGGAATGTTCACTTTGTGTGTTTTAGGTAAACCGTATAGACAGGGAGATCTAGGATTCATTGGTACTATATTATTGAGTGAATGTGTAGGTATAAATGAAGTAGACTTAATTGCATTTTTGACATCTAAAGTGAAATGTTTAGTTGGGTCGGAATTCAACTGTTCAAATTCTTCACCTTGAATAATATCGTTAACTTTTTGATTGTAATCATTTTTGTCTAATATAACCACACTGTTGCCTTTATCTGATTTGGAAACCACTAGATTGTTTTGGCTTAATTTATTTTGTAAAGAATGAAACTGCCCAATCTCAGAGCTATGGTGATTACTAGAGGAGTAAGCTTTTTTAATTTGAACAGCTATTTGGTGTTTCACTGCAGTCTCAACTTTACCTTTAACACAAGAGATTTCAGAATCTACTAACAATGTTTCGAGAGTTTTCTGTGATAAATTAGGGGTCAAATTATATTTTAAACCTTTTTCTAAAAGAGAAAGTTCTGACGCTTGAAATTGTGTATTACTTAAGTTTTCAACACGTGGGTGAAACGTATGAGCCTGGCTCTGGTCAATTGAGGTAACATTGCTATTATTAGGTCGTGAATTACGTGATAATCTCTCCAACTTCCTAGATTGTGATATGTATTTTTCATGTGTAACTTTAGAAGCTAAATCCCTAGCTTTATTATCTAAAATATCAAATTCAATATTATGTAAATTAAAACTAAGTTCCGAATATAGCACCTTTAGGTGAAGTTTGAGGTTGTCCCTAATAGAAAACCAACGTCTACTTTCTTCGTTTAACCAAATTTTTTTGGCTTTATCTAACGCGATATTACTAGCCCGAGTGTGTGACTTGGTACGTAAATTAATATAATTTGGAATGACACCTAACTGTTTACACTGCTGATTGAACCAGACATTTTGGGAAGCTAACCGATGGAGTTTAGTCAATTTTATATACAATTTCGCCTGCTCAGCTATACTTGCCGACTTAAGGTAATGAATAGATTCAGGCGTTACTTTGCGGAAATCCATATTTAATAATAACAAATACTTTTAAAAGTATCCTAAAAAACATTAAATAATATTTAAATAAAACACTTAAAAAAGCATAAAATTATATATCTAGTGACAATTCCGCCTAATTTTCCTGTTATCTACGTGACGTCATAAACATCACGCAGCCTAACCGGAAGAATACCCGACTAGTTTCGCTTCTAAACGAAGCATCTTCAGGAGGTCTTGACTTACCGAGCGCACGATCGAGACTAAACGGCCAGCGGCTAAACACGCCTTTATATAGGCCCGATCGTGACTCACTGTTCTTTGTTGTAGCTTACAATTGGTAAAGATATACGTGTTTATAGTGATAATTATATAACAATGTTATTGAATTGCTAACAGAATATTTTTAAATTATATATGGTATGTTTAGTGTTTACAAATATGAGAAATATTGAATAATATAGTAAACAATATTAGGAAACTAGTTTTAACTTAAAATTATGAAAGGGTCGCAGAGTGACGTCAACACTGGTTCGGCGGGTAGCTCGGTTCGGCCAGCAGGCGGCTTCCACGATGAAACAGTCACAGGACCTGCTTGTAGCTGCTCGGGACACGTGGGGATGACACGGTGGGTGGCGTGACTCGTAGCGTGACGTCATCACTGGTAGCTGGTTCGACGGGTGGCTTGGCTCGGCACGTTATGAAAAAATAATAAACAAATATTACAAATAATGTTTAAATTATTAGGTTTCAATTTGATTTAATCTGTACTTAATTAAATGCTTTACATTTTTCTTGTAATTATTCAATTTGACTCCTTTAATGGCTTATTTGATAATTGCGTAGTCCATTAGACATTGATTTGACTCGTTACGTAATACTTGGAGGGGAGAGCAAACATGGCCAGTTGTAGGGAGAATTCGAGTCAGTCTTCAAAAGATTCTTGAAGTGGCCGGACGTTACAGTACTTAATACGCAAAGTGCCGTGTATAATATACGACAGTAATATAGGTATACAGTGTTTGATAGTGAGTTTACCCTAATTGTGGAAGATAAGTGTGAAATATAGCAGTTGTGACATGGTAAGCCGGAACTTTATCACAAAATAGTTTGTGGCGGCAGATTATCACTAAAAATACGTAACAGTGGGGATGAAACCAATTGAGTCTGTTCATTCAGCAGCGCGAAGCCTACACTATGTTTCGATATTTCTAACTGTTCTAATACACATAACCTAAACCCCTTGTCACAACAGTGTAAGATTTCAAACGTATTACAATCGAGGAGTTGATGACCGCTTTCAATTAAATGTTTGGCAAAATGAGACTGTTCGGGATGGTCGTTTCTAAACGCGGATTTATGTTCTTTATATCGGATATCAAAATTACGGCCAGTTTGACCAATATAAACGCTGTTACATTCGTCACAGGTAAGTTTGTACACACCGGATTTTTTACCGTTTTCCAGTCGATCTTTACCGTTACATAAATGACGTAGATTTTGATTTGTACGAAAAGCTACATGGACGTTATTTTTCTTTAATATATTGGAAATTTTTTGAGATATTGGCCCCATATACGTTAAGCTGCCTACGTACTTGATATTTCTATCAGAAGGGCAAGAATAAAGAAGTGACCTAGCCCTATTACGTTGTTTGGTCTGAATTAATCGATCAACTAACTGTTTATTGTAGCCGTTGGAAATAGCAATTTGGTATATTATATTAAGCTCTTTATTATAGTTGTCTTGGGTCAGAGGAACCGATAACAATCTATGGACATAACTTCGAAAAGCGGCTAATTTGTGTTGAATAGGATGACAAGAACTGGAGGGAATAGCAACATCTGTGTGTGTTGGTTTTCGATATATTTGGAATTGCAATTTACTGTCAACTCTTGTAAGCGTTAGATCCAAAAAGTTGATAGATTGGTTTGATTCTAATTCCAGTTTAAATTTAATTTTTGGGTGTATATTGTTAAGTTTCTTCACAAAGATATCAATTTGGCGGGAAGTACCAGTCCAACAAATGATTATATCATCAACGTATCTATAATAAAATAAAATTCTAGGTTCTTTTACTATGTGTTTGCACTCAAAGTCGTCCATAAAAAGTTCGGCCATAAGTGGACTTAAAGGTGACCCCATAGCTAATCCCTCTTTTTGAAAATAATACTCATCATTAAACCTAAAATAATTTTGCTTCATACAGACAGTAGTCAAATTTATAAGGTCATTTACTTCCCCAGGATGTAATCGTTGTTTCTCAAAATGATTCTCTAAGACGCGTAAGCAATTTTCGTAAGGAACGTTGGTAAATAGACTGTCGACATCAAGAGATAATAATTTGGCACCGGAAGGGATGTCAATATCTTTAACTTTGTTAATCAGATCTAGGCTATTCTTTAAACTATATTTAGGTTGAAAAGATGATTTGGTACACAACAAAATATTGAGATGCTTTGCTAGGCTGTACGCAGGGGCGCCAACATAAGAGACAACGGGTCGAATAGGAATGTTCACTTTGTGTGTTTTAGGTAAACCGTATAGACAGGGAGATCTAGGATTCATTGGTACTATATTATTGAGTGAATGTGTAGGTATAAATGAAGTAGACTTAATTGCATTTTTGACATCTAAAGTGAAATGTTTAGTTGGGTCGGAATTCAACTGTTCAAATTCTTCACCTTGAATAATATCGTTAACTTTTTGATTGTAATCATTTTTGTCTAATATAACCACACTGTTGCCTTTATCTGATTTGGAAACCACTAGATTGTTTTGGCTTAATTTATTTTGTAAAGAATGAAACTGCCCAATCTCAGAGCTATGGTGATTACTAGAGGAGTAAGCTTTTTTAATTTGAACAGCTATTTGGTGTTTCACTGCAGTCTCAACTTTACCTTTAACACAAGAGATTTCAGAATCTACTAACAATGTTTCGAGAGTTTTCTGTGATAAATTAGGGGTCAAATTATATTTTAAACCTTTTTCTAAAAGAGAAAGTTCTGACGCTTGAAATTGTGTATTACTTAAGTTTTCAACACGTGGGTGAAACGTATGAGCCTGGCTCTGGTCAATTGAGGTAACATTGCTATTATTAGGTCGTGAATTACGTGATAATCTCTCCAACTTCCTAGATTGTGATATGTATTTTTCATGTGTAACTTTAGAAGCTAAATCCCTAGCTTTATTATCTAAAATATCAAATTCAATATTATGTAAATTAAAACTAAGTTCCGAATATAGCACCTTTAGGTGAAGTTTGAGGTTGTCCCTAATAGAAAACCAACGTCTACTTTCTTCGTTTAACCAAATTTTTTTGGCTTTATCTAACGCGATATTACTAGCCCGAGTGTGTGACTTGGTACGTAAATTAATATAATTTGGAATGACACCTAACTGTTTACACTGCTGATTGAACCAGACATTTTGGGAAGCTAACCGATGGAGTTTAGTCAATTTTATATACAATTTCGCCTGCTCAGCTATACTTGCCGACTTAAGGTAATGAATAGATTCAGGCGTTACTTTGCGGAAATCCATATTTAATAATAACAAATACTTTTAAAAGTATCCTAAAAAACATTAAATAATATTTAAATAAAACACTTAAAAAAGCATAAAATTATATATCTAGTGACAATTCCGCCTAATTTTCCTGTTATCTACGTGACGTCATAAACATCACGCAGCCTAACCGGAAGAATACCCGACTAGTTTCGCTTCTAAACGAAGCATCTTCAGGAGGTCTTGACTTACCGAGCGCACGATCGAGACTAAACGGCCAGCGGCTAAACACGCCTTTATATAGGCCCGATCGTGACTCACTGTTCTTTGTTGTAGCTTACAATTGGTAAAGATATACGTGTTTATAGTGATAATTATATAACAATGTTATTGAATTGCTAACAGAATATTTTTAAATTATATATGGTATGTTTAGTGTTTACAAATATGAGAAATATTGAATAATATAGTAAACAATATTAGGAAACTAGTTTTAACTTAAAATTATGAAAGGGTCGCAGAGTGACGTCAACACTGGTTCGGCGGGTAGCTCGGTTCGGCCAGCAGGCGGCTTCCACGATGAAACAGTCACAGGACCTGCTTGTAGCTGCTCGGGACACGTGGGGATGACACGGTGGGTGGCGTGACTCGTAGCGTGACGTCATCACTGGTAGCTGGTTCGACGGGTGGCTTGGCTCGGCACGTTATGAAAAAATAATAAACAAATATTACAAATAATGTTTAAATTATTAGGTTTCAATTTGATTTAATCTGTACTTAATTAAATGCTTTACATTTTTCTTGTAATTATTCAATTTGACTCCTTTAATGGCTTATTTGATAATTGCGTAGTCCATTAGACATTGATTTGACTCGTTACGTAATACTTGGAGGGGAGAGCAAACATGGCCAGTTGTAGGGAGAATTCGAGTCAGTCTTCAAAAGATTCTTGAAGTGGCCGGACGTTACAGTACTTAATACGCAAAGTGCCGTGTATAATATACGACAGTAATATAGGTATACAGTGTTTGATAGTGAGTTTACCCTAATTGTGGAAGATAAGTGTGAAATATAGCAGTTGTGACATGGTAAGCCGGAACTTTATCACAAAATAGTTTGTGGCGGCAGATTATCACTAAAAATACGTAACAGTGGGGATGAAACCAATTGAGTCTGTTCATTCAGCAGCGCGAAGCCTACACTATGTTTCGATATTTCTAACTGTTCTAATACACATAACCTAAACCCCTTGTCACAACAGTGTAAGATTTCAAACGTATTACAATCGAGGAGTTGATGACCGCTTTCAATTAAATGTTTGGCAAAATGAGACTGTTCGGGATGGTCGTTTCTAAACGCGGATTTATGTTCTTTATATCGGATATCAAAATTACGGCCAGTTTGACCAATATAAACGCTGTTACATTCGTCACAGGTAAGTTTGTACACACCGGATTTTTTACCGTTTTCCAGTCGATCTTTACCGTTACATAAATGACGTAGATTTTGATTTGTACGAAAAGCTACATGGACGTTATTTTTCTTTAATATATTGGAAATTTTTTGAGATATTGGCCCCATATACGTTAAGCTGCCTACGTACTTGATATTTCTATCAGAAGGGCAAGAATAAAGAAGTGACCTAGCCCTATTACGTTGTTTGGTCTGAATTAATCGATCAACTAACTGTTTATTGTAGCCGTTGGAAATAGCAATTTGGTATATTATATTAAGCTCTTTATTATAGTTGTCTTGGGTCAGAGGAACCGATAACAATCTATGGACATAACTTCGAAAAGCGGCTAATTTGTGTTGAATAGGATGACAAGAACTGGAGGGAATAGCAACATCTGTGTGTGTTGGTTTTCGATATATTTGGAATTGCAATTTACTGTCAACTCTTGTAAGCGTTAGATCCAAAAAGTTGATAGATTGGTTTGATTCTAATTCCAGTTTAAATTTAATTTTTGGGTGTATATTGTTAAGTTTCTTCACAAAGATATCAATTTGGCGGGAAGTACCAGTCCAACAAATGATTATATCATCAACGTATCTATAATAAAATAAAATTCTAGGTTCTTTTACTATGTGTTTGCACTCAAAGTCGTCCATAAAAAGTTCGGCCATAAGTGGACTTAAAGGTGACCCCATAGCTAATCCCTCTTTTTGAAAATAATACTCATCATTAAACCTAAAATAATTTTGCTTCATACAGACAGTAGTCAAATTTATAAGGTCATTTACTTCCCCAGGATGTAATCGTTGTTTCTCAAAATGATTCTCTAAGACGCGTAAGCAATTTTCGTAAGGAACGTTGGTAAATAGACTGTCGACATCAAGAGATAATAATTTGGCACCGGAAGGGATGTCAATATCTTTAACTTTGTTAATCAGATCTAGGCTATTCTTTAAACTATATTTAGGTTGAAAAGATGATTTGGTACACAACAAAATATTGAGATGCTTTGCTAGGCTGTACGCAGGGGCGCCAACATAAGAGACAACGGGTCGAATAGGAATGTTCACTTTGTGTGTTTTAGGTAAACCGTATAGACAGGGAGATCTAGGATTCATTGGTACTATATTATTGAGTGAATGTGTAGGTATAAATGAAGTAGACTTAATTGCATTTTTGACATCTAAAGTGAAATGTTTAGTTGGGTCGGAATTCAACTGTTCAAATTCTTCACCTTGAATAATATCGTTAACTTTTTGATTGTAATCATTTTTGTCTAATATAACCACACTGTTGCCTTTATCTGATTTGGAAACCACTAGATTGTTTTGGCTTAATTTATTTTGTAAAGAATGAAACTGCCCAATCTCAGAGCTATGGTGATTACTAGAGGAGTAAGCTTTTTTAATTTGAACAGCTATTTGGTGTTTCACTGCAGTCTCAACTTTACCTTTAACACAAGAGATTTCAGAATCTACTAACAATGTTTCGAGAGTTTTCTGTGATAAATTAGGGGTCAAATTATATTTTAAACCTTTTTCTAAAAGAGAAAGTTCTGACGCTTGAAATTGTGTATTACTTAAGTTTTCAACACGTGGGTGAAACGTATGAGCCTGGCTCTGGTCAATTGAGGTAACATTGCTATTATTAGGTCGTGAATTACGTGATAATCTCTCCAACTTCCTAGATTGTGATATGTATTTTTCATGTGTAACTTTAGAAGCTAAATCCCTAGCTTTATTATCTAAAATATCAAATTCAATATTATGTAAATTAAAACTAAGTTCCGAATATAGCACCTTTAGGTGAAGTTTGAGGTTGTCCCTAATAGAAAACCAACGTCTACTTTCTTCGTTTAACCAAATTTTTTTGGCTTTATCTAACGCGATATTACTAGCCCGAGTGTGTGACTTGGTACGTAAATTAATATAATTTGGAATGACACCTAACTGTTTACACTGCTGATTGAACCAGACATTTTGGGAAGCTAACCGATGGAGTTTAGTCAATTTTATATACAATTTCGCCTGCTCAGCTATACTTGCCGACTTAAGGTAATGAATAGATTCAGGCGTTACTTTGCGGAAATCCATATTTAATAATAACAAATACTTTTAAAAGTATCCTAAAAAACATTAAATAATATTTAAATAAAACACTTAAAAAAGCATAAAATTATATATCTAGTGACAATTCCGCCTAATTTTCCTGTTATCTACGTGACGTCATAAACATCACGCAGCCTAACCGGAAGAATACCCGACTAGTTTCGCTTCTAAACGAAGCATCTTCAGGAGGTCTTGACTTACCGAGCGCACGATCGAGACTAAACGGCCAGCGGCTAAACACGCCTTTATATAGGCCCGATCGTGACTCACTGTTCTTTGTTGTAGCTTACAATTGGTAAAGATATACGTGTTTATAGTGATAATTATATAACAATGTTATTGAATTGCTAACAGAATATTTTTAAATTATATATGGTATGTTTAGTGTTTACAAATATGAGAAATATTGAATAATATAGTAAACAATATTAGGAAACTAGTTTTAACTTAAAATTATGAAAGGGTCGCAGAGTGACGTCAACACTGGTTCGGCGGGTAGCTCGGTTCGGCCAGCAGGCGGCTTCCACGATGAAACAGTCACAGGACCTGCTTGTAGCTGCTCGGGACACGTGGGGATGACACGGTGGGTGGCGTGACTCGTAGCGTGACGTCATCACTGGTAGCTGGTTCGACGGGTGGCTTGGCTCGGCACGTTATGAAAAAATAATAAACAAATATTACAAATAATGTTTAAATTATTAGGTTTCAATTTGATTTAATCTGTACTTAATTAAATGCTTTACATTTTTCTTGTAATTATTCAATTTGACTCCTTTAATGGCTTATTTGATAATTGCGTAGTCCATTAGACATTGATTTGACTCGTTACGTAATACTTGGAGGGGAGAGCAAACATGGCCAGTTGTAGGGAGAATTCGAGTCAGTCTTCAAAAGATTCTTGAAGTGGCCGGACGTTACAGTACTTAATACGCAAAGTGCCGTGTATAATATACGACAGTAATATAGGTATACAGTGTTTGATAGTGAGTTTACCCTAATTGTGGAAGATAAGTGTGAAATATAGCAGTTGTGACATGGTAAGCCGGAACTTTATCACAAAATAGTTTGTGGCGGCAGATTATCACTAAAAATACGTAACAGTGGGGATGAAACCAATTGAGTCTGTTCATTCAGCAGCGCGAAGCCTACACTATGTTTCGATATTTCTAACTGTTCTAATACACATAACCTAAACCCCTTGTCACAACAGTGTAAGATTTCAAACGTATTACAATCGAGGAGTTGATGACCGCTTTCAATTAAATGTTTGGCAAAATGAGACTGTTCGGGATGGTCGTTTCTAAACGCGGATTTATGTTCTTTATATCGGATATCAAAATTACGGCCAGTTTGACCAATATAAACGCTGTTACATTCGTCACAGGTAAGTTTGTACACACCGGATTTTTTACCGTTTTCCAGTCGATCTTTACCGTTACATAAATGACGTAGATTTTGATTTGTACGAAAAGCTACATGGACGTTATTTTTCTTTAATATATTGGAAATTTTTTGAGATATTGGCCCCATATACGTTAAGCTGCCTACGTACTTGATATTTCTATCAGAAGGGCAAGAATAAAGAAGTGACCTAGCCCTATTACGTTGTTTGGTCTGAATTAATCGATCAACTAACTGTTTATTGTAGCCGTTGGAAATAGCAATTTGGTATATTATATTAAGCTCTTTATTATAGTTGTCTTGGGTCAGAGGAACCGATAACAATCTATGGACATAACTTCGAAAAGCGGCTAATTTGTGTTGAATAGGATGACAAGAACTGGAGGGAATAGCAACATCTGTGTGTGTTGGTTTTCGATATATTTGGAATTGCAATTTACTGTCAACTCTTGTAAGCGTTAGATCCAAAAAGTTGATAGATTGGTTTGATTCTAATTCCAGTTTAAATTTAATTTTTGGGTGTATATTGTTAAGTTTCTTCACAAAGATATCAATTTGGCGGGAAGTACCAGTCCAACAAATGATTATATCATCAACGTATCTATAATAAAATAAAATTCTAGGTTCTTTTACTATGTGTTTGCACTCAAAGTCGTCCATAAAAAGTTCGGCCATAAGTGGACTTAAAGGTGACCCCATAGCTAATCCCTCTTTTTGAAAATAATACTCATCATTAAACCTAAAATAATTTTGCTTCATACAGACAGTAGTCAAATTTATAAGGTCATTTACTTCCCCAGGATGTAATCGTTGTTTCTCAAAATGATTCTCTAAGACGCGTAAGCAATTTTCGTAAGGAACGTTGGTAAATAGACTGTCGACATCAAGAGATAATAATTTGGCACCGGAAGGGATGTCAATATCTTTAACTTTGTTAATCAGATCTAGGCTATTCTTTAAACTATATTTAGGTTGAAAAGATGATTTGGTACACAACAAAATATTGAGATGCTTTGCTAGGCTGTACGCAGGGGCGCCAACATAAGAGACAACGGGTCGAATAGGAATGTTCACTTTGTGTGTTTTAGGTAAACCGTATAGACAGGGAGATCTAGGATTCATTGGTACTATATTATTGAGTGAATGTGTAGGTATAAATGAAGTAGACTTAATTGCATTTTTGACATCTAAAGTGAAATGTTTAGTTGGGTCGGAATTCAACTGTTCAAATTCTTCACCTTGAATAATATCGTTAACTTTTTGATTGTAATCATTTTTGTCTAATATAACCACACTGTTGCCTTTATCTGATTTGGAAACCACTAGATTGTTTTGGCTTAATTTATTTTGTAAAGAATGAAACTGCCCAATCTCAGAGCTATGGTGATTACTAGAGGAGTAAGCTTTTTTAATTTGAACAGCTATTTGGTGTTTCACTGCAGTCTCAACTTTACCTTTAACACAAGAGATTTCAGAATCTACTAACAATGTTTCGAGAGTTTTCTGTGATAAATTAGGGGTCAAATTATATTTTAAACCTTTTTCTAAAAGAGAAAGTTCTGACGCTTGAAATTGTGTATTACTTAAGTTTTCAACACGTGGGTGAAACGTATGAGCCTGGCTCTGGTCAATTGAGGTAACATTGCTATTATTAGGTCGTGAATTACGTGATAATCTCTCCAACTTCCTAGATTGTGATATGTATTTTTCATGTGTAACTTTAGAAGCTAAATCCCTAGCTTTATTATCTAAAATATCAAATTCAATATTATGTAAATTAAAACTAAGTTCCGAATATAGCACCTTTAGGTGAAGTTTGAGGTTGTCCCTAATAGAAAACCAACGTCTACTTTCTTCGTTTAACCAAATTTTTTTGGCTTTATCTAACGCGATATTACTAGCCCGAGTGTGTGACTTGGTACGTAAATTAATATAATTTGGAATGACACCTAACTGTTTACACTGCTGATTGAACCAGACATTTTGGGAAGCTAACCGATGGAGTTTAGTCAATTTTATATACAATTTCGCCTAATTATATAATAATATTTTAGGCGAAATTGTATATAAAATTGACTAAACTCCATCGGTTAGCTTCCCAAAATGTCTGGTTCAATCAGCAGTGTAAACAGTTAGGTGTCATTCCAAATTATATTAATTTACGTACCAAGTCACACACTCGGGCTAGTAATATCGCGTTAGATAAAGCCAAAAAATTTGGTTAAACGAAGAAAGTAGACGTTGGTTTTCTATTAGGGACAACCTCAAACTTCACCTAAAGGTGCTATATTCGGAACTTAGTTTTAATTTACATAATATTGAATTTGATATTTTAGATAATAAAGCTAGGGATTTAGCTTCTAAAGTTACACATGAAAAATACATATCACAATCTAGGAAGTTGGAGAGATTATCACGTAATTCACGACCTAATAATAGCAATGTTACCTCAATTGACCAGAGCCAGGCTCATACGTTTCACCCACGTGTTGAAAACTTAAGTAATACACAATTTCAAGCGTCAGAACTTTCTCTTTTAGAAAAAGGTTTAAAATATAATTTGACCCCTAATTTATCACAGAAAACTCTCGAAACATTGTTAGTAGATTCTGAAATCTCTTGTGTTAAAGGTAAAGTTGAGACTGCAGTGAAACACCAAATAGCTGTTCAAATTAAAAAAGCTTACTCCTCTAGTAATCACCATAGCTCTGAGATTGGGCAGTTTCATTCTTTACAAAATAAATTAAGCCAAAACAATCTAGTGGTTTCCAAATCAGATAAAGGCAACAGTGTGGTTATATTAGACAAAAATGATTACAATCAAAAAGTTAACGATATTATTCAAGGTGAAGAATTTGAACAGTTGAATTCCGACCCAACTAAACATTTCACTTTAGATGTCAAAAATGCAATTAAGTCTACTTCATTTATACCTACACATTCACTCAATAATATAGTACCAATGAATCCTAGATCTCCCTGTCTATACGGTTTACCTAAAACACACAAAGTGAACATTCCTATTCGACCCGTTGTCTCTTATGTTGGCGCCCCTGCGTACAGCCTAGCAAAGCATCTCAATATTTTGTTGTGTACCAAATCATCTTTTCAACCTAAATATAGTTTAAAGAATAGCCTAGATCTGATTAACAAAGTTAAAGATATTGACATCCCTTCCGGTGCCAAATTATTATCTCTTGATGTCGACAGTCTATTTACCAACGTTCCTTACGAAAATTGCTTACGCGTCTTAGAGAATCATTTTGAGAAACAACGATTACATCCTGGGGAAGTAAATGACCTTATAAATTTGACTACTGTCTGTATGAAGCAAAATTATTTTAGGTTTAATGATGAGTATTATTTTCAAAAAGAGGGATTAGCTATGGGGTCACCTTTAAGTCCACTTATGGCCGAACTTTTTATGGACGACTTTGAGTGCAAACACATAGTAAAAGAACCTAGAATTTTATTTTATTATAGATACGTTGATGATATAATCATTTGTTGGACTGGTACTTCCCGCCAAATTGATATCTTTGTGAAGAAACTTAACAATATACACCCAAAAATTAAATTTAAACTGGAATTAGAATCAAACCAATCTATCAACTTTTTGGATCTAACGCTTACAAGAGTTGACAGTAAATTGCAATTCCAAATATATCGAAAACCAACACACACAGATGTTGCTATTCCCTCCAGTTCTTGTCATCCTATTCAACACAAATTAGCCGCTTTTCGAAGTTATGTCCATAGATTGTTATCGGTTCCTCTGACCCAAGACAACTATAATAAAGAGCTTAATATAATATACCAAATTGCTATTTCCAACGGCTACAATAAACAGTTAGTTGATCGATTAATTCAGACCAAACAACGTAATAGGGCTAGGTCACTTCTTTATTCTTGCCCTTCTGATAGAAATATCAAGTACGTAGGCAGCTTAACGTATATGGGGCCAATATCTCAAAAAATTTCCAATATATTAAAGAAAAATAACGTCCATGTAGCTTTTCGTACAAATCAAAATCTACGTCATTTATGTAACGGTAAAGATCGACTGGAAAACGGTAAAAAATCCGGTGTGTACAAACTTACCTGTGACGAATGTAACAGCGTTTATATTGGTCAAACTGGCCGTAATTTTGATATCCGATATAAAGAACATAAATCCGCGTTTAGAAACGACCATCCCGAACAGTCTCATTTTGCCAAACATTTAATTGAAAGCGGTCATCAACTCCTCGATTGTAATACGTTTGAAATCTTACACTGTTGTGACAAGGGGTTTAGGTTATGTGTATTAGAACAGTTAGAAATATCGAAACATAGTGTAGGCTTCGCGCTGCTGAATGAACAGACTCAATTGGTTTCATCCCCACTGTTACGTATTTTTAGTGATAATCTGCCGCCACAAACTATTTTGTGATAAAGTTCCGGCTTACCATGTCACAACTGCTATATTTCACACTTATCTTCCACAATTAGGGTAAACTCACTATCAAACACTGTATACCTATATTACTGTCGTATATTATACACGGCACTTTGCGTATTAAGTACTGTAACGTCCGGCCACTTCAAGAATCTTTTGAAGACTGACTCGAATTCTCCCTACAACTGGCCATGTTTGCTCTCCCCTCCAAGTATTACGTAACGAGTCAAATCAATGTCTAATGGACTACGCAATTATCAAATAAGCCATTAAAGGAGTCAAATTGAATAATTACAAGAAAAATGTAAAGCATTTAATTAAGTACAGATTAAATCAAATTGAAACCTAATAATTTAAACATTATTTGTAATATTTGTTTATTATTTTTTCATAACGTGCCGAGCCAAGCCACCCGTCGAACCAGCTACCAGTGATGACGTCACGCTACGAGTCACGCCACCCACCGTGTCATCCCCACGTGTCCCGAGCAGCTACAAGCAGGTCCTGTGACTGTTTCATCGTGGAAGCCGCCTGCTGGCCGAACCGAGCTACCCGCCGAACCAGTGTTGACGTCACTCTGCGACCCTTTCATAATTTTAAGTTAAAACTAGTTTCCTAATATTGTTTACTATATTATTCAATATTTCTCATATTTGTAAACACTAAACATACCATATATAATTTAAAAATATTCTGTTAGCAATTCAATAACATTGTTATATAATTATCACTATAAACACGTATATCTTTACCAATTGTAAGCTACAACAAAGAACAGTGAGTCACGATCGGGCCTATATAAAGGCGTGTTTAGCCGCTGGCCGTTTAGTCTCGATCGTGCGCTCGGTAAGTCAAGACCTCCTGAAGATGCTTCGTTTAGAAGCGAAACTAGTCGGGTATTCTTCCGGTTAGGCTGCGTGATGTTTATGACGTCACGTAGATAACAGGAAAATTAGGCGGAATTGTCACTAGATATATAATTTTATGCTTTTTTAAGTGTTTTATTTAAATATTATTTAATGTTTTTTAGGATATTTTTAAAAGTATTTGTTATTATTAAATATGGATTTCCGCAAAGTAACGCCTGAATCTATTCATTACCTTAAGTCGGCAAGTATAGCTGAGCAGGCGAAATTGTATATAAAATTGACTAAACTCCATCGGTTAGCTTCCCAAAATGTCTGGTTCAATCAGCAGTGTAAACAGTTAGGTGTCATTCCAAATTATATTAATTTACGTACCAAGTCACACACTCGGGCTAGTAATATCGCGTTAGATAAAGCCAAAAAAATTTGGTTAAACGAAGAAAGTAGACGTTGGTTTTCTATTAGGGACAACCTCAAACTTCACCTAAAGGTGCTATATTCGGAACTTAGTTTTAATTTACATAATATTGAATTTGATATTTTAGATAATAAAGCTAGGGATTTAGCTTCTAAAGTTACACATGAAAAATACATATCACAATCTAGGAAGTTGGAGAGATTATCACGTAATTCACGACCTAATAATAGCAATGTTACCTCAATTGACCAGAGCCAGGCTCATACGTTTCACCCACGTGTTGAAAACTTAAGTAATACACAATTTCAAGCGTCAGAACTTTCTCTTTTAGAAAAAGGTTTAAAATATAATTTGACCCCTAATTTATCACAGAAAACTCTCGAAACATTGTTAGTAGATTCTGAAATCTCTTGTGTTAAAGGTAAAGTTGAGACTGCAGTGAAACACCAAATAGCTGTTCAAATTAAAAAAGCTTACTCCTCTAGTAATCACCATAGCTCTGAGATTGGGCAGTTTCATTCTTTACAAAATAAATTAAGCCAAAACAATCTAGTGGTTTCCAAATCAGATAAAGGCAACAGTGTGGTTATATTAGACAAAAATGATTACAATCAAAAAGTTAACGATATTATTCAAGGTGAAGAATTTGAACAGTTGAATTCCGACCCAACTAAACATTTCACTTTAGATGTCAAAAATGCAATTAAGTCTACTTCATTTATACCTACACATTCACTCAATAATATAGTACCAATGAATCCTAGATCTCCCTGTCTATACGGTTTACCTAAAACACACAAAGTGAACATTCCTATTCGACCCGTTGTCTCTTATGTTGGCGCCCCTGCGTACAGCCTAGCAAAGCATCTCAATATTTTGTTGTGTACCAAATCATCTTTTCAACCTAAATATAGTTTAAAGAATAGCCTAGATCTGATTAACAAAGTTAAAGATATTGACATCCCTTCCGGTGCCAAATTATTATCTCTTGATGTCGACAGTCTATTTACCAACGTTCCTTACGAAAATTGCTTACGCGTCTTAGAGAATCATTTTGAGAAACAACGATTACATCCTGGGGAAGTAAATGACCTTATAAATTTGACTACTGTCTGTATGAAGCAAAATTATTTTAGGTTTAATGATGAGTATTATTTTCAAAAAGAGGGATTAGCTATGGGGTCACCTTTAAGTCCACTTATGGCCGAACTTTTTATGGACGACTTTGAGTGCAAACACATAGTAAAAGAACCTAGAATTTTATTTTATTATAGATACGTTGATGATATAATCATTTGTTGGACTGGTACTTCCCGCCAAATTGATATCTTTGTGAAGAAACTTAACAATATACACCCAAAAATTAAATTTAAACTGGAATTAGAATCAAACCAATCTATCAACTTTTTGGATCTAACGCTTACAAGAGTTGACAGTAAATTGCAATTCCAAATATATCGAAAACCAACACACACAGATGTTGCTATTCCCTCCAGTTCTTGTCATCCTATTCAACACAAATTAGCCGCTTTTCGAAGTTATGTCCATAGATTGTTATCGGTTCCTCTGACCCAAGACAACTATAATAAAGAGCTTAATATAATATACCAAATTGCTATTTCCAACGGCTACAATAAACAGTTAGTTGATCGATTAATTCAGACCAAACAACGTAATAGGGCTAGGTCACTTCTTTATTCTTGCCCTTCTGATAGAAATATCAAGTACGTAGGCAGCTTAACGTATATGGGGCCAATATCTCAAAAAATTTCCAATATATTAAAGAAAAATAACGTCCATGTAGCTTTTCGTACAAATCAAAATCTACGTCATTTATGTAACGGTAAAGATCGACTGGAAAACGGTAAAAAATCCGGTGTGTACAAACTTACCTGTGACGAATGTAACAGCGTTTATATTGGTCAAACTGGCCGTAATTTTGATATCCGATATAAAGAACATAAATCCGCGTTTAGAAACGACCATCCCGAACAGTCTCATTTTGCCAAACATTTAATTGAAAGCGGTCATCAACTCCTCGATTGTAATACGTTTGAAATCTTACACTGTTGTGACAAGGGGTTTAGGTTATGTGTATTAGAACAGTTAGAAATATCGAAACATAGTGTAGGCTTCGCGCTGCTGAATGAACAGACTCAATTGGTTTCATCCCCACTGTTACGTATTTTTAGTGATAATCTGCCGCCACAAACTATTTTGTGATAAAGTTCCGGCTTACCATGTCACAACTGCTATATTTCACACTTATCTTCCACAATTAGGGTAAACTCACTATCAAACACTGTATACCTATATTACTGTCGTATATTATACACGGCACTTTGCGTATTAAGTACTGTAACGTCCGGCCACTTCAAGAATCTTTTGAAGACTGACTCGAATTCTCCCTACAACTGGCCATGTTTGCTCTCCCCTCCAAGTATTACGTAACGAGTCAAATCAATGTCTAATGGACTACGCAATTATCAAATAAGCCATTAAAGGAGTCAAATTGAATAATTACAAGAAAAATGTAAAGCATTTAATTAAGTACAGATTAAATCAAATTGAAACCTAATAATTTAAACATTATTTGTAATATTTGTTTATTATTTTTTCATAACGTGCCGAGCCAAGCCACCCGTCGAACCAGCTACCAGTGATGACGTCACGCTACGAGTCACGCCACCCACCGTGTCATCCCCACGTGTCCCGAGCAGCTACAAGCAGGTCCTGTGACTGTTTCATCGTGGAAGCCGCCTGCTGGCCGAACCGAGCTACCCGCCGAACCAGTGTTGACGTCACTCTGCGACCCTTTCATAATTTTAAGTTAAAACTAGTTTCCTAATATTGTTTACTATATTATTCAATATTTCTCATATTTGTAAACACTAAACATACCATATATAATTTAAAAATATTCTGTTAGCAATTCAATAACATTGTTATATAATTATCACTATAAACACGTATATCTTTACCAATTGTAAGCTACAACAAAGAACAGTGAGTCACGATCGGGCCTATATAAAGGCGTGTTTAGCCGCTGGCCGTTTAGTCTCGATCGTGCGCTCGGTAAGTCAAGACCTCCTGAAGATGCTTCGTTTAGAAGCGAAACTAGTCGGGTATTCTTCCGGTTAGGCTGGGTGATGTTTATGACGTCACGTAGATAACAGGAAAATTAGGCGGAATTGTCACTAGATATATAATTTTATGCTTTTTTAAGTGTTTTATTTAAATATTATTTAATGTTTTTTAGGATACTTTTAAAAGTATTTGTTATTATTAAATATGGATTTCCGCAAAGTAACGCCTGAATCTATTCATTACCTTAAGTCGGCAAGTATAGCTGAGCAGGCGAAATTGTATATAAAATTGACTAAACTCCATCGGTTAGCTTCCCAAAATGTCTGGTTCAATCAGCAGTGTAAACAGTTAGGTGTCATTCCAAATTATATTAATTTACGTACCAAGTCACACACTCGGGCTAGTAATATCGCGTTAGATAAAGCCAAAAAAATTTGGTTAAACGAAGAAAGTAGACGTTGGTTTTCTATTAGGGACAACCTCAAACTTCACCTAAAGGTGCTATATTCGGAACTTAGTTTTAATTTACATAATATTGAATTTGATATTTTAGATAATAAAGCTAGGGATTTAGCTTCTAAAGTTACACATGAAAAATACATATCACAATCTAGGAAGTTGGAGAGATTATCACGTAATTCACGACCTAATAATAGCAATGTTACCTCAATTGACCAGAGCCAGGCTCATACGTTTCACCCACGTGTTGAAAACTTAAGTAATACACAATTTCAAGCGTCAGAACTTTCTCTTTTAGAAAAAGGTTTAAAATATAATTTGACCCCTAATTTATCACAGAAAACTCTCGAAACATTGTTAGTAGATTCTGAAATCTCTTGTGTTAAAGGTAAAGTTGAGACTGCAGTGAAACACCAAATAGCTGTTCAAATTAAAAAAGCTTACTCCTCTAGTAATCACCATAGCTCTGAGATTGGGCAGTTTCATTCTTTACAAAATAAATTAAGCCAAAACAATCTAGTGGTTTCCAAATCAGATAAAGGCAACAGTGTGGTTATATTAGACAAAAATGATTACAATCAAAAAGTTAACGATATTATTCAAGGTGAAGAATTTGAACAGTTGAATTCCGACCCAACTAAACATTTCACTTTAGATGTCAAAAATGCAATTAAGTCTACTTCATTTATACCTACACATTCACTCAATAATATAGTACCAATGAATCCTAGATCTCCCTGTCTATACGGTTTACCTAAAACACACAAAGTGAACATTCCTATTCGACCCGTTGTCTCTTATGTTGGCGCCCCTGCGTACAGCCTAGCAAAGCATCTCAATATTTTGTTGTGTACCAAATCATCTTTTCAACCTAAATATAGTTTAAAGAATAGCCTAGATCTGATTAACAAAGTTAAAGATATTGACATCCCTTCCGGTGCCAAATTATTATCTCTTGATGTCGACAGTCTATTTACCAACGTTCCTTACGAAAATTGCTTACGCGTCTTAGAGAATCATTTTGAGAAACAACGATTACATCCTGGGGAAGTAAATGACCTTATAAATTTGACTACTGTCTGTATGAAGCAAAATTATTTTAGGTTTAATGATGAGTATTATTTTCAAAAAGAGGGATTAGCTATGGGGTCACCTTTAAGTCCACTTATGGCCGAACTTTTTATGGACGACTTTGAGTGCAAACACATAGTAAAAGAACCTAGAATTTTATTTTATTATAGATACGTTGATGATATAATCATTTGTTGGACTGGTACTTCCCGCCAAATTGATATCTTTGTGAAGAAACTTAACAATATACACCCAAAAATTAAATTTAAACTGGAATTAGAATCAAACCAATCTATCAACTTTTTGGATCTAACGCTTACAAGAGTTGACAGTAAATTGCAATTCCAAATATATCGAAAACCAACACACACAGATGTTGCTATTCCCTCCAGTTCTTGTCATCCTATTCAACACAAATTAGCCGCTTTTCGAAGTTATGTCCATAGATTGTTATCGGTTCCTCTGACCCAAGACAACTATAATAAAGAGCTTAATATAATATACCAAATTGCTATTTCCAACGGCTACAATAAACAGTTAGTTGATCGATTAATTCAGACCAAACAACGTAATAGGGCTAGGTCACTTCTTTATTCTTGCCCTTCTGATAGAAATATCAAGTACGTAGGCAGCTTAACGTATATGGGGCCAATATCTCAAAAAATTTCCAATATATTAAAGAAAAATAACGTCCATGTAGCTTTTCGTACAAATCAAAATCTACGTCATTTATGTAACGGTAAAGATCGACTGGAAAACGGTAAAAAATCCGGTGTGTACAAACTTACCTGTGACGAATGTAACAGCGTTTATATTGGTCAAACTGGCCGTAATTTTGATATCCGATATAAAGAACATAAATCCGCGTTTAGAAACGACCATCCCGAACAGTCTCATTTTGCCAAACATTTAATTGAAAGCGGTCATCAACTCCTCGATTGTAATACGTTTGAAATCTTACACTGTTGTGACAAGGGGTTTAGGTTATGTGTATTAGAACAGTTAGAAATATCGAAACATAGTGTAGGCTTCGCGCTGCTGAATGAACAGACTCAATTGGTTTCATCCCCACTGTTACGTATTTTTAGTGATAATCTGCCGCCACAAACTATTTTGTGATAAAGTTCCGGCTTACCATGTCACAACTGCTATATTTCACACTTATCTTCCACAATTAGGGTAAACTCACTATCAAACACTGTATACCTATATTACTGTCGTATATTATACACGGCACTTTGCGTATTAAGTACTGTAACGTCCGGCCACTTCAAGAATCTTTTGAAGACTGACTCGAATTCTCCCTACAACTGGCCATGTTTGCTCTCCCCTCCAAGTATTACGTAACGAGTCAAATCAATGTCTAATGGACTACGCAATTATCAAATAAGCCATTAAAGGAGTCAAATTGAATAATTACAAGAAAAATGTAAAGCATTTAATTAAGTACAGATTAAATCAAATTGAAACCTAATAATTTAAACATTATTTGTAATATTTGTTTATTATTTTTTCATAACGTGCCGAGCCAAGCCACCCGTCGAACCAGCTACCAGTGATGACGTCACGCTACGAGTCACGCCACCCACCGTGTCATCCCCACGTGTCCCGAGCAGCTACAAGCAGGTCCTGTGACTGTTTCATCGTGGAAGCCGCCTGCTGGCCGAACCGAGCTACCCGCCGAACCAGTGTTGACGTCACTCTGCGACCCTTTCATAATTTTAAGTTAAAACTAGTTTCCTAATATTGTTTACTATATTATTCAATATTTCTCATATTTGTAAACACTAAACATACCATATATAATTTAAAAATATTCTGTTAGCAATTCAATAACATTGTTATATAATTATCACTATAAACACGTATATCTTTACCAATTGTAAGCTACAACAAAGAACAGTGAGTCACGATCGGGCCTATATAAAGGCGTGTTTAGCCGCTGGCCGTTTAGTCTCGATCGTGCGCTCGGTAAGTCAAGACCTCCTGAAGATGCTTCGTTTAGAAGCGAAACTAGTCGGGTATTCTTCCGGTTAGGCTGCGTGATGTTTATGACGTCACGTAGATAACAGGAAAATTAGGCGGAATTGTCACTAGATATATAATTTTATGCTTTTTTAAGTGTTTTATTTAAATATTATTTAATGTTTTTTAGGATACTTTTAAAAGTATTTGTTATTATTAAATATGGATTTCCGCAAAGTAACGCCTGAATCTATTCATTACCTTAAGTCGGCAAGTATAGCTGAGCAGGCGAAATTGTATATAAAATTGACTAAACTCCATCGGTTAGCTTCCCAAAATGTCTGGTTCAATCAGCAGTGTAAACAGTTAGGTGTCATTCCAAATTATATTAATTTACGTACCAAGTCACACACTCGGGCTAGTAATATCGCGTTAGATAAAGCCAAAAAAATTTGGTTAAACGAAGAAAGTAGACGTTGGTTTTCTATTAGGGACAACCTCAAACTTCACCTAAAGGTGCTATATTCGGAACTTAGTTTTAATTTACATAATATTGAATTTGATATTTTAGATAATAAAGCTAGGGATTTAGCTTCTAAAGTTACACATGAAAAATACATATCACAATCTAGGAAGTTGGAGAGATTATCACGTAATTCACGACCTAATAATAGCAATGTTACCTCAATTGACCAGAGCCAGGCTCATACGTTTCACCCACGTGTTGAAAACTTAAGTAATACACAATTTCAAGCGTCAGAACTTTCTCTTTTAGAAAAAGGTTTAAAATATAATTTGACCCCTAATTTATCACAGAAAACTCTCGAAACATTGTTAGTAGATTCTGAAATCTCTTGTGTTAAAGGTAAAGTTGAGACTGCAGTGAAACACCAAATAGCTGTTCAAATTAAAAAAGCTTACTCCTCTAGTAATCACCATAGCTCTGAGATTGGGCAGTTTCATTCTTTACAAAATAAATTAAGCCAAAACAATCTAGTGGTTTCCAAATCAGATAAAGGCAACAGTGTGGTTATATTAGACAAAAATGATTACAATCAAAAAGTTAACGATATTATTCAAGGTGAAGAATTTGAACAGTTGAATTCCGACCCAACTAAACATTTCACTTTAGATGTCAAAAATGCAATTAAGTCTACTTCATTTATACCTACACATTCACTCAATAATATAGTACCAATGAATCCTAGATCTCCCTGTCTATACGGTTTACCTAAAACACACAAAGTGAACATTCCTATTCGACCCGTTGTCTCTTATGTTGGCGCCCCTGCGTACAGCCTAGCAAAGCATCTCAATATTTTGTTGTGTACCAAATCATCTTTTCAACCTAAATATAGTTTAAAGAATAGCCTAGATCTGATTAACAAAGTTAAAGATATTGACATCCCTTCCGGTGCCAAATTATTATCTCTTGATGTCGACAGTCTATTTACCAACGTTCCTTACGAAAATTGCTTACGCGTCTTAGAGAATCATTTTGAGAAACAACGATTACATCCTGGGGAAGTAAATGACCTTATAAATTTGACTACTGTCTGTATGAAGCAAAATTATTTTAGGTTTAATGATGAGTATTATTTTCAAAAAGAGGGATTAGCTATGGGGTCACCTTTAAGTCCACTTATGGCCGAACTTTTTATGGACGACTTTGAGTGCAAACACATAGTAAAAGAACCTAGAATTTTATTTTATTATAGATACGTTGATGATATAATCATTTGTTGGACTGGTACTTCCCGCCAAATTGATATCTTTGTGAAGAAACTTAACAATATACACCCAAAAATTAAATTTAAACTGGAATTAGAATCAAACCAATCTATCAACTTTTTGGATCTAACGCTTACAAGAGTTGACAGTAAATTGCAATTCCAAATATATCGAAAACCAACACACACAGATGTTGCTATTCCCTCCAGTTCTTGTCATCCTATTCAACACAAATTAGCCGCTTTTCGAAGTTATGTCCATAGATTGTTATCGGTTCCTCTGACCCAAGACAACTATAATAAAGAGCTTAATATAATATACCAAATTGCTATTTCCAACGGCTACAATAAACAGTTAGTTGATCGATTAATTCAGACCAAACAACGTAATAGGGCTAGGTCACTTCTTTATTCTTGCCCTTCTGATAGAAATATCAAGTACGTAGGCAGCTTAACGTATATGGGGCCAATATCTCAAAAAATTTCCAATATATTAAAGAAAAATAACGTCCATGTAGCTTTTCGTACAAATCAAAATCTACGTCATTTATGTAACGGTAAAGATCGACTGGAAAACGGTAAAAAATCCGGTGTGTACAAACTTACCTGTGACGAATGTAACAGCGTTTATATTGGTCAAACTGGCCGTAATTTTGATATCCGATATAAAGAACATAAATCCGCGTTTAGAAACGACCATCCCGAACAGTCTCATTTTGCCAAACATTTAATTGAAAGCGGTCATCAACTCCTCGATTGTAATACGTTTGAAATCTTACACTGTTGTGACAAGGGGTTTAGGTTATGTGTATTAGAACAGTTAGAAATATCGAAACATAGTGTAGGCTTCGCGCTGCTGAATGAACAGACTCAATTGGTTTCATCCCCACTGTTACGTATTTTTAGTGATAATCTGCCGCCACAAACTATTTTGTGATAAAGTTCCGGCTTACCATGTCACAACTGCTATATTTCACACTTATCTTCCACAATTAGGGTAAACTCACTATCAAACACTGTATACCTATATTACTGTCGTATATTATACACGGCACTTTGCGTATTAAGTACTGTAACGTCCGGCCACTTCAAGAATCTTTTGAAGACTGACTCGAATTCTCCCTACAACTGGCCATGTTTGCTCTCCCCTCCAAGTATTACGTAACGAGTCAAATCAATGTCTAATGGACTACGCAATTATCAAATAAGCCATTAAAGGAGTCAAATTGAATAATTACAAGAAAAATGTAAAGCATTTAATTAAGTACAGATTAAATCAAATTGAAACCTAATAATTTAAACATTATTTGTAATATTTGTTTATTATTTTTTCATAACGTGCCGAGCCAAGCCACCCGTCGAACCAGCTACCAGTGATGACGTCACGCTACGAGTCACGCCACCCACCGTGTCATCCCCACGTGTCCCGAGCAGCTACAAGCAGGTCCTGTGACTGTTTCATCGTGGAAGCCGCCTGCTGGCCGAACCGAGCTACCCGCCGAACCAGTGTTGACGTCACTCTGCGACCCTTTCATAATTTTAAGTTAAAACTAGTTTCCTAATATTGTTTACTATATTATTCAATATTTCTCATATTTGTAAACACTAAACATACCATATATAATTTAAAAATATTCTGTTAGCAATTCAATAACATTGTTATATAATTATCACTATAAACACGTATATCTTTACCAATTGTAAGCTACAACAAAGAACAGTGAGTCACGATCGGGCCTATATAAAGGCGTGTTTAGCCGCTGGCCGTTTAGTCTCGATCGTGCGCTCGGTAAGTCAAGACCTCCTGAAGATGCTTCGTTTAGAAGCGAAACTAGTCGGGTATTCTTCCGGTTAGGCTGCGTGATGTTTATGACGTCACGTAGATAACAGGAAAATTAGGCGGAATTGTCACTAGATATATAATTTTATGCTTTTTTAAGTGTTTTATTTAAATATTATTTAATGTTTTTTAGGATACTTTTAAAAGTATTTGTTATTATTAAATATGGATTTCCGCAAAGTAACGCCTGAATCTATTCATTACCTTAAGTCGGCAAGTATAGCTGAGCAGGCGAAATTGTATATAAAATTGACTAAACTCCATCGGTTAGCTTCCCAAAATGTCTGGTTCAATCAGCAGTGTAAACAGTTAGGTGTCATTCCAAATTATATTAATTTACGTACCAAGTCACACACTCGGGCTAGTAATATCGCGTTAGATAAAGCCAAAAAAATTTGGTTAAACGAAGAAAGTAGACGTTGGTTTTCTATTAGGGACAACCTCAAACTTCACCTAAAGGTGCTATATTCGGAACTTAGTTTTAATTTACATAATATTGAATTTGATATTTTAGATAATAAAGCTAGGGATTTAGCTTCTAAAGTTACACATGAAAAATACATATCACAATCTAGGAAGTTGGAGAGATTATCACGTAATTCACGACCTAATAATAGCAATGTTACCTCAATTGACCAGAGCCAGGCTCATACGTTTCACCCACGTGTTGAAAACTTAAGTAATACACAATTTCAAGCGTCAGAACTTTCTCTTTTAGAAAAAGGTTTAAAATATAATTTGACCCCTAATTTATCACAGAAAACTCTCGAAACATTGTTAGTAGATTCTGAAATCTCTTGTGTTAAAGGTAAAGTTGAGACTGCAGTGAAACACCAAATAGCTGTTCAAATTAAAAAAGCTTACTCCTCTAGTAATCACCATAGCTCTGAGATTGGGCAGTTTCATTCTTTACAAAATAAATTAAGCCAAAACAATCTAGTGGTTTCCAAATCAGATAAAGGCAACAGTGTGGTTATATTAGACAAAAATGATTACAATCAAAAAGTTAACGATATTATTCAAGGTGAAGAATTTGAACAGTTGAATTCCGACCCAACTAAACATTTCACTTTAGATGTCAAAAATGCAATTAAGTCTACTTCATTTATACCTACACATTCACTCAATAATATAGTACCAATGAATCCTAGATCTCCCTGTCTATACGGTTTACCTAAAACACACAAAGTGAACATTCCTATTCGACCCGTTGTCTCTTATGTTGGCGCCCCTGCGTACAGCCTAGCAAAGCATCTCAATATTTTGTTGTGTACCAAATCATCTTTTCAACCTAAATATAGTTTAAAGAATAGCCTAGATCTGATTAACAAAGTTAAAGATATTGACATCCCTTCCGGTGCCAAATTATTATCTCTTGATGTCGACAGTCTATTTACCAACGTTCCTTACGAAAATTGCTTACGCGTCTTAGAGAATCATTTTGAGAAACAACGATTACATCCTGGGGAAGTAAATGACCTTATAAATTTGACTACTGTCTGTATGAAGCAAAATTATTTTAGGTTTAATGATGAGTATTATTTTCAAAAAGAGGGATTAGCTATGGGGTCACCTTTAAGTCCACTTATGGCCGAACTTTTTATGGACGACTTTGAGTGCAAACACATAGTAAAAGAACCTAGAATTTTATTTTATTATAGATACGTTGATGATATAATCATTTGTTGGACTGGTACTTCCCGCCAAATTGATATCTTTGTGAAGAAACTTAACAATATACACCCAAAAATTAAATTTAAACTGGAATTAGAATCAAACCAATCTATCAACTTTTTGGATCTAACGCTTACAAGAGTTGACAGTAAATTGCAATTCCAAATATATCGAAAACCAACACACACAGATGTTGCTATTCCCTCCAGTTCTTGTCATCCTATTCAACACAAATTAGCCGCTTTTCGAAGTTATGTCCATAGATTGTTATCGGTTCCTCTGACCCAAGACAACTATAATAAAGAGCTTAATATAATATACCAAATTGCTATTTCCAACGGCTACAATAAACAGTTAGTTGATCGATTAATTCAGACCAAACAACGTAATAGGGCTAGGTCACTTCTTTATTCTTGCCCTTCTGATAGAAATATCAAGTACGTAGGCAGCTTAACGTATATGGGGCCAATATCTCAAAAAATTTCCAATATATTAAAGAAAAATAACGTCCATGTAGCTTTTCGTACAAATCAAAATCTACGTCATTTATGTAACGGTAAAGATCGACTGGAAAACGGTAAAAAATCCGGTGTGTACAAACTTACCTGTGACGAATGTAACAGCGTTTATATTGGTCAAACTGGCCGTAATTTTGATATCCGATATAAAGAACATAAATCCGCGTTTAGAAACGACCATCCCGAACAGTCTCATTTTGCCAAACATTTAATTGAAAGCGGTCATCAACTCCTCGATTGTAATACGTTTGAAATCTTACACTGTTGTGACAAGGGGTTTAGGTTATGTGTATTAGAACAGTTAGAAATATCGAAACATAGTGTAGGCTTCGCGCTGCTGAATGAACAGACTCAATTGGTTTCATCCCCACTGTTACGTATTTTTAGTGATAATCTGCCGCCACAAACTATTTTGTGATAAAGTTCCGGCTTACCATGTCACAACTGCTATATTTCACACTTATCTTCCACAATTAGGGTAAACTCACTATCAAACACTGTATACCTATATTACTGTCGTATATTATACACGGCACTTTGCGTATTAAGTACTGTAACGTCCGGCCACTTCAAGAATCTTTTGAAGACTGACTCGAATTCTCCCTACAACTGGCCATGTTTGCTCTCCCCTCCAAGTATTACGTAACGAGTCAAATCAATGTCTAATGGACTACGCAATTATCAAATAAGCCATTAAAGGAGTCAAATTGAATAATTACAAGAAAAATGTAAAGCATTTAATTAAGTACAGATTAAATCAAATTGAAACCTAATAATTTAAACATTATTTGTAATATTTGTTTATTATTTTTTCATAACGTGCCGAGCCAAGCCACCCGTCGAACCAGCTACCAGTGATGACGTCACGCTACGAGTCACGCCACCCACCGTGTCATCCCCACGTGTCCCGAGCAGCTACAAGCAGGTCCTGTGACTGTTTCATCGTGGAAGCCGCCTGCTGGCCGAACCGAGCTACCCGCCGAACCAGTGTTGACGTCACTCTGCGACCCTTTCATAATTTTAAGTTAAAACTAGTTTCCTAATATTGTTTACTATATTATTCAATATTTCTCATATTTGTAAACACTAAACATACCATATATAATTTAAAAATATTCTGTTAGCAATTCAATAACATTGTTATATAATTATCACTATAAACACGTATATCTTTACCAATTGTAAGCTACAACAAAGAACAGTGAGTCACGATCGGGCCTATATAAAGGCGTGTTTAGCCGCTGGCCGTTTAGTCTCGATCGTGCGCTCGGTAAGTCAAGACCTCCTGAAGATGCTTCGTTTAGAAGCGAAACTAGTCGGGTATTCTTCCGGTTAGGCTGCGTGATGTTTATGACGTCACGTAGATAACAGGAAAATTAGGCGGAATTGTCACTAGATATATAATTTTATGCTTTTTTAAGTGTTTTATTTAAATATTATTTAATGTTTTTTAGGATACTTTTAAAAGTATTTGTTATTATTAAATATGGATTTCCGCAAAGTAACGCCTGAATCTATTCATTACCTTAAGTCGGCAAGTATAGCTGAGCAGGCGAAATTGTATATAAAATTGACTAAACTCCATCGGTTAGCTTCCCAAAATGTCTGGTTCAATCAGCAGTGTAAACAGTTAGGTGTCATTCCAAATTATATTAATTTACGTACCAAGTCACACACTCGGGCTAGTAATATCGCGTTAGATAAAGCCAAAAAAATTTGGTTAAACGAAGAAAGTAGACGTTGGTTTTCTATTAGGGACAACCTCAAACTTCACCTAAAGGTGCTATATTCGGAACTTAGTTTTAATTTACATAATATTGAATTTGATATTTTAGATAATAAAGCTAGGGATTTAGCTTCTAAAGTTACACATGAAAAATACATATCACAATCTAGGAAGTTGGAGAGATTATCACGTAATTCACGACCTAATAATAGCAATGTTACCTCAATTGACCAGAGCCAGGCTCATACGTTTCACCCACGTGTTGAAAACTTAAGTAATACACAATTTCAAGCGTCAGAACTTTCTCTTTTAGAAAAAGGTTTAAAATATAATTTGACCCCTAATTTATCACAGAAAACTCTCGAAACATTGTTAGTAGATTCTGAAATCTCTTGTGTTAAAGGTAAAGTTGAGACTGCAGTGAAACACCAAATAGCTGTTCAAATTAAAAAAGCTTACTCCTCTAGTAATCACCATAGCTCTGAGATTGGGCAGTTTCATTCTTTACAAAATAAATTAAGCCAAAACAATCTAGTGGTTTCCAAATCAGATAAAGGCAACAGTGTGGTTATATTAGACAAAAATGATTACAATCAAAAAGTTAACGATATTATTCAAGGTGAAGAATTTGAACAGTTGAATTCCGACCCAACTAAACATTTCACTTTAGATGTCAAAAATGCAATTAAGTCTACTTCATTTATACCTACACATTCACTCAATAATATAGTACCAATGAATCCTAGATCTCCCTGTCTATACGGTTTACCTAAAACACACAAAGTGAACATTCCTATTCGACCCGTTGTCTCTTATGTTGGCGCCCCTGCGTACAGCCTAGCAAAGCATCTCAATATTTTGTTGTGTACCAAATCATCTTTTCAACCTAAATATAGTTTAAAGAATAGCCTAGATCTGATTAACAAAGTTAAAGATATTGACATCCCTTCCGGTGCCAAATTATTATCTCTTGATGTCGACAGTCTATTTACCAACGTTCCTTACGAAAATTGCTTACGCGTCTTAGAGAATCATTTTGAGAAACAACGATTACATCCTGGGGAAGTAAATGACCTTATAAATTTGACTACTGTCTGTATGAAGCAAAATTATTTTAGGTTTAATGATGAGTATTATTTTCAAAAAGAGGGATTAGCTATGGGGTCACCTTTAAGTCCACTTATGGCCGAACTTTTTATGGACGACTTTGAGTGCAAACACATAGTAAAAGAACCTAGAATTTTATTTTATTATAGATACGTTGATGATATAATCATTTGTTGGACTGGTACTTCCCGCCAAATTGATATCTTTGTGAAGAAACTTAACAATATACACCCAAAAATTAAATTTAAACTGGAATTAGAATCAAACCAATCTATCAACTTTTTGGATCTAACGCTTACAAGAGTTGACAGTAAATTGCAATTCCAAATATATCGAAAACCAACACACACAGATGTTGCTATTCCCTCCAGTTCTTGTCATCCTATTCAACACAAATTAGCCGCTTTTCGAAGTTATGTCCATAGATTGTTATCGGTTCCTCTGACCCAAGACAACTATAATAAAGAGCTTAATATAATATACCAAATTGCTATTTCCAACGGCTACAATAAACAGTTAGTTGATCGATTAATTCAGACCAAACAACGTAATAGGGCTAGGTCACTTCTTTATTCTTGCCCTTCTGATAGAAATATCAAGTACGTAGGCAGCTTAACGTATATGGGGCCAATATCTCAAAAAATTTCCAATATATTAAAGAAAAATAACGTCCATGTAGCTTTTCGTACAAATCAAAATCTACGTCATTTATGTAACGGTAAAGATCGACTGGAAAACGGTAAAAAATCCGGTGTGTACAAACTTACCTGTGACGAATGTAACAGCGTTTATATTGGTCAAACTGGCCGTAATTTTGATATCCGATATAAAGAACATAAATCCGCGTTTAGAAACGACCATCCCGAACAGTCTCATTTTGCCAAACATTTAATTGAAAGCGGTCATCAACTCCTCGATTGTAATACGTTTGAAATCTTACACTGTTGTGACAAGGGGTTTAGGTTATGTGTATTAGAACAGTTAGAAATATCGAAACATAGTGTAGGCCTCGCGCTGCTGAATGAACAGACTCAATTGGTTTCATCCCCACTGTTACGTATTTTTAGTGATAATCTGCCGCCACAAACTATTTTGTGATAAAGTTCCGGCTTACCATGTCACAACTGCTATATTTCACACTTATCTTCCACAATTAGGGTAAACTCACTATCAAACACTGTATACCTATATTACTGTCGTATATTATACACGGCACTTTGCGTATTAAGTACTGTAACGTCCGGCCACTTCAAGAATCTTTTGAAGACTGACTCGAATTCTCCCTACAACTGGCCATGTTTGCTCTCCCCTCCAAGTATTACGTAACGAGTCAAATCAATGTCTAATGGACTACGCAATTATCAAATAAGCCATTAAAGGAGTCAAATTGAATAATTACAAGAAAAATGTAAAGCATTTAATTAAGTACAGATTAAATCAAATTGAAACCTAATAATTTAAACATTATTTGTAATATTTGTTTATTATTTTTTCATAACGTGCCGAGCCAAGCCACCCGTCGAACCAGCTACCAGTGATGACGTCACGCTACGAGTCACGCCACCCACCGTGTCATCCCCACGTGTCCCGAGCAGCTACAAGCAGGTCCTGTGACTGTTTCATCGTGGAAGCCGCCTGCTGGCCGAACCGAGCTACCCGCCGAACCAGTGTTGACGTCACTCTGCGACCCTTTCATAATTTTAAGTTAAAACTAGTTTCCTAATATTGTTTACTATATTATTCAATATTTCTCATATTTGTAAACACTAAACATACCATATATAATTTAAAAATATTCTGTTAGCAATTCAATAACATTGTTATATAATTATCACTATAAACACGTATATCTTTACCAATTGTAAGCTACAACAAAGAACAGTGAGTCACGATCGGGCCTATATAAAGGCGTGTTTAGCCGCTGGCCGTTTAGTCTCGATCGTGCGCTCGGTAAGTCAAGACCTCCTGAAGATGCTTCGTTTAGAAGCGAAACTAGTCGGGTATTCTTCCGGTTAGGCTGCGTGATGTTTATGACGTCACGTAGATAACAGGAAAATTAGGCGGAATTGTCACTAGATATATAATTTTATGCTTTTTTAAGTGTTTTATTTAAATATTATTTAATGTTTTTTAGGATACTTTTAAAAGTATTTGTTATTATTAAATATGGATTTCCGCAAAGTAACGCCTGAATCTATTCATTACCTTAAGTCGGCAAGTATAGCTGAGCAGGCGAAATTGTATATAAAATTGACTAAACTCCATCGGTTAGCTTCCCAAAATGTCTGGTTCAATCAGCAGTGTAAACAGTTAGGTGTCATTCCAAATTATATTAATTTACGTACCAAGTCACACACTCGGGCTAGTAATATCGCGTTAGATAAAGCCAAAAAAATTTGGTTAAACGAAGAAAGTAGACGTTGGTTTTCTATTAGGGACAACCTCAAACTTCACCTAAAGGTGCTATATTCGGAACTTAGTTTTAATTTACATAATATTGAATTTGATATTTTAGATAATAAAGCTAGGGATTTAGCTTCTAAAGTTACACATGAAAAATACATATCACAATCTAGGAAGTTGGAGAGATTATCACGTAATTCACGACCTAATAATAGCAATGTTACCTCAATTGACCAGAGCCAGGCTCATACGTTTCACCCACGTGTTGAAAACTTAAGTAATACACAATTTCAAGCGTCAGAACTTTCTCTTTTAGAAAAAGGTTTAAAATATAATTTGACCCCTAATTTATCACAGAAAACTCTCGAAACATTGTTAGTAGATTCTGAAATCTCTTGTGTTAAAGGTAAAGTTGAGACTGCAGTGAAACACCAAATAGCTGTTCAAATTAAAAAAGCTTACTCCTCTAGTAATCACCATAGCTCTGAGATTGGGCAGTTTCATTCTTTACAAAATAAATTAAGCCAAAACAATCTAGTGGTTTCCAAATCAGATAAAGGCAACAGTGTGGTTATATTAGACAAAAATGATTACAATCAAAAAGTTAACGATATTATTCAAGGTGAAGAATTTGAACAGTTGAATTCCGACCCAACTAAACATTTCACTTTAGATGTCAAAAATGCAATTAAGTCTACTTCATTTATACCTACACATTCACTCAATAATATAGTACCAATGAATCCTAGATCTCCCTGTCTATACGGTTTACCTAAAACACACAAAGTGAACATTCCTATTCGACCCGTTGTCTCTTATGTTGGCGCCCCTGCGTACAGCCTAGCAAAGCATCTCAATATTTTGTTGTGTACCAAATCATCTTTTCAACCTAAATATAGTTTAAAGAATAGCCTAGATCTGATTAACAAAGTTAAAGATATTGACATCCCTTCCGGTGCCAAATTATTATCTCTTGATGTCGACAGTCTATTTACCAACGTTCCTTACGAAAATTGCTTACGCGTCTTAGAGAATCATTTTGAGAAACAACGATTACATCCTGGGGAAGTAAATGACCTTATAAATTTGACTACTGTCTGTATGAAGCAAAATTATTTTAGGTTTAATGATGAGTATTATTTTCAAAAAGAGGGATTAGCTATGGGGTCACCTTTAAGTCCACTTATGGCCGAACTTTTTATGGACGACTTTGAGTGCAAACACATAGTAAAAGAACCTAGAATTTTATTTTATTATAGATACGTTGATGATATAATCATTTGTTGGACTGGTACTTCCCGCCAAATTGATATCTTTGTGAAGAAACTTAACAATATACACCCAAAAATTAAATTTAAACTGGAATTAGAATCAAACCAATCTATCAACTTTTTGGATCTAACGCTTACAAGAGTTGACAGTAAATTGCAATTCCAAATATATCGAAAACCAACACACACAGATGTTGCTATTCCCTCCAGTTCTTGTCATCCTATTCAACACAAATTAGCCGCTTTTCGAAGTTATGTCCATAGATTGTTATCGGTTCCTCTGACCCAAGACAACTATAATAAAGAGCTTAATATAATATACCAAATTGCTATTTCCAACGGCTACAATAAACAGTTAGTTGATCGATTAATTCAGACCAAACAACGTAATAGGGCTAGGTCACTTCTTTATTCTTGCCCTTCTGATAGAAATATCAAGTACGTAGGCAGCTTAACGTATATGGGGCCAATATCTCAAAAAATTTCCAATATATTAAAGAAAAATAACGTCCATGTAGCTTTTCGTACAAATCAAAATCTACGTCATTTATGTAACGGTAAAGATCGACTGGAAAACGGTAAAAAATCCGGTGTGTACAAACTTACCTGTGACGAATGTAACAGCGTTTATATTGGTCAAACTGGCCGTAATTTTGATATCCGATATAAAGAACATAAATCCGCGTTTAGAAACGACCATCCCGAACAGTCTCATTTTGCCAAACATTTAATTGAAAGCGGTCATCAACTCCTCGATTGTAATACGTTTGAAATCTTACACTGTTGTGACAAGGGGTTTAGGTTATGTGTATTAGAACAGTTAGAAATATCGAAACATAGTGTAGGCTTCGCGCTGCTGAATGAACAGACTCAATTGGTTTCATCCCCACTGTTACGTATTTTTAGTGATAATCTGCCGCCACAAACTATTTTGTGATAAAGTTCCGGCTTACCATGTCACAACTGCTATATTTCACACTTATCTTCCACAATTAGGGTAAACTCACTATCAAACACTGTATACCTATATTACTGTCGTATATTATACACGGCACTTTGCGTATTAAGTACTGTAACGTCCGGCCACTTCAAGAATCTTTTGAAGACTGACTCGAATTCTCCCTACAACTGGCCATGTTTGCTCTCCCCTCCAAGTATTACGTAACGAGTCAAATCAATGTCTAATGGACTACGCAATTATCAAATAAGCCATTAAAGGAGTCAAATTGAATAATTACAAGAAAAATGTAAAGCATTTAATTAAGTACAGATTAAATCAAATTGAAACCTAATAATTTAAACATTATTTGTAATATTTGTTTATTATTTTTTCATAACGTGCCGAGCCAAGCCACCCGTCGAACCAGCTACCAGTGATGACGTCACGCTACGAGTCACGCCACCCACCGTGTCATCCCCACGTGTCCCGAGCAGCTACAAGCAGGTCCTGTGACTGTTTCATCGTGGAAGCCGCCTGCTGGCCGAACCGAGCTACCCGCCGAACCAGTGTTGACGTCACTCTGCGACCCTTTCATAATTTTAAGTTAAAACTAGTTTCCTAATATTGTTTACTATATTATTCAATATTTCTCATATTTGTAAACACTAAACATACCATATATAATTTAAAAATATTCTGTTAGCAATTCAATAACATTGTTATATAATTATCACTATAAACACGTATATCTTTACCAATTGTAAGCTACAACAAAGAACAGTGAGTCACGATCGGGCCTATATAAAGGCGTGTTTAGCCGCTGGCCGTTTAGTCTCGATCGTGCGCTCGGTAAGTCAAGACCTCCTGAAGATGCTTCGTTTAGAAGCGAAACTAGTCGGGTATTCTTCCGGTTAGGCTGCGTGATGTTTATGACGTCACGTAGATAACAGGAAAATTAGGCGGAATTGTCACTAGATATATAATTTTATGCTTTTTTAAGTGTTTTATTTAAATATTATTTAATGTTTTTTAGGATACTTTTAAAAGTATTTGTTATTATTAAATATGGATTTCCGCAAAGTAACGCCTGAATCTATTCATTACCTTAAGTCGGCAAGTATAGCTGAGCAGGCGAAATTGTATATAAAATTGACTAAACTCCATCGGTTAGCTTCCCAAAATGTCTGGTTCAATCAGCAGTGTAAACAGTTAGGTGTCATTCCAAATTATATTAATTTACGTACCAAGTCACACACTCGGGCTAGTAATATCGCGTTAGATAAAGCCAAAAAAATTTGGTTAAACGAAGAAAGTAGACGTTGGTTTTCTATTAGGGACAACCTCAAACTTCACCTAAAGGTGCTATATTCGGAACTTAGTTTTAATTTACATAATATTGAATTTGATATTTTAGATAATAAAGCTAGGGATTTAGCTTCTAAAGTTACACATGAAAAATACATATCACAATCTAGGAAGTTGGAGAGATTATCACGTAATTCACGACCTAATAATAGCAATGTTACCTCAATTGACCAGAGCCAGGCTCATACGTTTCACCCACGTGTTGAAAACTTAAGTAATACACAATTTCAAGCGTCAGAACTTTCTCTTTTAGAAAAAGGTTTAAAATATAATTTGACCCCTAATTTATCACAGAAAACTCTCGAAACATTGTTAGTAGATTCTGAAATCTCTTGTGTTAAAGGTAAAGTTGAGACTGCAGTGAAACACCAAATAGCTGTTCAAATTAAAAAAGCTTACTCCTCTAGTAATCACCATAGCTCTGAGATTGGGCAGTTTCATTCTTTACAAAATAAATTAAGCCAAAACAATCTAGTGGTTTCCAAATCAGATAAAGGCAACAGTGTGGTTATATTAGACAAAAATGATTACAATCAAAAAGTTAACGATATTATTCAAGGTGAAGAATTTGAACAGTTGAATTCCGACCCAACTAAACATTTCACTTTAGATGTCAAAAATGCAATTAAGTCTACTTCATTTATACCTACACATTCACTCAATAATATAGTACCAATGAATCCTAGATCTCCCTGTCTATACGGTTTACCTAAAACACACAAAGTGAACATTCCTATTCGACCCGTTGTCTCTTATGTTGGCGCCCCTGCGTACAGCCTAGCAAAGCATCTCAATATTTTGTTGTGTACCAAATCATCTTTTCAACCTAAATATAGTTTAAAGAATAGCCTAGATCTGATTAACAAAGTTAAAGATATTGACATCCCTTCCGGTGCCAAATTATTATCTCTTGATGTCGACAGTCTATTTACCAACGTTCCTTACGAAAATTGCTTACGCGTCTTAGA
>CAWLAX010000007.1:0-7500 GCA_963854805.1 Plagodis dolabraria
GCTATGTTGAAAATAATTGTCCTTTATCAACTTCCTCTGCAAAAAATCAAATCCTTTATCAACGCAAAATAATTAATAAGCATAGAAAAATAACAGCTATTTTCTTTGGTGCTAAGCAATGACAAGGAAATAAAAAAATAAAACTCCTTGTCCTATGAAGGATTACAAGTACCTACAGAATACTAATAGGAATTACCTATTAAAGTTTGCTATTCCCTATTGCATATGAAAATCTGCTCCGAGCAATGTGATATAATATATGCAATAGCTTAAACCATACCTACAGGAATCATTATTATTTCCAATAGTTACTTGGATTAAATTTGTGACGATAATAACTAAGAGTTTAGGCCTATGCCTTGAATTAAGTAGTTTATCATGTAAAAGTATGTACATACCTTCCCTCAACCATGTGAGCTCAAGTTCAGTAAACTGCTAATCTAACCATTACTGGGCCATAGCTGGGTAACGAACAGTATACAGGTGATATTTAGACGTATAAAGGCGAAATTCAGGTAATAGTATCAAATGCATCTTCTTAGCGACGCTGTGTTTATCTTCCAACACATAATAACAATTTTGTTTTAATGCAAAATGTTATAATATGATTTGCGGATATCATAACAACAAACTATAACTAAAGGTTTATTCTTAATTAGGTTTAGAAACAAGTTATCTATTGTTAAATTCATTTCTTGATTAATAAGCGATATGCGTTAGCATAAATTGATATTTGGTAATGTTTGGTTAAAAAGAGACAATTGATTGATTGACTATTTGTCAAGCAGAAAGCGTGTAGCGCGTTTAATAAATGATTAAATGTTTTCAGCGACAATAAAAATTCAGTGAATATTAAAATAGGATCTTTAAAATGGTAAAACGAATTAACAAAACATTGTTTGTTACTTCAGTTAACATTACTTTTTATTTGTGATTAAATAAGTGTGTAATGATTTCGCAACGTGCACGCCATCTTGGATGAAATGAAAATGGCTGGGCCGCTGCGAGGCCACATTGCTACCGTGCTACGGAGAATTTCGTTCGTACAGTGTACTCTGTGACAAACAAAGAAGGAAATACAGAGTCCGGTACAACGTCAAACTGAAGCCACCATTTTTTTATATAATATGTGTGCAATGGAAATGATGCCATATGAAAGTAAGAAATATATGGTAGGGTTTAATGAATTTTTTACTGAATTTGAATACGTTTGTGTGAGCGAGTTGTGTAGTACATAAAATTGGCTGAATTTTATGCTTTACTATTGATTTTCATTCTTACTTATTGCTCCGAGTTGGTGTATTAGTACTTGAATATCTTGCGAGTACCATTTTCAACTACTGGTTTAGTTAGACTAAGGTTCCGGGAAACAGAATAATATCTTTTCCGGACACCGACACACTATTTAGATTGTTTAAGTACTTTAAATTGAAGAAATATATGAATATCATCAAATACGTTTGGCTAGTTTTTAAATAACAGTCTAACGTCAGAAGCGAAAAATTGTATTTGCCAAATACTGTTGGTGAACATTTATTCTAGGCGAGTGTTAACATGCACATGAAACGCATCGTTAAAGATATTTAAAAAACTAAGATGTATGATATAAATTGTTTATGTCGGACCACGAATGTGCGTATGATTTTGAGTTTCTTTACATAATTACTTCAGAACGGCTCAATCAATCGATTTTAAATGCATGAGATATCGTTAGATTCGCCTTGTTGGCGCAAGTGACACAGGATAGGTACATAAATAAACAAAAAAAAAAAATGCTATTTGCGCACGGTACAAAAGGATTCCTTGATTCAAGATAATATGCATTTATATATGCACTATGCAGTAAATTGTCTTAAGTTAAGAATATATATTTATACTCTAGTTTTTAATTCGAGATCAAAAATGTAAACAAAGAAATGTCAATATAATATGCCATTGTCAAACTGACAGCAATATTTTTTCTTCAAAAATATTCTTACGTAATCTAATAAAGTTTCACACGTTTTTATTACATTGAAATTATTCCATACCTATAATATATTTACCTTACTCGCCTCTTACGACAACCACGGGAAGAAATAGGGGTGACATTGTAACCGCCGGGTTATCCCATGGGGTGCTGTGGCACAAAAATACCTGGGAAGCAGCGCCTTCTAATGAACTGACAACTTCTACTGCGACCTTCAAGACACCCCCGCCAACTGAGGGGATTTTGGCAAATCCGCCTAACCTTTTTCAACAGTGGACGTTTCGGTTGATATGATGATATACATATTTTCTATAATATACCTCTTAAAAAATTAACAAAGTTCCTCAATTTAGAGTCACATAGCTATACTACCTGTGTTCATAATTATTAACTTCCAAATATTAATTCACCAACTTACAAGTAAATTTTATAATTTTTATTTAACTTTCTAATTTTAAAGTCATAGTTTTATTGGTGCTGTAGTAAAATGTTATTTTGTAACTTAACCAAGTATTGTTGGTATATTGTCCAAATGAATTGTGTTGTAGTATAATTTAAACTTTACTAAAAGCTCAAATGCCAACTTTACCAAACATGATAAGGGTTGTAATGAAAACACAATATTAATATTTGATACATTTATTTTTCAGCAGAGACATTCTTACATTCTGTAGATTCACTATGCGCATGCTTAGTCTATCCTATTGCAGGGGAAGAAGCTAGAGTATGCTTGAGAGTGGCAACTCAGACCTCAGTAGATAAGAGTATTTTTACAATGCCAAATTCATGATATAAAAATACAAGATCTGTGATGTTAACAAATCCAATTTATAAAAAAACGAGGTAGCACATATTTACCTCGATTTGTTTTTACAAATTGGGAATTTTAAAATAAAAACATACAAAATGTGCGATTCTCATATCAACAAAAGAAAAAATTTGATCACACAAAAGTATCTCATCCATGTCAAGTATTTTCTAAAATAAAAATTACAAAATAGTTTGGTTGTTTTACGTACAACCAAACTATTCTGCTTACATAATATAAATGTATACAAGTTTACACATCAAGACCTTGTATTTTTCTATACTCATTTATGTCTATGAAACTTTCTCTTTGCGCCTTAGAAGGGCCACCTATATGCTATAATCCTTCCATTCCTGGCCATAAGGTCCTGCAAATGCTGCTATGGATAAGCTATTTCCATATTAATTATGCCGAATATCAAAGTCTTGATTCTGAGCTTGAGTCGTTTACATTAATAATAAACCTTTCTGTTACGTCATCGATTATATGGTCAAGCTGGCACATTTTGTCTTCAATTTTTATAGTGTGGTTGATGCATTCGACCCATTTTTCTGGTGTCACCTCTTTCAATCCGTCTTCAAACAATTTTTTCACTTCATTCATTTTGAATGTTTTATTGTTACGTGCCACATAACCTTTTGCCTGTGCCCATACCAGCTCTATTGGGTTAAGCTCGCAATGGTAAGGGGGTAGTCGTTGTATAGTGACACCATACTGGGCTGCCAACTCATCCACGACATACTTATTGTATTGTGCTTTATGTGCCTTAACTATTTCCAATAATTGTGCTTTTACCATTGAATGGTCATATACAATGTTCTTTGAACTTAACCATTCCTGAATATTACCTTTTCTCCAGGCAGTATTTGGATTTTTTTCACATTTCCGGCTGTGATAGGGTGCATTGTCTATAACTAATACTTTAGTTTTGATAAAATTGTTTCTACCCATTGTTCAAAACATTGCGCATTCATGTCTTGGTGGTAATCATCATTATTGCTCTTTGACTCAAACATGAGAAGGCCGCCTTCGAGAAATCCTTCTTCGCTTCCTATATGACTAATTATAAGTCGCCTTCCCTTGCCTGTTGGGGCTTTTAGCCCCATTGTTAGCCCCTCCAAAAACGCCTGCCTGCTCGATTTGATTTCTGTATCTACCCAGGTTTTTTTTACAGTGTGACCTGAAACAAAAATAAGTTATCTCAACACAACTGAACCCTTTTTTGCAGGTTATGCACATTCGAGACAGTATATATCTCACTATGTAAATAAAACTTCAAGGATAGTTGACGGATCATGTCAACACACAATATGAAGCAACAAAGCTTTGATTAGTGATCAGTTATTCATCACGCTGAGAGTTTGTTTAGTTTTCATTTCCGGCTAGTGTTGTGGCTAGTACATGATCATCACATTAATAAGCGAGGTTCCATTTTCGATTCCAGTTCAGGAAAATGTTACTGTTTCATATAAAATATCAATACTGGCTAGTGTTGAACACCGTGTCTGATAGATAATAAGCTTGTCCACTTTCATATATTTAGATGAAAACACATGACATAACAATGGTATATAATAGAAAAGGTGTTTGTTTATTAAATAATAAGTTCTTTCCCCTTGCTCTCAGCAGACAAAAGTCTAATTGTTATTGCATTATATCGAATTATCAAAATAATTACCTTCATTTATCCAGGTCTCATCTTGGTAGTATATAAACTTTCCATTTCTACGATGCTCTTTTAACGATATCAAATAGTTTCTGCGCCACAAGACAATGTCTTACTTCGTTTACGAGTAGAGTACTTTTGGACATATTAGGTATATCAACTTCATCATTGACTACTTGTAGAACCTGAAAATAAAAACGTTTTTAACCTTTCAGCCATGTGCATACAGTTTATAAATTAAGCACACACGCGAGCATCCACGTTCGATCACCATGAGCTGGCCGCGAACAGTTGAATGATTAAGGACAAGCTAATGCAAAAGAAATATATTGTTACAGTGGAAATATGTACATATTTTACTAAATTTGACAATAAATAGTACGAATAAGTATGCACATTTAACATTAAATTTAACATCTTTTACTGTGCTTAAATGTCATTATTGAAAACATTTGATTTTGTGACTTGTGCTTGAATAGGTATACTTTTTATTATTTTAATGAAGTAAGTACAAAAGTATTAGTAATTACCTTTACTAAAGTAGGAATTTCGTTGCCTTGAAAAAAACGGTGGACGATCTGGCGTACAGCGTGAAAAGTGAATTCATCATATTTGTTCACAAATGTCTCCTTTGGTCCCGTTTTTCTTGGTGAAGAGAACTCATCGCTGCCCTTTATTTTCGCTGACAATCCTTCTGACTGAAACTGCCGATATCCCCAGCATGTCAGCGGTTTTCTTAGCACACTCCATTAATTACCAATGCTCGTCCTTGGGCCACGCCAAAAACGTGTGCTTGTACGCGTTCATCACCATCAGCTTTTCGGAAGCACTCAAAGACTTGCGAGGCCGTTCCTTAACGGGAGAAAAAATTGTTGTTGAAGGGCCCGGTTCAGGCTGAGTTTCGGAGGCTCCAGCCTCCATATTACGAAAATAATATTTCGTAACAATAAACAAAAACTTAACACAACTATAAACAACAAAAACAATAACAAGAAATTCAACAACAACAAGAATTTTTTTTGAGTTTGAATATATGCGTAGATGTAATAAATAATAGCATAAAATATTTTTATTTTACGTTAAATACTTCATCCGTTTGCAAAATTAGCACAATTACTAAGTACATGTAATTTTTTTGCACGGTTAACACCTTTGTTTACATTTTTGATCTCGAATTAAAAACCAGAGTATAGTTGAATTTCAAATAAATATTAATATACTTACAACAATATAATCTGCATTCATTCAAAATAACACACGCCATTGATTGAATATATCAAAATCTTCAATTAAGAAAATTAATGTATTGGTTAGAATGAATGACTTAAGAAAATTACGGCTTAAGACAATCATTTCTTACAATCAACGTATGGAATACCTTGTTCTAAGTTGTCGCGTATTTAAACTAAAGAACAAAATATTATAGATCTGAATTAATTTTGTTAAAAATTTTGACTTGAGAGGTTGCAGTGATAGACCACCAAATTTGAAGTCGTTACTTACATAAAAGTGAAAAGAGTCAAAATTCATTAAACAAATTTACTATAAGAAGAGTACTTTACGTTCACTTCAGTCGGACGCGGAGCAAACAACCAGTCAGTGTGGTCATTACATAAATCCAAAAACGCCAATATCATTAATTGTAAAATATAAGCTATTCGAGTTCAACTCATGCATTAAACGTTTTTAATAACCACAAATTGTTTATTAATGTGAACATGAATCGGAAACTTTCTGACGACTCAAGTACAAGTACAAATGCTTCCAAATAGCTCAATAGAAGTTCAGTACCAAATGTACTTCACGTTGATCATAAAAAGTTGAAATTAATAAGGGTTTTTTTATAAACACAACAATTTTTTGGTAAATTACTTTGTAAAAAAATGGCAGTCACGTGAGTTTTACCGTCGCCCTGGACTATTTCCAGAGATTGTTGTAAATTCGCTTCGTCACGTAATATACTGTACTTTTCATATATTAACAGTGAAAATAATATGTAACAATAATGTGTGAATTTGCCGTAAATATTGATGGTAACATAAAGTAGCGTTAGCAAACTTGGTTATATACTACGAACTAAAAATCTAATAGCAACTCAGCACGTACTCCGATTCATTATGTAGGTTTTAGTGTATTATAGGTGCCTAAACCGATCCTCATGTAATTCGGTAGGAAAAATATACAATTATATATATCCGCACATACATGCATACGATATACACGAGAACTGCTCATTTTAGAGCATAAGATTATGGAAATATTATTATTGGAATTATGTAGGTAATTACTTATTCTATTTTAATGTAGTACTTGGTTTATGTTAGTGGATAAGTTTTTGAAAGAGTGCCTCGTAATTTCATTCTTCGCATACTCATTCCGTTTTCTAACGAACAGTGTTATGTGAAGAACCAACGATAAATAGAAAAATGATCAATATAATATAGAAACAGCCAACATTTAGCCAAGTTGAATAATTGTTAGAATGACTCCTGTACTCGAAAGCACCACCGGCACAATATACACTTTGTTCATTATTATTTATTACTACCTACTTCATTTAAATGGAACGATAATAGTAGTTTATGCAACTGTCATATAATAGAGGGTATTAAAACATGAGTAGTGTAGTTTTTTGAAACGAGCCGCAGGCCAGTTTCAAAATAAGATTACACGAGTGTTTTAATACCTAATTATATGCAGTTGCGTACACTACTTTATTTAATCTCATGGCTATAGGTAGCTACGTTAAATAAAATGCAATACAAAACCTCATTGGTCTGGACACATTGTACTTTAGTAATAAAAAAAATGTCTTAAAGCATTGTTTTCTTAGGAGAATAATGCTTTAATTTAATTTTTTAATTTTCTTAAACAAGTATGTACATAAAGTATGCCAATAAAGGTCTGTATTTCATTTCATAATTAGAATATTACCGAACGAGATTATATAAATTAAAGCATTATTCTCCTAACAAAACAATGCTTTAAAACATTATTTTTTTTATTATTAAAGTACAATGTGTCCCGACCAAGGAGGTTTCAATTCAATTTAAGCAC
>CAWLAX010000007.1:12500-32500 GCA_963854805.1 Plagodis dolabraria
CGGAATGACGATGAATCTCTCCGTTCGTTCATTCGAGTTTCGCAGGTTTACCCCTGGACGGTTTCACGTACTGTTGAACTCTCTCTTCAAAGTTCTTTTCAACTTTCCCTCACGGTACTTGTTCGCTATCGGTCTCGCGGTAATATTTAGCCTTAGATGGAGTTTACCACCCACTTAGGGCTGCACTCTCAAGCAACCCGACTCTGAGGAGAGTCCCTCTCGCCGCCGTCCTCCGTCGCTACGGGCCTGGCACCCTCTACGGGAAAACGGCCCCGTTCAAGACGAACTTGGACAGGAGAAGACAACGACGAGAAAGCGGAACCTCCCGAACACCACATCTCCCGCCGCCGTGACAACGACGGGATTCAGTGCTGGGCTATTTCCTGTTCGCTCGCCGCTACTAAGGAAATCCTGGTTAGTTTCTTTTCCTCCGCTTACTAATATGCTTAAATTCGGCGGGTGATCCTCCCTGATCTGAGGCCAACGTTATAAAATGGAGGCAGACACGATATCCGTCGGCGTCACAACGTCGTATAATGATGACGCGTTTTCACGCGCTCTTTACACGACGTCGCACCGCCCTTCGGACGTCGAGTCCGCCTACTCACTAAAAACGGAACCGTTCGTGCATCGAGCTCAATAAAACGTACTCTTATTCAAAGCGTTCACTAAGCGCGCACAAAGGCGGTTAAGACTCTTTAGTGTTTGTTATAATTTTTAAACGGACCGCAGATATATTATATAATATATCGACAGAACCGTCAGATGCTCACGCGTGCGTACGCGCGAATCGAGAACGATCCACGGTAACAACGCGCGCGCGCGCAGTGTGGTTATTGTTATTATGCAGCCGGCCCTCAGACAGGAGTGGTCCTGGATGTGTCTCCATGGACCGCAATGTGCGTTCGAAATGTCGATGTTCAAATGTGTCCTGCAGTTCACACTATGACGCGCAGTTAACTGCGTTCTTCATCGACCCGCGAGCCAAGTGATCCACCGTCCAGGGTAATAGTTTTCAATTATTACCATGGTACAATTTTGTATTTTTAAATAAATATATATATATATATCTTAGAACGAAAAAGGAGCAGCGCCGCGAAGCGCGCATCCTCTCACATCCTAAACCATTAGATTTATTATGTTGACGAACGCGCGCACAAGAACGACTCGGATTATGGATTTCTAATCGTCAAAGTGACATTCAGAGCGCGCGACGCGAGAACAGGACGCACTACAATGTTAAAAAACAGAGAGCGCATTCCAAATTCTCTTATGAAGTTATCACAGTTGTTAACTTTGGATGGATTATGTAACAAGTATTACACTCGATTACGTTAATGATCCTTCCGCAGGTTCCCCTACGGAAACCTTGTTACGACTTTTACTTCCTCTAAATGATCAAGTTTGGTCAACTTCCCAGCGACGCCGACGGCCGTGAAGCCACCGCGTGTCAGTCCGAAGACCTCACTAAATCATTCAATCGGTAGTAGCGACGGGCGGTGTGTACAAAGGGCAGGGACGTAATCAACGCGAGCTTATGACTCGCGCTTACTAGGAATTCCTCGTTTATGGGGGATAATTGCAAACCCCAATCCCCAGCACGAAGGAGTTTCAACGGGTTGCCCGGGCCTCTAGGCCAGGGAGAACATGTTGATTCCTTCAGTGTAGCGCGCGTGCGGCCCAGGACATCTAAGGGCATCACAGACCTGTTATTGCTCAATCTCGTGCGGCTCGAAGCCGCCGGTCCCTCTAAGAAGAATTTTAATACGTCGCCAGTGAGTTGCGTGACAGAATCACGCACACCGAAATGACGACGCCTATTTAGCAGGCTAGAGTCTCGTTCGTTACCGGAATTAACCAGACAAATCGCTCCACCAACTAAGAACGGCCATGCACCACCACCCACCGAATCAAGAAAGAGCTGTTAATCTGTCAATCCTTCCGGTGTCCGGGCCTGGTGAGATTTCCCGTGTTGAGTCAAATTAAGCCGCAGGCTCCACTCCTGGTGGTGCCCTTCCGTCAATTCCTTTAAGTTTCAGCTTTGCAACCATACTCCCCCCGGAGTCCAAAATCTTTGGTTTCCCGGAAGCCGCCCGCCGAGCCATTGTAGTAACGTCGGCGGATTGCTAGACGACATATTTACGGTTAGAACTAGGGCGGTATCTAATCGCCTTCGAACCTCTAACTTTCGTTCTTGATTGATGAAAACACCTTTGGCAAATGCTTTCGCTGATGTTCGTCTTGCGACGATCCAAGAATTTCACCTCTAACGTCGCAATACGAATGCCCCCAGTTATCCCTATTAATCATTACCTCGGAGTTCTGAAAACCAACAAAATAGAACCGAGATCATATTCTATTATTCCATGCACGAAATATTCAAGCAGCATTTTGAGCCCGCTTTGAGCACTCTAATTTGTTCAAAGTAAAATTGTCGGCCCACCTCGACACTCACTGAAGAGCACCGCGATAGGATTTTGATATTGAACCGGCGTGTTACCGCCGGCTCACCGACGATATGCTCCGCAAACGTGTCAGTATCACCGCGGGTGCGGTGCACCGACAGCGCGGCGCACAAATGCAACTACGAGCTTTTTAACCGCAACAATTTTAGTATACGCTATTGGAGCTGGAATTACCGCGGCTGCTGGCACCAGACTTGCCCTCCAATTGTTCCTCGTTAAAATATTTAAAGTGTACTCATTCCGATTACGAGGCCTCGTAAGAGTCCCGTATCGTTATTTTTCGTCACTACCTCCCCGTGCCGGGAGTGGGTAATTTGCGCGCCTGCTGCCTTCCTTGGATGTGGTAGCCGTTTCTCAGGCTCCCTCTCCGGAATCGAACCCTGATTCCCCGTTACCCGTGACAACCATGGTAGTCGCAGAAACTACCATCGAAAGTTGATAAGGCAGACATTTGAAAGATGCGTCGCCGGTACGAGACCGTGCGATCGGCAAAAGTTATCCAGATTCATCAAAGTTAACGACTTCGGACGCGAGGCCCTCCGTCGATTGGTTTTGATCTAATAAAAGCACTCATCCCATCACTGGTCAGAGTTCTAATTGCATGTATTAGCTCTAGAATTACCACAGTTATCCAAGTAACTGAGTAAGATCTAAGGAACCAAAACTGATATATTGAGCCATTCGCGGTATCGCCTTAATACGGCTTGCACTGAGACATGCATGGCTTAATCTTTGAGACAAGCATATAACTACTGGCAGGATCAACCAGGGAGCTCACACACACACACACATGTTGTTGTGATGAGATTAATATCTACGACGACAGCCCTCGGTAGGATCGTGTTAAAGACCCAGAACACCGGAGGTGTGTCTATTGTCGTATCTCTCACTCGCTCTCACACTAAATAAAGCGCGATCGCGGCGAGGTGGCGGTGGTAACAAACCGCGCAGTCGGGAAATGTATTACGCGCTATACGCGTGTATATATATATAGTGTTAGAGTGCGGTGAGGCACCACCATACACATATACACACACACACGCACACTAGTGCCACCCGACCGTGCGTGCATGTCACATATACAGACTTTGCTAGCAGTCCATAATTGAACGTTCGCAACCAAGACGTTCGACACTCTTGTAAATTCATTTCGAAATCGAGATGCCATCAACGATTTCGCCCGGAATTACGAGAGTCGAAACGTTTCATGATGAAAACGCTCGGACCGCCCGGTCCGTGTACGATAACCGCGTACATGTAGCCGCGCTTTCGTATCGCAACGTTGACCGAATTCAACACACTATAGTGAGAAACGACACATTTCTCGCTATGAACGCGTTTTCGGCGAAACAAACGTTGCGATACGACATAAATTATACATAATAACACAAAAAACTACAAATTCTAACTACAGATAAACATATTATACAATATACATAATGAATTTAATACATAAATAAATACAAATATAATAATAATAGAGAAAAAGGTGAAAACACTTACTTGGAGCACACTCCATCTTCATGATCTCGACGAGATGACGGCGTAGAAGACTCCGCGACGGTTCCGCAACGTGGTCGCTCGCGCTGCCGCTACATTAATAAAAATGTAAGCGTCATTAGCACGCACAGACAGACACGTTGCGTGAACCCATGAAGGTTTCGTGGGTAAAGCAAAAATGTAAATTCAATTTTTCATATATATATATATATCATATTTATGATATATATTAACATTCACTATAGAATTATATACATTTACAACATGTTTTCGTATAGTGATTTAAGAAAACCGGAACGACTAGAATCAACCTTGTATCGTGTGCACGTACTAAGGGAGAGTCGTATCCTTTTAAACGGTCGTTTGAAACCACAGCCACACTTTGTTGAACATTAAGTTACGTGTACATTTAAACGGTACGAAATATGCATGTACATGTATATTATATTATATTATATACTCGTACATGTATATTATCGACGTCAAACGTGTACAGAAACTGAACGACGACACATGGCAGGGCTCGACCTACACAGCGCAATAAAATTCTTGGTCTCGGCGCACAGTTTGAAGCGTTCTCTTAACATGTGCAAAGTTGTAAATGTAACAAACAAATTTTGCTGTTTCTACTGTTTTGTCGTTTTCAATAAGAAAACTCTGAAACCAAACCAACAAAGTGTAAACAGTACATATACAATATACACATGCGAAGATTAACCTCGTATAGGCAGCGCGCGGACCGTCGTTTTCTCTCTCTTAGTCGGATTGTACATGTCAAATGTTATATATACCCCCAAAACCGACACGAATTCAGTTAGTTGTATATTTTTTTATACATGTATTATTTATATACATGTATATATAAAATATAAACTCTCGTTCGTGAGGCTTGCAGGTAAAATTTGAACAGATACTCTCCGGCAGAGAGACGATTTAACATGTAAAGTTCATGCCTACATCGCCCGCGCCGCAAGCGAACGTAATGCGATGAGTTTAAACGTGTTAAACCCTCGACCCGATCGCCGGCGTTTCGCTCAAATAGGCTGAACTCTACACCGTTATAGGTAAAATGCGCGTATATACACAGCTATATATATATAATTTACAATACTGGAGCAGGCATCTATAAGCATCAGCGAAAAAACTAAACAAAACCAACCTTTTGCAAATTTTCTCCAAATTTACCCCAACTGTCCCGTCCGGAACTAATTAATAATCATTAGGAAGACAATAAACTCACAAACAATATAATAGGTAAAAAAAACAAACAAAGAGAAACACCTCATACGGCACTAAGGCGGCGAATAAACCGAAATAAAGTAACAACAATAACTCCTTAACCCACGTACAATCATTTGTCCAGATCTTAATTGGTAATTAAGGGTTAAAAATAGAATAAACAACGAATGCAGATAAAAAAAATAGAAAGTAAAAAATTACTATGAAAATCTCACACAAAGTACAAAGGTGTATTTTCTCAGTTACGTAATTCTCATATGTACATCCCTCAATTAACAATATTATTTAAATTAAATAATTATAAAGGGATATAAAAAAGGAAAAACAAATAAAATAATAAAAAAAAAAAACACGCGCACACACAAAAAAAATTTGCCAAAAAAATAATATAAGCAAAATAAAGGCTCCTTACAAAGTGAACTTGTTTACTTTAACAACCCTTCCTTCCCGTTTCCTAATTAATATATTACGCAATCGATGAATGCCGATAACGAGACTATCACAAATAATTAAAACAACAGGTTCATAACTAAAAGAGCACACAGTGCGAATTTTGATCAGCAGCTAGCGGCTCTAAATATCGTGGGAGGTTTTTTTATATTGTTTTTGTATTTAAATAGTGATTATTAATAAAAAAGAAATGTATTCTCGGTTGCTTTATAATTAATGTGAAAATTAAACAGTTGCCTGTTTTTAAGTGTAACTGTGGAAAAAAAAAAAAAAAAAAACAAAACAATTAAAATTGTTGTCGGTTGGTTTTTTAATTAATGTGAAAATTAAACAATTGCCTTGTTTTTAAGTGTAATAATGGAAAGAAAAAAAAAAAAAAAAAAAAAAAAAAAACTTTTAGTCGGTTGGTGTTAAATAATTGTGAAAATTAAACAATTGCCTGTTTTTTACACTCATTAAGGAGAAGAAAAAAGAAAAAAATATATATATCGCATCCCTATTAATTTCACTTGTACAATTTAGCCGCTGCTTACTAACGCCGATTGACCATTTCAACGCTGATCTCTATTTGCTACAAATTTACATGTCGCGGTGGTTCAAATTGTAATGGTCACTTCCACCACCGTGTAGGTAATTTTTAACTATTGTTATAGTTACGTATAACTGATGAATTAATAATGATATCGCACACGCTTCTTATTTACATTTACGGGGGGCACACGACGAGCTACGTTTCGAATATCGAGATGACGGTTATAATAAATAATTTGTAAGCGAATAAATACAAGAGCGGAGGATGGATCACGTTATATATTATTGTATAGTATAGAGATCAGTGCATATTATAATTATTGAAAAACAAATAGCCTTTCAACAATCAAATATTTCAATGCGATCATCCTTATGCAATTTACAAAATTGTAACTGTCAATTTAGTTCCACCCAAAAAGTAAATATTATGTAAATGTACACACACACACACACACACAGTCTTATATCAAAATATATAACACTTATACATAACTTAATCATTAGTTGTTCTCAATAAGATGAATTTGATTAATAATACCACATGGACATTTGGCAATTTGTTAGCTAGTTATTGTTAATTGACTTGTTAACAGTGTTGACAAACCGGTCAGTTTTTGAAGGTTTCAGCAACCCAATCTGCGTTTGAAAATGTATTAGCAAGCTATTAACGTAGGTAATTTATCGCCAATTTTCGTTTCAGACACATGAGGTGAGACTTCTGTGAAAATTTCACTTCGGCTACCCATTACAGTTCCAAACATGGCTGCCCTTCAAAGGTCAGACGGACAGACACGGTGGTCCCCCCTATTTCTATTATGGAACCAATAAAATCGATTGTTCCATTGGTAAATGGATTTTTGTTTGGCCAAAGAAGACTTAAGAATATATTATACTATATATAAAAATTTGCTTTTGACACTTACCATGTTAAAATAGACGAAAGCAATCAGCGGCGGGCAAACAGCAAACAGCAAACAGCTTTTGAGCGGCAGCATCATACATCCAGTATGTATCCAAACCTGAAATGTCAACAGAGCAGAATATAAACAATCGCCTGAGAGGGTTAGTGATCATTGTCAACTTGTTATAATTTAGACTATAGCCAATATCCTTAATGTTACCCTGATATGGTAGACACACAGTTATGTATGTACATACATATAAAAACTGGTCACAATCAACAAGAGTTGCAATTACAATCTCATACAGGTATAGGCATATTGGCAAATATTTTTATCCAGTTAAATTAAAACAAATCAAAACATACAGTCGAACGGTTTAAGATACACGTACATACATGTAACACTTAAAATGGCAATTGTAAAGTACACGATTGTTCTATTAATAGGTTTAAAGGGCATCAAATTAGTTGCCTACAATGTAGTATATATTATGCGTAAAACATGACCACAATTAGGCCCAATAATAATTAAATTAAATGTTGGTAAGATTATATCCTTTGATACACCCGTTTGCATGATGTAAAATTTCATTAAAGTATTATAAAACCATGGCAAATTTAAAATTCTGCAACATCATCGCGCGTCCATGTATGGTGACAAAGATCTATTACGATTATATTACGTTATTATATAATACTAGCTTTCCGGGCGCGGCTCCGCCCGCGCGTATGCCGGTTATCGCGCGAAAACATGAACCTCTTTTTGCGCAGTCGGATAAAAACTATCCTATGTTTTTTCCCGGGTCTCAAACTATCTCCATACCAAATTTCATTCAAATCGGTCCAGTAGTTTTGGCGTGAAAGCGTAACAGACAGACAGACAGACAGACAGACTTACTTTCGCATTTATAATATTAGTACTGATTATACTAACATGTATTATTATTATAATCCGCTAGATATATATATTATCTATGCACTATGAACAAAAATGGTTAATTCAAAGTTCTCTCCAAAATAACTCAATGTAGATGGCGCTCGTACATTTTAAACTAAAAAGTTACTAATCTTATATAGCCTGCATCTCAAAATCCATTCTTAGGGGATGCCTACACGTCATAGTGGCTTTATGCATGCAAAGTCTCAGCCCGAGCGGTTTAAAATTGACAAAGTTTCATACAAACTTTCATCCCCTATTTTATCGATACCCCCTTTGGGGGGTTAGAATTAATCAAAATCCTTTCTTAGCGGGATGCCTACGTCATAACATAACATCTACCTGCGTGCCAAATTTCAGCCCGATCCGTCCAGTGGTTTGGGCTGTGCGTTGATAAATCACTATATCAGTCAGTCAGTCAGTCACCTTTGAGTTATTATAATAATATATATTTAGAAGAAAGTTTCACCCTAGCTTGGTGTGTTTTATCTAAAGATCTGTCCATCCACAGTCCACAAGATAATAAAATATGTCATAGAATATACGGCTAGCATTGTTAGCGTGACGATGTAAGCAAGGCTTATATTGCACTGTCAATTATGCATAGCTATCATGGATTCAAAATACTATTCCTGACCGCGAATTATATATAGGTGTCGAATGGTGTCGGCCTACGACTACACCCGCTAATAATAACCCCCTAATATCACGAATCGAATATATATTGCATTGTATTTAATCAAAGATTACACGTGTTCTAAATAAACTATAACAATAATTACACCTTAGCAGATAATTATATATTTTTACCAACCTTTTAGTTTAAAATGTGATTAGTGGGTAGATATTCAGGTTCCGCTGGCGGCGCTGCGCTGTAACCGACGACCGTGGCGACACGAGCGCAACATACCGATCGGTCCACGCCTGAAATTGTTTCGGCGGAGCAAAATCAGTAAACATTTTACGAATTAAACACTTCATCACTGCACTGAAGTTAAAAAATGTTCAGGTAAAACAATGGCAATACTACATCTTGACTGAACCAGAGCTCCGCACCGAACGAGCGTCCACTTTCGAATGTCATCTTTCATTGTGGAAATCAAATGAATTACTTTTAAATGAAATATTCAAAATGCGAGTCCAAACAGTTCCATCAATTGAACACATTTTAAATAAATATTATAGTTAAAATAATGAAATCTTTGACACGAGAATGAAATGTGTTTTTCTACATAATAATGAGATCAATTGGTGGTTCATTTTAATTTCGTATAGTATTCTTTGTGGAAATCAAATTACTTACTTTTATATGAAATATTCAAAATGCGAGTCAAAACAGTTCCATCAATAATTGTACACATTTTAAATAAATATTATCGTTAAAATATTGTCTAAAATACCTTCACACGAGATTGAAATGTGTTTTTCTACATGATGATGTGATCAATTTATCGTTATTCCATATACATTTTAAATCTGTTTTATAAAGGAATCGATTATATAATTTTGGCTTATCAAAATTAAACTACAGTTATTACCTACACATCAGCTATAACAATGTGAAGATTCGATCGAAGTCAGTTCAGTGGTTTTTATCTGAGTGAATATATGAACAATAACACCGCGTATATTGGTCAAACATATCATATAATAAAATTGTCGTTTGTTCAAGGGGACAAGTAAATAAATGTGTTCTTGTGTTATTATTATATAATATATATTTTGAACCAGTTATATTGATACTAGCGCCTATATATGCGTCAGCTGTAATTTTTATTGAGACTTATTCGACGGGTGCATTTCTATTTGACTGTGTTACTTGTACATATATACTAAGCATTATAATAATGATTATTTTTATGATATCTTGATTGCGTCAATAATAATATATCAGTGCGGAGTTCAACAAAAAATTTCATCAGTGCAGTACTTGTTATTAAGCAATACAGCCTAGCTCAAAAACAACTTTTACACTCAATTCAGTGAATAAGAAAAATTAATTGAAATTAGCGCCACATTGTTGTGTGTTCCGGCTGTGTAGTACCCGTTATGAGCCAGCACCCGTTTAAAAAAAAAAAAACCATCCATACTACCGCATTATCGCTTATACATATCATTTGAGATTGTGGTCATATTATAAACAAATATATGAAATATAACATGATATATGCTTATTTACCTCGTTTCTTTTTTTCGTATCTTCACCTACGCACGCTTGGAAACCCAACCGACCCCTCCACTGTGCCACCAGCAGCACCAGCACCAGCACCAGCACCAGCACCAGCACCAGCACCAGCACCAGCACCAGCACCAGCACCAGCACAACCACCACCACCCCCGCGTGCCGAGTGTCAGCGATGAAAGCGCCCGTCTCACCACAACCGCCGCAATCGCGCCGCCGCCGTGTCCTGCAATAGTTTATATACTCGTATTATAATATATTATCAACAACGCTGCGGGGGGTACCTCGTAACTATTATATTAGTTTTAAATGTAGTAGTAATAACAGTAGATGAATAGAGTCAAGCTCTAGTCCTCACGGTAATATACCCTGAGTCTGTTCACTTCCCGGGTGCTGGCAAGTATGCACTATCTAACGGCCACGTTTCCTAAGTGTGTAAAAATCACCATTTCCATAAACAATATTCAACTGTCCGAAATCACTTTTCAACAAACCATTTTTATAACCACTGCATTTAAACGAGGTTTGACGTAATGCAATATCAGAGAGGAGAATAATAAACTATTGTTTTAATTTCACCAAAGTCAAATCTACTGCGTATTATACAGTATTTACCAACCTTTGAAGTTAATTTGCGTTGTACGACTGAACAATAATAATAATTGACGCGCTCTATACATATTTTTTACGTCCGACAGTAAAAAAAAATAATTTTCTTCAAAATTACAGTAGATTTTCAATCTTCACTTGAAATGTCACTTCGTCGTTAAACGCGATGATACACACAGCCAATATACTCTTTAATATTGCCAATTGTGTCATTTCAAGCTCTAAATATGTGACAATAGGTATAATAAATAAATTAAATCTTCAATGTTTTTTTAACACATATATATATATGTAGCACATTTTATACACTATGTTATAAAAGTATCTTTCCAGACAACTTGCATATCGCGGATGCCAAAGGATCAAATACCTCTTTAACAGACTTCCAAAAAATTAGGTTATTGGCTCAATTCGTCACTGTCTTTACGAGATTTCATGTTGGGTGGGTTAAGTGCAAGTTGGACACAATATGAAGGAGTCAACTTATAACATAAAACTAACCGGACCAGTTTTGTGAGTTACTAGTATGCACTTCCTACCCACTACTTACCTACATTGTATTATGTTATCATTGTTCATGCCTTACCTACTATTTTTATTGTCCCACCTGCACTACGCAAACATACAATAATTGTAGGCTATTCTTGTGTAAAATTCTTTCTAATAACAAATGTTCTTTTGTATTTTATCGTAGGTCTTTCTTTTTATAAATAAATATGGTATCTAATACTACCGTACGCAAGGCTAATTTCAACGTTCAAAATATTTAAGTTAAATTTTAACATTTAAATATGACGGAGTAATTTTTCAATTAGTTTAGATTCGATTGTCGTAATCAGTTCTCAATATTTCAATGTAAAAAGCCATGTTATGTGTCTCCAATAAACACAGCGTCGGTATGAAGACCTGTTTGTTATCTGCTGGTGACGAACACAAACGCTATGTTGAAAATAATTGTCCTTTATCAACTTCCTCTGCAAAAAATCAAATCCTTTATCAACGCAAAATAATTAATAAGCATAGAAAAATAACAGCTATTTTCTTTGGTGCTAAGCAATGACAAGGAAATAAAAAAAATAAAACTCCTTGTCCTATGAAGGATTACAAGTACCTACAGAATACTAATAGGAATTACCTATTAAAGTTTGCTATTCCCTATTGCATATGAAAATCTGCTCCGAGCAATGTGATATAATATATGCAATAGCTTAAACCATACCTACAGGAATCATTATTATTTCCAATAGTTACTTGGATTAAATTTGTGACGATAATAACTAAGAGTTTAGGCCTATGCCTTGAATTAAGTAGTTTATCATGTAAAAGTATGTACATACCTTCCCTCAACCATGTGAGCTCAAGTTCAGTAAACTGCTAATCTAACCATTACTGGGCCATAGCTGGGTAACGAACAGTATACAGGTGATATTTAGACGTATAAAGGCGAAATTCAGGTAATAGTATCAAATGCATCTTCTTAGCGACGCTGTGTTTATCTTCCAACACATAATAACAATTTTGTTTTAATGCAAAATGTTATAATATGATTTGCGGATATCATAACAACAAACTATAACTAAAGGTTTATTCTTAATTAGGTTTAGAAACAAGTTATCTATTGTTAAATTCATTTCTTGATTAATAAGCGATATGCGTTAGCATAAATTGATATTTGGTAATGTTTGGTTAAAAAGAGACAATTGATTGATTGACTATTTGTCAAGCAGAAAGCGTGTAGCGCGTTTAATAAATGATTAAATGTTTTCAGCGACAATAAAAATTCAGTGAATATTAAAATAGGATCTTTAAAATGGTAAAACGAATTAACAAAACATTGTTTGTTACTTCAGTTAACATTACTTTTTATTTGTGATTAAATAAGTGTGTAATGATTTCGCAACGTGCACGCCATCTTGGATGAAATGAAAATGGCTGGGCCGCTGCGAGGCCACATTGCTACCGTGCTACGGAGAATTTCGTTCGTACAGTGTACTCTGTGACAAACAAAGAAGGAAATACAGAGTCCGGTACAACGTCAAACTGAAGCCACCATTTTTTTATATAATATGTGTGCAATGGAAATGATGCCATATGAAAGTAAGAAATATATGGTAGGGTTTAATGAATTTTTTACTGAATTTGAATACGTTTGTGTGAGCGAGTTGTGTAGTACATAAAATTGGCTGAATTTTATGCTTTACTATTGATTTTCATTCTTACTTATTGCTCCGAGTTGGTGTATTAGTACTTGAATATCTTGCGAGTACCATTTTCAACTACTGGTTTAGTTAGACTAAGGTTCCGGGAAACAGAATAATATCTTTTCCGGACACCGACACACTATTTAGATTGTTTAAGTACTTTAAATTGAAGAAATATATGAATATCATCAAATACGTTTGGCTAGTTTTTAAATAACAGTCTAACGTCAGAAGCGAAAAATTGTATTTGCCAAATACTGTTGGTGAACATTTATTCTAGGCGAGTGTTAACATGCACATGAAACGCATCGTTAAAGATATTTAAAAAACTAAGATGTATGATATAAATTGTTTATGTCGGACCACGAATGTGCGTATGATTTTGAGTTTCTTTACATAATTACTTCAGAACGGCTCAATCAATCGATTTTAAATGCATGAGATATCGTTAGATTCGCCTTGTTGGCGCAAGTGACACAGGATAGGTACATAAATAAACAAAAAAAAAAAATGCTATTTGCGCACGGTACAAAAGGATTCCTTGATTCAAGATAATATGCATTTATATATGCACTATGCAGTAAATTGTCTTAAGTTAAGAATATATATTTATACTCTAGTTTTTAATTCGAGATCAAAAATGTAAACAAAGAAATGTCAATATAATATGCCATTGTCAAACTGACAGCAATATTTTTTCTTCAAAAATATTCTTACGTAATCTAATAAAGTTTCACACGTTTTTATTACATTGAAATTATTCCATACCTATAATATATTTACCTTACTCGCCTCTTACGACAACCACGGGAAGAAATAGGGGTGACATTGTAACCGCCGGGTTATCCCATGGGGTGCTGTGGCACAAAAATACCTGGGAAGCAGCGCCTTCTAATGAACTGACAACTTCTACTGCGACCTTCAAGACACCCCCGCCAACTGAGGGGATTTTGGCAAATCCGCCTAACCTTTTTCAACAGTGGACGTTTCGGTTGATATGATGATATACATATTTTCTATAATATACCTCTTAAAAAATTAACAAAGTTCCTCAATTTAGAGTCACATAGCTATACTACCTGTGTTCATAATTATTAACTTCCAAATATTAATTCACCAACTTACAAGTAAATTTTATAATTTTTATTTAACTTTCTAATTTTAAAGTCATAGTTTTATTGGTGCTGTAGTAAAATGTTATTTTGTAACTTAACCAAGTATTGTTGGTATATTGTCCAAATGAATTGTGTTGTAGTATAATTTAAACTTTACTAAAAGCTCAAATGCCAACTTTACCAAACATGATAAGGGTTGTAATGAAAACACAATATTAATATTTGATACATTTATTTTTCAGCAGAGACATTCTTACATTCTGTAGATTCACTATGCGCATGCTTAGTCTATCCTATTGCAGGGGAAGAAGCTAGAGTATGCTTGAGAGTGGCAACTCAGACCTCAGTAGATAAGAGTATTTTTACAATGCCAAATTCATGATATAAAAATACAAGATCTGTGATGTTAACAAATCCAATTTATAAAAAAACGAGGTAGCACATATTTACCTCGATTTGTTTTTACAAATTGGGAATTTTAAAATAAAAACATACAAAATGTGCGATTCTCATATCAACAAAAGAAAAAATTTGATCACACAAAAGTATCTCATCCATGTCAAGTATTTTCTAAAATAAAAATTACAAAATAGTTTGGTTGTTTTACGTACAACCAAACTATTCTGCTTACATAATATAAATGTATACAAGTTTACACATCAAGACCTTGTATTTTTCTATACTCATTTATGTCTATGAAACTTTCTCTTTGCGCCTTAGAAGGGCCACCTATATGCTATAATCCTTCCATTCCTGGCCATAAGGTCCTGCAAATGCTGCTATGGATAAGCTATTTCCATATTAATTATGCCGAATATCAAAGTCTTGATTCTGAGCTTGAGTCGTTTACATTAATAATAAACCTTTCTGTTACGTCATCGATTATATGGTCAAGCTGGCACATTTTGTCTTCAATTTTTATAGTGTGGTTGATGCATTCGACCCATTTTTCTGGTGTCACCTCTTTCAATCCGTCTTCAAACAATTTTTTCACTTCATTCATTTTGAATGTTTTATTGTTACGTGCCACATAACCTTTTGCCTGTGCCCATACCAGCTCTATTGGGTTAAGCTCGCAATGGTAAGGGGGTAGTCGTTGTATAGTGACACCATACTGGGCTGCCAACTCATCCACGACATACTTATTGTATTGTGCTTTATGTGCCTTAACTATTTCCAATAATTGTGCTTTTACCATTGAATGGTCATATACAATGTTCTTTGAACTTAACCATTCCTGAATATTACCTTTTCTCCAGGCAGTATTTGGATTTTTTTCACATTTCCGGCTGTGATAGGGTGCATTGTCTATAACTAATACTTTAGTTTTGATAAAATTGTTTCTACCCATTGTTCAAAACATTGCGCATTCATGTCTTGGTGGTAATCATCATTATTGCTCTTTGACTCAAACATGAGAAGGCCGCCTTCGAGAAATCCTTCTTCGCTTCCTATATGACTAATTATAAGTCGCCTTCCCTTGCCTGTTGGGGCTTTTAGCCCCATTGTTAGCCCCTCCAAAAACGCCTGCCTGCTCGATTTGATTTCTGTATCTACCCAGGTTTTTTTTACAGTGTGACCTGAAACAAAAATAAGTTATCTCAACACAACTGAACCCTTTTTTGCAGGTTATGCACATTCGAGACAGTATATATCTCACTATGTAAATAAAACTTCAAGGATAGTTGACGGATCATGTCAACACACAATATGAAGCAACAAAGCTTTGATTAGTGATCAGTTATTCATCACGCTGAGAGTTTGTTTAGTTTTCATTTCCGGCTAGTGTTGTGGCTAGTACATGATCATCACATTAATAAGCGAGGTTCCATTTTCGATTCCAGTTCAGGAAAATGTTACTGTTTCATATAAAATATCAATACTGGCTAGTGTTGAACACCGTGTCTGATAGATAATAAGCTTGTCCACTTTCATATATTTAGATGAAAACACATGACATAACAATGGTATATAATAGAAAAGGTGTTTGTTTATTAAATAATAAGTTCTTTCCCCTTGCTCTCAGCAGACAAAAGTCTAATTGTTATTGCATTATATCGAATTATCAAAATAATTACCTTCATTTATCCAGGTCTCATCTTGGTAGTATATAAACTTTCCATTTCTACGATGCTCTTTTAACGATATCAAATAGTTTCTGCGCCACAAGACAATGTCTTACTTCGTTTACGAGTAGAGTACTTTTGGACATATTAGGTATATCAACTTCATCATTGACTACTTGTAGAACCTGAAAATAAAAACGTTTTTAACCTTTCAGCCATGTGCATACAGTTTATAAATTAAGCACACACGCGAGCATCCACGTTCGATCACCATGAGCTGGCCGCGAACAGTTGAATGATTAAGGACAAGCTAATGCAAAAGAAATATATTGTTACAGTGGAAATATGTACATATTTTACTAAATTTGACAATAAATAGTACGAATAAGTATGCACATTTAACATTAAATTTAACATCTTTTACTGTGCTTAAATGTCATTATTGAAAACATTTGATTTTGTGACTTGTGCTTGAATAGGTATACTTTTTATTATTTTAATGAAGTAAGTACAAAAGTATTAGTAATTACCTTTACTAAAGTAGGAATTTCGTTGCCTTGAAAAAAACGGTGGACGATCTGGCGTACAGCGTGAAAAGTGAATTCATCATATTTGTTCACAAATGTCTCCTTTGGTCCCGTTTTTCTTGGTGAAGAGAACTCATCGCTGCCCTTTATTTTCGCTGACAATCCTTCTGACTGAAACTGCCGATATCCCCAGCATGTCAGCGGTTTTCTTAGCACACTCCATTAATTACCAATGCTCGTCCTTGGGCCACGCCAAAAACGTGTGCTTGTACGCGTTCATCACCATCAGCTTTTCGGAAGCACTCAAAGACTTGCGAGGCCGTTCCTTAACGGGAGAAAAAATTGTTGTTGAAGGGCCCGGTTCAGGCTGAGTTTCGGAGGCTCCAGCCTCCATATTACGAAAATAATATTTCGTAACAATAAACAAAAACTTAACACAACTATAAACAACAAAAACAATAACAAGAAATTCAACAACAACAAGAATTTTTTTTGAGTTTGAATATATGCGTAGATGTAATAAATAATAGCATAAAATATTTTTATTTTACGTTAAATACTTCATCCGTTTGCAAAATTAGCACAATTACTAAGTACATGTAATTTTTTTGCACGGTTAACACCTTTGTTTACATTTTTGATCTCGAATTAAAAACCAGAGTATAGTTGAATTTCAAATAAATATTAATATACTTACAACAATATAATCTGCATTCATTCAAAATAACACACGCCATTGATTGAATATATCAAAATCTTCAATTAAGAAAATTAATGTATTGGTTAGAATGAATGACTTAAGAAAATTACGGCTTAAGACAATCATTTCTTACAATCAACGTATGGAATACCTTGTTCTAAGTTGTCGCGTATTTAAACTAAAGAACAAAATATTATAGATCTGAATTAATTTTGTTAAAAATTTTGACTTGAGAGGTTGCAGTGATAGACCACCAAATTTGAAGTCGTTACTTACATAAAAGTGAAAAGAGTCAAAATTCATTAAACAAATTTACTATAAGAAGAGTACTTTACGTTCACTTCAGTCGGACGCGGAGCAAACAACCAGTCAGTGTGGTCATTACATAAATCCAAAAACGCCAATATCATTAATTGTAAAATATAAGCTATTCGAGTTCAACTCATGCATTAAACGTTTTTAATAACCACAAATTGTTTATTAATGTGAACATGAATCGGAAACTTTCTGACGACTCAAGTACAAGTACAAATGCTTCCAAATAGCTCAATAGAAGTTCAGTACCAAATGTACTTCACGTTGATCATAAAAAGTTGAAATTAATAAGGGTTTTTTTATAAACACAACAATTTTTTGGTAAATTACTTTGTAAAAAAATGGCAGTCACGTGAGTTTTACCGTCGCCCTGGACTATTTCCAGAGATTGTTGTAAATTCGCTTCGTCACGTAATATACTGTACTTTTCATATATTAACAGTGAAAATAATATGTAACAATAATGTGTGAATTTGCCGTAAATATTGATGGTAACATAAAGTAGCGTTAGCAAACTTGGTTATATACTACGAACTAAAAATCTAATAGCAACTCAGCACGTACTCCGATTCATTATGTAGGTTTTAGTGTATTATAGGTGCCTAAACCGATCCTCATGTAATTCGGTAGGAAAAATATACAATTATATATATCCGCACATACATGCATACGATATACACGAGAACTGCTCATTTTAGAGCATAAGATTATGGAAATATTATTATTGGAATTATGTAGGTAATTACTTATTCTATTTTAATGTAGTACTTGGTTTATGTTAGTGGATAAGTTTTTGAAAGAGTGCCTCGTAATTTCATTCTTCGCATACTCATTCCGTTTTCTAACGAACAGTGTTATGTGAAGAACCAACGATAAATAGAAAAATGATCAATATAATATAGAAACAGCCAACATTTAGCCAAGTTGAATAATTGTTAGAATGACTCCTGTACTCGAAAGCACCACCGGCACAATATACACTTTGTTCATTATTATTTATTACTACCTACTTCATTTAAATGGAACGATAATAGTAGTTTATGCAACTGTCATATAATAGAGGGTATTAAAACATGAGTAGTGTAGTTTTTTGAAACGAGCCGCAGGCCAGTTTCAAAATAAGATTACACGAGTGTTTTAATACCTAATTATATGCAGTTGCGTACACTACTTTATTTAATCTCATGGCTATAGGTAGCTACGTTAAATAAAATGCAATACAAAACCTCATTGGTCTGGACACATTGTACTTTAGTAATAAAAAAAATGTCTTAAAGCATTGTTTTCTTAGGAGAATAATGCTTTAATTTAATTTTTTAATTTTCTTAAACAAGTATGTACATAAAGTATGCCAATAAAGGTCTGTATTTCATTTCATAATTAGAATATTACCGAACGAGATTATATAAATTAAAGCATTATTCTCCTAACAAAACAATGCTTTAAAACATTATTTTTTTTATTATTAAAGTACAATGTGTCCCGACCAAGGAGGTTTCAATTCAATTTAAGCACACATTATCTGTGGCATTAAAAGCATTATTCTCCTAACAAAACAATGCATTAAAACATTTTTTTATTATTATTATTAAAGTACAATGTGTCCCGACCAAGGAGGTTTCAATTCAATTTAAGCACACATTATATGTGGCATTAAAAGCATTAAAAGCATTATTCTCCTAACAAAACAATGCTTTAAGACATTTTTTTTTATTACTAAAGTACAATGTGTCCCGACCAAGGAGGTTTTGTATTGCATTTTATTTAACGTAGCTACCTATAGCCATGAGATTAAATGAAGTAGTGTATGCAACTGCATATAATTAGGTATTAAAACACTCGTGTAATCTTATTTTGATACTCGCCTGCGGCTCGTTGCAAAAAAACTACACTACTCGTGTTTAATACCACCCTCTTTTATGACAGTTGCATAAACTACTATTTTTAACGAATTATGTAAATATAATATGCCAATAAAAGTCTGTATTTCATTTCATAATTAGAATATTACCGAATGAGATTATATAAAGCATTTTAAGAAATTTCTACTTGTTTTTAAATATTAATACCTAAGGATCTGTATATTTTTCACTGATTAACCAAATTAGGACTAAGTTGACTGGATATGTCAACTTTAAATTTATTATTTGCAAATCAAATCCAGACTAAACGAAAATTTGCAAAAGCAAGATTAACTATGATAAACTGTTATGTTGGATATCAGTTTTAGTTGATGCTTGCGCATTTGACTAAAACAGTCCG
>CAWLAX010000007.1:37500-40824 GCA_963854805.1 Plagodis dolabraria
TATCGACAGAACCGTCAGATGCTCACGCGTGCGTACGCGCGAATCGAGAACGATCCACGGTAACAACGCGCGCGCGCGCAGTGTGGTTATTGTTATTATGCAGCCGGCCCTCAGACAGGAGTGGTCCTGGATGTGTCTCCATGGACCGCAATGTGCGTTCGAAATGTCGATGTTCAAATGTGTCCTGCAGTTCACACTATGACGCGCAGTTAACTGCGTTCTTCATCGACCCGCGAGCCAAGTGATCCACCGTCCAGGGTAATAGTTTTCAATTATTACCATGGTACAATTTTGTATTTTTAAATAAATATATATATATATATCTTAGAACGAAAAAGGAGCAGCGCCGCGAAGCGCGCATCCTCTCACATCCTAAACCATTAGATTTATTATGTTGACGAACGCGCGCACAAGAACGACTCGGATTATGGATTTCTAATCGTCAAAGTGACATTCAGAGCGCGCGACGCGAGAACAGGACGCACTACAATGTTAAAAAACAGAGAGCGCATTCCAAATTCTCTTATGAAGTTATCACAGTTGTTAACTTTGGATGGATTATGTAACAAGTATTACACTCGATTACGTTAATGATCCTTCCGCAGGTTCCCCTACGGAAACCTTTGTTACGACTTTACTTCCTCTAAATGATCAAGTTTGGTCAACTTCCCAGCGACGCCGACGGCCGTGAAGCCACCGCGTGTCAGTCCGAAGACCTCACTAAATCATTCAATCGGTAGTAGCGACGGGCGGTGTGTACAAAGGGCAGGGACGTAATCAACGCGAGCTTATGACTCGCGCTTACTAGGAATTCCTCGTTTATGGGGGATAATTGCAAACCCCAATCCCCAGCACGAAGGAGTTTCAACGGGTTGCCCGGGCCTCTAGGCCAGGGAGAACATGTTGATTCCTTCAGTGTAGCGCGCGTGCGGCCCAGGACATCTAAGGGCATCACAGACCTGTTATTGCTCAATCTCGTGCGGCTCGAAGCCGCCGGTCCCTCTAAGAAGAATTTTAATACGTCGCCAGTGAGTTGCGTGACAGAATCACGCACACCGAAATGACGACGCCTATTTAGCAGCTAGAGTCTCGTTCGTTACCGGAATTAACCAGACAAATCGCTCCACCAACTAAGAACGGCCATGCACCACCACCCACCGAATCAAGAAAGAGCTGTTAATCTGTCAATCCTTCCGGTGTCCGGGCCTGGTGAGATTTCCCGTGTTGAGTCAAATTAAGCCGCAGGCTCCACTCCTGGTGGTGCCCTTCCGTCAATTCCTTTAAGTTTCAGCTTTGCAACCATACTCCCCCCGGAGTCCAAAATCTTTGGTTTCCCGGAAGCCGCCCGCCGAGCCATTGTAGTAACGTCGGCGGATTGCTAGACGACATATTTACGGTTAGAACTAGGGCGGTATCTAATCGCCTTCGAACCTCTAACTTTCGTTCTTGATTGATGAAAACACCTTTGGCAAATGCTTTCGCTGATGTTCGTCTTGCGACGATCCAAGAATTTCACCTCTAACGTCGCAATACGAATGCCCCCAGTTATCCCTATTAATCATTACCTCGGAGTTCTGAAAACCAACAAAATAGAACCGAGATCATATTCTATTATTCCATGCACGAAATATTCAAGCAGCATTTTGAGCCCGCTTTGAGCACTCTAATTTGTTCAAAGTAAAATTGTCGGCCCACCTCGACACTCACTGAAGAGCACCGCGATAGGATTTTGATATTGAACCGGCGTGTTACCGCCGGCTCACCGACGATATGCTCCGCAAACGTGTCAGTATCACCGCGGGTGCGGTGCACCGACAGCGCGGCGCACAAATGCAACTACGAGCTTTTTAACCGCAACAATTTTAGTATACGCTATTGGAGCTGGAATTACCGCGGCTGCTGGCACCAGACTTGCCCTCCAATTGTTCCTCGTTAAAATATTTAAAGTGTACTCATTCCGATTACGAGGCCTCGTAAGAGTCCCGTATCGTTATTTTTCGTCACTACCTCCCCGTGCCGGGAGTGGGTAATTTGCGCGCCTGCTGCCTTCCTTGGATGTGGTAGCCGTTTCTCAGGCTCCCTCTCCGGAATCGAACCCTGATTCCCCGTTACCCGTGACAACCATGGTAGTCGCAGAAACTACCATCGAAAGTTGATAAGGCAGACATTTGAAAGATGCGTCGCCGGTACGAGACCGTGCGATCGGCAAAAGTTATCCAGATTCATCAAAGTTAACGACTTCGGACGCGAGGCCCTCCGTCGATTGGTTTTGATCTAATAAAAGCACTCATCCCATCACTGGTCAGAGTTCTAATTGCATGTATTAGCTCTAGAATTACCACAGTTATCCAAGTAACTGAGTAAGATCTAAGGAACCAAAACTGATATATTGAGCCATTCGCGGTATCGCCTTAATACGGCTTGCACTGAGACATGCATGGCTTAATCTTTGAGACAAGCATATAACTACTGGCAGGATCAACCAGGGAGCTCACACACACACACACATGTTGTTGTGATGAGATTAATATCTACGACGACAGCCCTCGGTAGGATCGTGTTAAAGACCCAGAACACCGGAGGTGTGTCTATTGTCGTATCTCTCACTCGCTCTCACACTAAATAAAGCGCGATCGCGGCGAGGTGGCGGTGGTAACAAACCGCGCAGTCGGGAAATGTATTACGCGCTATACGCGTGTATATATATATAGTGTTAGAGTGCGGTGAGGCACCACCATACACATATACACACACACACGCACACTAGTGCCACCCGACCGTGCGTGCATGTCACATATACAGACTTTGCTAGCAGTCCATAATTGAACGTTCGCAACCAAGACGTTCGACACTCTTGTAAATTCATTTCGAAATCGAGATGCCATCAACGATTTCGCCCGGAATTACGAGAGTCGAAACGTTTCATGATGAAAACGCTCGGACCGCCCGGTCCGTGTACGATAACCGCGTACATGTAGCCGCGCTTTCGTATCGCAACGTTGACCGAATTCAACACACTATAGTGAGAAACGACACATTTCTCGCTATGAACGCGTTTTCGGCGAAACAAACGTTGCGATACGACATAAATTATACATAATAACACAAAAAACTACAAATTCTAACTACAGATAAACATATTATACAATATACATAATGAATTTAATACATAAATAAATACAAATATAATAATAATAAGAAAAAGGTGAAAACACTTACTTGGAGCACACTCCATCTTCATGATCTCGACGAGATGACGGCGTAGAAGACTCCGCGACGGTTCCGCAACGTGGTCGCTCGCGCTGCCGCTACATTAATAAAAAT
>CAWLAX010000008.1:5000-25000 GCA_963854805.1 Plagodis dolabraria
AACATACATAATTAGTCATATCTACCTAGTAAAAATATTGACTTAAAAGAAGAATAGATTTGTCAAATTCAACTGAAAACATTGAATATTTTATCCAACCTAACCTTCCAAAACTTAATTAGGTAATGGGTATGGATAAATAGATGTCAAAATACCCTTACACACGATTTTCAAGTAAAACTTTTATATAAAAAAATCTAGTATCCCTAAAACTGATTATCAAAACCAAAACAATCACAGCAATTCGGACTGTTTTAGTCAAATGCGCAAGCATCAACTAAAACTGATATCCAACATAACAGTTTATCATAGTTAATCTTGCTTTTACAAATTTTCGTTTAGTCTGGATTTGATTTGCAAATAATAAATTTAAAGTTGACATATCCAGTCAACTTAGTCCTAATTTGGTTAATCAGTGAAAAATATACAGATCCTTAGGTATTAATATTTAAAAACAAGTAGAAATTTCTTAAAATGCTTTATATAATCTCATTCGGTAATATTCTAATTATGAAATGAAATACAGACTTTTATTGGCATATTATATTTACATAATTCGTTAAAAATAGTAGTTTATGCAACTGTCATAAAAGAGGGTGGTATTAAACACGAGTAGTGTAGTTTTTTTGAAACGAGCCGCAGGCGAGTATCAAAATAAGATTACACGAGTGTTTTAATACCTAATTATATGCAGTTGCATACACTACTTCATTTAATCTCATGGCTATAGGTAGCTACGTTAAATAAAATGCAATACAAAACCTCCTTGGTCGGGACACATTGTACTTTAGTAATAAAAAAAAATGTCTTAAAGCATTGTTTTGTTAGGAGAATAATGCTTTTAATGCTTTTAATGCCACATATAATGTGTGCTTAAATTGAATTGAAACCTCCTTGGTCGGGACACATTGTACTTTAATAATAATAATAAAAAAATGTTTTAATGCATTGTTTTGTTAGGAGAATAATGCTTTTAATGCCACAGATAATGTGTGCTTAAATTGAATTGAAACCTCCTTGGTCGGGACACATTGTACTTTAATAATAATAATAAAAAAATGTTTTAAAGCATTGTTTTGTTAGGAGAATAATGCTTTAATTTATATAATCTCGTTCGGTAATATTCTAATTATGAAATGAAATACAGACCTTTATTGGCATACTTTATGTACATACTTGTTTAAGAAAATTAAAAAATTAAATTAAAGCATTATTCTCCTAAGAAAACAATGCTTTAAGACATTTTTTTTATTACTAAAGTACAATGTGTCCAGACCAATGAGGTTTTGTATTGCATTTTATTTAACGTAGCTACCTATAGCCATGAGATTAAATAAAGTAGTGTACGCAACTGCATATAATTAGGTATTAAAACACTCGTGTAATCTTATTTTGAAACTGGCCTGCGGCTCGTTTCAAAAAACTACACTACTCATGTTTTAATACCCTCTATTATATGACAGTTGCATAAACTACTATTATCGTTCCATTTAAATGAAGTAGGTAGTAATAAATAATAATGAACAAAGTGTATATTGTGCCGGTGGTGCTTTCGAGTACAGGAGTCATTCTAACAATTATTCAACTTGGCTAAATGTTGGCTGTTTCTATATTATATTGATCATTTTTCTATTTATCGTTGGTTCTTCACATATCACTGTTCGTTAGAAAACGGAATGAGTATGCGAAGAATGAAATTACGAGGCACTCTTTCAAAAACTTATCCACTAACATAAACCAAGTACTACATTAAAATAGAATAAGTAATTACCTACATAATTCCAATAATAATATTTCCATAATCTTATGCTCTAAAATGAGCAATTCTCGTGTATATCGTATGCATGTATGTGCGGATATATATAATTGTATATTTTTCCTACCGAATTACATGAGGATCGGTTTAGGCACCTATAATAACACTAAAACCTACATAATGAATAGGAGTACGTGCTGAGTTGCTATTAGATTTTTAGTTCGTAGTATATAACCAAGTTTGCTAACGCTACTTTATGTTACCATCAATATTTACGGCAAATTCACACATTATTGTTACATATTATTTTCACTGTTAATATATGAAAAGTACAGTATATTACGTGACGAAGCGAATTTACAACAATCTCTGGAAATAGTCCGGGGCGACGGTAAAACTCACGTGACTGCCATTTTTTTACAAAGTAATTTACCAAAAAATTGTTGTGTTTATAAAAAAACCCTTATTAATTTCAACTTTTTATGATCAACGTGAAGTACATTTGGTACTGAACTTCTATTGAGCTATTTGGAAGCATTTGTACTTGTACTTGAGTCGTCAGAAAGTTTCCGATTCATGTTCACATTAATAAACAATTTGTGGTTATTAAAAACGTTTAATGCATGAGTTGAACTCGAATAGCTTATATTTTACAATTAATGATATTGGCGTTTTTGGATTTATGTAATGACCACACTGACTGGTTGTTTGCTCCGCGTCCGACTGAAGTGAACGTAAAGTACTCTTCTTATAGTAAATTTGTTTAATGAATTTTGACTCTTTTCACTTTTATGTAAGTAACGACTTAAAATTTGGTGGTCTATCACTGCAACCTCTCAAGTCAAAATTTTTAACAAAATTAATTCAGATCTATAATATTTTGTTCTTTAGTTTAAATACGCGACAACTTAGAACAAGGTATTCCATACGTTGATTGTAAGAAATGATTGTCTTAAGCCGTAATTTTCTTAAATCATTAATTCTAACCAATACATTAATTTTCTTAATTGAAGATTTTGATATATTCAATCAATGGCGTGTGTTATTTTGAATGAATGCAGATTATATTGTTGTAAGTATATTAATATTTATTTGAAATTCAACTATACTCTGGTTTTTAATTCGAGATCAAAAATGTAAACAAAGGTGTTAAAACCGTGCAAAAAAATTACATGTACTTAGTAATTGTGCTAATTTTGCAAACGGATGAAGTATTTAACGTAAAATAAAAATATTTTATGCTATTATTTATTACATCTACGACGCATATATTCAAACTCAAAAAAAAATCTTGTTGTTGTTGAATTTCTTGTTATTGTTTTTGTTGTTTATAGTTGTTGTTAGTGTTGTGTTAAGTTTTTGTTTATTGTTACGAAATATTATTTTCGTAATATGGAGGCTGGAGCCTCCGAAACTCAGCCTGAACCGGGCCCTTCAACAACAATTTTTTCTCCCGTTAAGAAACGGCCTCGCAAGTCTTTGAGTGCTTCCGAAAAGCTGATGGTGATGAACGCGTACAAGCACACGTTTTTGGCGTGGCCCAAGGACGAGCATTGGTCATTAATGGAGTGTGCTAAGAAAACCGCTGACATGCTGGGGATATCGGCAGTTTCAGTCAGAAGGATTGTCAGCGAAAATAAAGGGCAGCGATGAGTTCTCTTCACCAAGAAAAACGGGACCAAAGGAGACATTTGTGAACAAATATGATGAATTCACTTTTCACGCTGTACGCCAGATCGTCCACCGTTTTTTTCAAGGCAACGAAATTCCTACTTTAGTAAAGGTAATTACTAATACTTTTGTACTTACTTCACTAAAATAATAAAAAGTATACCTATTCAAGCACAAGTCACAAAATCAAATGTTTTCAATAATGGCATTTAAGCACAGTAAAAGATGTTAAATTTAATGTTAAATGTGCATACTTATTCGTACTATTTATTGTCAAATTTAGTAAAATATGTACATATTTCCACTGTAACAATATATTTCTTTTGCATTAGCTTGTCCTTAATCATTCAACTGTTCGCGGCCAGCTCATGGTGATCGAACGTGGATGCTCGCGTGTGTGCTTAATTTATAAACTGTATGCACATGGCTGAAAGGTTAAAAACGTTTTTATTTTCAGGTTCTACAAGTAGTCAATGATGAAGTTGATATACCTAATATGTCCAAAAGTACTCTACTCGTAAACGAAGTAAGACATTGTCTTGTGGCGCAGAAACTATTTGATATCGTTAAAAGAGCATCGTAGAAATGGAAAGTTTATATACTACCAAGATGAGACCTGGATAAATGAAGGTAATTATTTTGATAATTCGATATAATGCAATAACAATTAGACTTTTGTCTGCTGAGAGCAAGGGGAAAGAACTTATTATTTAATAAACAAACACCTTTTCTATTATATACCATTGTTATGTCATGTGTTTTCATCTAAATATATGAAAGTGGACAAGCTTATTATCTATCAGACACGGTGTTCAACACTAGCCAGTATTGATATTTTATATGAAACAGTAACATTTTCCTGAACTGGAATTGAAAATGGAACCTCGCTTATTAATGTGATGATCATGTACTAGCCACAACACTAGCCAGAAATGAAAACTAAACAAACTCTCAGCGTGATGAATAACTGATCACTAATCAAAGCTTTGTTGCTTCATATTGTGTGTTGACATGATCCGTCAACTATCCTTGAAGTTTTATTTACATAGTGAGATATATACTGTCTCGAATGTGCATAACCTGCAAAAAAGGGTTCAGTTGTGTTGAGATAACTTATTTTTGTTTCAGGTCACACTGTAAAAAAAACCTGGGTAGATACAGAAATCAAATCGAGCAGGCAGGCGTTTTTGGAGGGGCTAACAATGGGGCTAAAAGCCCCAACAGGCAAGGGAAGGCGACTTATAATTAGTCATATAGGAAGCGAAGAAGGATTTCTCGAAGGCGGCCTTCTCATGTTTGAGTCAAAGAGCAATAATGATGATTACCACCAAGACATGAATGCGCAATGTTTTGAACAATGGGTAGAAACAATTTTATCAAAACTAAAGTATTAGTTATAGACAATGCACCCTATCACAGCCGGAAATGTGAAAAAAATCCAAATACTGCCTGGAGAAAAGGTAATATTCAGGAATGGTTAAGTTCAAAGAACATTGTATATGACCATTCAATGGTAAAAGCACAATTATTGGAAATAGTTAAGGCACATAAAGCACAATACAATAAGTATGTCGTGGATGAGTTGGCAGCCCAGTATGGTGTCACTATACAACGACTACCCCCTTACCATTGCGAGCTTAACCCAATAGAGCTGGTATGGGCACAGGCAAAAGGTTATGTGGCACGTAACAATAAAACATTCAAAATGAATGAAGTGAAAAAATTGTTTGAAGACGGATTGAAAGAGGTGACACCAGAAAAATGGGTCGAATGCATCAACCACACTATAAAAATTGAAGACAAAATGTGCCAGCTTGACCATATAATCGATGACGTAACAGAAAGGTTTATTATTAATGTAAACGACTCAAGCTCAGAATCAAGACTTTGATATTCGGCATAATTAATATGGAAATAGCTTATCCATAGCAGCATTTGCAGGACCTTATGGCCAGGAATGGAAGGATTATAGCATATAGGTGGCCCTTCTAAGGCGCAAAGAGAAAGTTTCATAGACATAAATGAGTATAGAAAAATACAAGGTCTTGATGTGTAAACTTGTATAAATTTATATTATGTAAGCAGAATAGTTTGGTTGTACGTAAAACAACCAAACTATTTTGTAATTTTTATTTTAGAAAATACTTGACATGGATGAGATACTTTTGTGTGATCAAATTTTTTCTTTTGTTGATATGAGAATCGCACATTTTGTATGTTTTTATTTTAAAATTCCCAATTTGTAAAAACAAATCGAGGTAAATATGTGCTACCTCGTTTTTTTATAAATTGGATTTGTTAACATCACAGATCTTGTATTTTTATATCATGAATTTGGCATTGTAAAAATACTCTTATCTACTGAGGTCTGAGTTGCCACTCTCAAGCATACTCTAGCTTCTTCCCCTGCAATAGGATAGACTAAGCATGCGCATAGTGAATCTACAGAATGTAAGAATGTCTCTGCTGAAAAATAAATGTATCAAATATTAATATTCTGTTTTCATTACAACCCTTATCATGTTTGGTAAAGTTGGCATTTGAGCTTTTAGTAAAGTTTAAATTATACTACAACACAATTCATTTGGACAATATACCAACAATACTTGGTTAAGTTACAAAATAACATTTTACTACAGCACCAATAAAACTATGACTTTAAAATTAGAAAGTTAAATAAAAATTATAAAATTTACTTGTAAGTTGGTGAATTAATATTTGGAAGTTAATAATTATGAACACAGGTAGTATAGCTATGTGACTCTAAATTGAGGAACTTTGTTAATTTTTTAAGAGGTATATTATAGAAAATATGTATATCATCATATCAACCGAAACGTCCACTGTTGAAAAAGGTTAGGCGGATTTGCCAAAATCCCCTCAGTTGGCGGGGGTGTCTTGAAGGTCGCAGTAGAAGTTGTCAGTTCATTAGAAGGCGCTGCTTCCCAGGTATTTTTGTGCCACAGCACCCCATGGGATAACCCGGCGGTTACAATGTCACCCCTATTTCTTCCCGTGGTTGTCGTAAGAGGCGAGTAAGGTAAATATATTATAGGTATGGAATAATTTCAATGTAATAAAAACGTGTGAAACTTTATTAGATTACGTAAGAATATTTTTGAAGAAAAAATATTGCTGTCAGTTTGACAATGGCATATTATATTGACATTTCTTTGTTTACATTTTTGATCTCGAATTAAAAACTAGAGTATAAATATATATTCTTAACTTAAGACAATTTACTGCATAGTGCATATATAAATGCATATTATCTTGAATCAAGGAATCCTTTTGTACCGTGCGCAAATAGCATTTTTTTTTTTTGTTTATTTATGTACCTATCCTGTGTCACTTGCGCCAACAAGGCGAATCTAACGATATCTCATGCATTTAAAATCGATTGATTGAGCCGTTCTGAAGTAATTATGTAAAGAAACTCAAAATCATACGCACATTCGTGGTCCGACATAAACAACTTATATCATACATCTTAGTTTTTTAAATATCTTTAACGATGCGTTTCATGTGCATGTTAACACTCGCCTAGAATAAATGTTCACCAACAGTATTTGGCAAATACAATTTTTCGCTTCTGACGTTAGACTGTTATTTAAAAACTAGCCAAACGTATTTGATGATATTCATATATTTATATGTTTCTTCAATTTAAAGTACTTAAACAATCTAAATAGTGTGTCGGTGTCCGGACAAGATATTATTCTGTTTCCCGGAACCTTAGTCTAACTAAACCAGTAGTTGAAAATGGTACTCGCAAGATATTCAAGTACTAATACACCAACTCGGAGCAATAAGTAAGAATGAAAATCAATAGTAAAGCATAAAATTCAGCCAATTTTATGTACTACACAACTCGCTCACACAAACGTATTCAAATTCAGTAAAAAATTCATTAAACCCTACCATATATTTCTTACTTTCATATGGCATCATTTCCATTGCACACATATTATATAAAAAAATGGTGGCTTCAGTTTGACGTTGTACCGGACTCTGTATTTCCTTCTTTGTTTGTCACAGAGTACACTGTACGAACGAAATTCTCCGTAGCACGGTAGCAATGTGGCCTCGCAGCGGCCCAGCCATTTTCATTTCATCCAAGATGGCGTGCACGTTGCGAAATCATTACACACTTATTTAATCACAAATAAAAAGTAATGTTAACTGAAGTAACAAACAATGTTTTGTTAATTCGTTTTACCATTTTAAAGATCCTATTTTAATATTCACTGAATTTTTATTGTCGCTGAAAACATTTAATCATTTATTAAACGCGCTACACGCTTTCTGCTTGACAAATAGTCAATCAATCAATTGTCTCTTTTTAACCAAACATTACCAAATATCAATTTATGCTAACGCATATCGCTTATTAATCAAGAAATGAATTTAACAATAGATAACTTGTTTCTAAACCTAATTAAGAATAAACCTTTAGTTATAGTTTGTTGTTATGATATCCGCAAATCATATTATAACATTTTGCATTAAAACAAAATTGTTATTATGTGTTGGAAGATAAACACAGCGTCGGTATGAAGATGCATTTGATACTATTACCTGAATTTCGCCTTTATACGTCTAAATATCACCTGTATACTGTTCGTTACCCAGCTATGGCCCAGTAATGGTTAGATTAGCAGTTTACTGAACTTAAGCTCACATGGTTGAGGGAAGGTATGTACATACTTTTACATGATAAACTACTTAATTCAAGGCATAGGCCTAAACTCTTAGTTATTATCGTCACAAATTTAATCCAAGTAACTATTGGAAATAATAATGATTCCTGTAGGTATGGTTTAAGCTATTGCATATATTATATCACATTGCTCGGAGCAGATTTTCATATGCAATAGGGAATAGCAAACTTTAATAGGTAATTCCTATTAGTATTCAGTAGGTACTTGTAATCCTTCATAGGACAAGGAGTTTTATTTTTTTTATTTCCTTGTCATTGCTTAGCACCAAAGAAAATAGCTGTTATTTTTCTATGCTTATTAATTATTTTGCGTTGATAAAGGATTTGATTTTTTGCAGAGGAAGTTGATAAAGGACAATTATTTTCAACATAGCGTTTGTGTTCGTCACCAGCAGATAACAAACAGGTCTTCATACCGACGCTGTGTTTATTGGAGACACATAACATGGCTTTTTACATTGAAATATTGAGAACTGATTACGACAATCGAATCTAAACTAATTGAAAAATTACTCCGTCATATTTAAATGTTAAAATTTAACTTAAATATTTTGAACGTTGAAATTAGCCTTGCGTACGGTAGTATTAGATACCATATTTATTTATAAAAAGAAAGACCTACGATAAAATACAAAAGAACATTTGTTATTTTTACACAAGAATAGCCTACAATTATTGTATGTTTGCGTAGTGCAGGTGGGACAATAAAAATAGTAGGTAAGGCATGAACAATGATAACATAATACAATGTAGGTAAGTAGTGGGTAGGAAGTGCATACTAGTAACTCACAAAACAGGTCCGGTTAGTTTTATGTTATAAGTTGACTCCTTCATATTGTGTCCAACTTGCACTTAACCCACCCAACATGAAATCTCGTAAAGACAGTGACGAATTGAGCCAATAACCTAATTTTTTGGAAGTCTGTTAAAGAGGTATTTGATCCTTTGGCATCCGCGATATGCAAGTTGTCTGGAAAGATACTTTTATAACATAGTGTATAAAATGTGCTACATATATATATATGTGTTAAAAAAACATTGAAGATTTAATTTATTTATTATACCTATTGTCACATATTTAGAGCTTGAAATGACACAATTGGCAATATTAAAGAGTATATTGGCTGTGTGTATCATCGCGTTTAACGACGAAGTGACATTTCAAGTGAAGATTGAAAATCTACTGTAATTTTGAAGAAAATATTTTTTTTTACTGTCGGACGTAAAAAATATGTATAGAGCGCGTCAATTATTATTATTATTGTTCAGTCGTACATCGCTAGCGGAGACGCAAATTAACTTCAAAGGTTGGTAAATACTGTATAATACGCAGTAGATTTGACTTTGGTGAAGTTAAAACAATAGTTTATTATTCTCCTCTCTGATATTGCATTACGTCAAACCTCGTTTAAATGCAGTGGTTATAAAAATGGTTTGTTGAAAAGTGATTTCGGACAGTTGAATATTGTTTATGTAAATGGTGATTTTTACACACTTAGGAAACGTGGCCGTTAGATAGTGCATACTTGCCAGCACCCGGGAAGTGAACAGACTCAGGGTATATTACCGTGAGGACTAGAGCTTGACTCTATTCATCTACTGTTATTACTACCACATTTAAAACTAATATAATAGTTACGAGATACCCCCCGCAGCGTTGTTGATAATATATTATAATACGAGTATATAAACTATTGCAGGACACGGCGGCGGCGCGATTGCGGCGGTTGTGGTGAGACGGGCGCTTTCATCGCTGACACTCGGCACGCGGGGGTGGTGGTGGTTGTGCTGGTGCTGGTGCTGGTGCTGGTGCTGCTGCTGCTGGTGGCACAGTGGAGGGGTCGGTTGGGTTTCCAAGCGTGCGTAGGTGAAGATACGAAAAAAAGAAACGAGGTAAATAAGCATATATCATGTTATATTTCATATATTTGTTTATAATATGACCACAATCTCAAATGATGTATAAGCGATAATGCGGTAGTATGGATGGTTTTTTTTTTTTTTTTAAACGGGTGCTGGCTCATATCGGATATATAGCTAGGCTGTATTGCTTAATAACAAGTACTGCACTGATGAATTTTTTTGTTGAACTCCGCACTGATATTATTATTGACGCAATCAAGATATCATAAAAATAATCATTATTATAATGCTTAGTATATATGTACAAGTAACACAGTCAAATAGAAATGCACCCGTCGAATAAGTCTCAATAAAAATTACAGCTGACGCATATATAGGCGCTAGTATCAATATAACTGGTTCAAAATATATATACAATAATAACACAAGAACACATTTATTTACTTGTCCCCTTGAACAAACGACAATTTTATTATATGATATGTTTGACCAATATACGCGTTGTTATTGTTCATATATTCACTCAGATAAAAACCACTGAACTGACTTCGATCGAATCTTCACATTGTTATAGCTGATGTGTAGGTAATAACTGTAGTTTAATTTTGATAAGCCAAAATTATATAATCGATTCCTTTATAAAACAGATTTAAAATGTATATGGAATAACGATAAATTGATCACATCATCATGTAGAAAAACACATTTCAATCTCGTGTGAAGGTATTTTAGACAATATTTTAACGATAATATTTATTTAAAATGTGTACAATTATTGATGGAACTGTTTTGACTCGCATTTTGAATATTTCATATAAAAGTAAGTAATTTGATTTCCACAAAGAATACTATACGAAATTAAAATGAACCACCAATTGATCTCATTATTATGTAGAAAAACACATTTCATTCTCGTGTCAAAGATTTCATTATTTTAACGATAATATTTATTTAAAATGTGTTCAATTGATGGAACTGTTTGGACTCGCATTTTGAATATTTCATTTAAAAGTAATTCATTTGATTTCCACAAAGAAAGATGACATTCGAAAGTGGACGCTCGTTCGGTGCGGAGCTCTGGTTCAGTCAAGATGTAGTATTGCCATTGTTTTACCTGAACATTTTTTAACTTCAGTGCAGTGATGAAGTGTTTAATTCGTAAAATGTTTACTGATTTTGCTCCGCCGAAACAATTTCAGGCGTGGACCGATCGGTATGTTGCGCTCGTGTCGCCACGGTCGTCGGTTACAGCGCAGCGCCGCCAGCGGAACCTGAATATCTACCCACTAATCACATTTTAAACTAAAAGGTTGGTAAAAATATATAATTATCTGCTAAGGTGTAATTATTGTTATAGTTTATTTAGAACACGTGTAATCTTTGATTAAATACAATGCAATATATATTCGATTCGTGATATTAGGGGGTTATTATTAGCGGGTGTAGTCGTAGGCCGACACCATTCGACACCTATATATAATTCGCGGTCAGGAATAGTATTTTGAATCCATGATAGCTATGCATAATTGACAGTGCAATATAAGCCTTGCTTACATCGTCACGCTAACAATGCTAGCCGTATATTCTATGACATATTTTATTATCTTGTGGACTGTGGATGGACAGATCTTTAGATAAAACACACCAAGCTAGGATGAAACTTTCTTCTAAATATATATTATTATAACTCAAAGGTGACTGACTGACTGACTGACTGACTGATATAGTGATTTATCAACGCACAGCCCAAACCACTGGACGGATCGGGCTGAAATTTGGCACGCAGGTAGATGTTATGTTATGACGTAGGCATCCCGCTAAGAAAGGATTTTGATTAATTCTAACCCCCCAAAGGGGGTATCGATAAAATAGGGGATGAAAGTTTGTATGAAACTTTGTCAATTTTAAACCGCTCGGGCTGAGACTTTGCATGCATAAAGCCACTATGACGTGTAGGCATCCCCTAAGAATGGATTTTGAGATGCAGGCTATATAAGATTAGTAACTTTTTAGTTTAAAATGTACGAGCGCCATCTACATTGAGTTATTTTGGAGAGAACTTTGAATTAACCATTTTTGTTCATAGTGCATAGATAATATATATATCTAGCGGATTATAATAATAATACATGTTAGTATAATCAGTACTAATATTATAAATGCGAAAGTAAGTCTGTCTGTCTGTCTGTCTGTCTGTTACGCTTTCACGCCAAAACTACTGGACCGATTTGAATGAAATTTGGTATGGAGATAGTTTGAGACCCGGGAAAAAACATGGGATAGTTTTTATCCGACTGCGCAAAAAGAGGTTCATGTTTTCGCGCGATAACCGGCATACGCGCGGGCGGAGCCGCGCCCGGAAAGCTAGTATTATATAATAATGTAATATAATCGTAATAGATCTTTGTCACCATACATGGACGCGCGATGATGTTGCAGAATTTTAAATTTGCCATGGTTTTATAATACTTTAATGAAATTTTACATCATGCAAACGGGTGTATCAAAGGATATATTTATTATTATTGGGCCTAATTGTGGTCATGTTTTACGCATAATATATACTACATTGTAGGCAACTAATTTGGTGCCCTTTAAACCTATTATTAGAACAATCGTGTACTTTACAATTGCCATTTTAAGTGTTACATGTATCTTAAACCGTTCGACTGTATGTTTTGATTTGTTTTAATTTAACTGGATAAAAATATTTGCCAATATGCCTATACCTGTATGAGATTGTAATTGCAACTCTTGTTGATTGTGACCAGTTTTTATATGTATGTACATACATAACTGTGTGTCTACCATATCAGGGTAACATTAAGGATATTGGCTATAGTCTAAATTATAACAAGTTGACAATGATCACTAACCCTCTCAGGCGATTGTTTATATTCTGCTCTGTTGACATTTCAGGTTTGGATACATACTGGATGTATGATGCTGCCGCTCAAAAGCTGTTTGCTGTTTGCTGTTTGCCCGCCGCTGATTGCTTTCGTCTATTTTAACATGGTAAGTGTCAAAAGCAAATTTTTATATATAGTATAATATATTCTTAAGTCTTCTTTGGCCAAACAAAAATCCATTTACCAATGGAACAATCGATTTTATTGGTTCCATAATATAAATAGGGGGGACCACCGTGTCTGTCCGTCTGACCTTTGAAGGGCAGCCATGTTTGGAACTGTAATGGGTAGCCGAAGTGAAATTTTCACAGAAGTCTCACCTCATGTGTCTGAAACGAAAATTGGCGATAAATTACCTACGTTAATAGCTTGCTAATACATTTTCAAACGCAGATTGGGTTGCTGAAACCTTCAAAAACTGACCGGTTTGTCAACACTGTTAACAAGTCAATTAACAATAACTAGCTAACAAATTGCCAAATGTCCATGTGGTATTATTAATCAAATTCATCTTATTGAGAACAACTAATGATTAAGTTATGTATAAGTGTTATATATTTTGATATAAGACTGTGTGTGTGTGTGTGTACATTTACATAATATTTACTTTTTGGGTGGAACTAAATTGACAGTTACAATTTTGTAAATTGCATAAGGATGATCGCATTGAAATATTTGATTGTTGAAAGGCTATTTGTTTTTCAATAATTATAATATGCACTGATCTCTATACTATACAATAATATATAACGTGATCCATCCTCCGCTCTTGTATTTATTCGCTTACAAATTATTTATTATAACCGTCATCTCGATATTCGAAACGTAGCTCGTCGTGTGCCCCCCGTAAATGTAAATAAGAAGCGTGTGCGATATCATTATTAATTCATCAGTTATACGTAACTATAACAATAGTTAAAAATTACCTACACGGTGGTGGAAGTGACCATTACAATTTGAACCACCGCGACATGTAAATTTGTAGCAAATAGAGATCAGCGTTGAAATGGTCAATCGGCGTTAGTAACCAGCGGCTAAATTGTACAAGTGAAATTAATAGGGATGCGATATATATATTTTTTTCTTTTTTCTTCTCCTTAATGAGTGTAAAAAACAGGCAATTGTTTAATTTTCACAATTATTTAACACCAACCGACTAAAAGTTTTTTTTTTTTTTTTTTTTTTTTTTTTTTTTCTTTCCATTATTACACTTAAAAACAAGGCAATTGTTTAATTTTCACATTAATTAAAAAACCAACCGACAACAATTTTAATTGTTTTGTTTTTTTTTTTTTTTTTTCCACAGTTACACTTAAAAACAGGCAACTGTTTAATTTTCACATTAATTATAAAGCAACCGAGAATACATTTCTTTTTTATTAATAATCACTATTTATATACAAAAACAATATAAAAAAACCTCCCACGATATTTAGAGCCGCTAGCTGCTGATCAAAATTCGCACTGTGTGCTCTTTTAGTTATGAACCTGTTGTTTTAATTATTTGTGATAGTCTCGTTATCGGCATTCATCGATTGCGTAATATATTAATTAGGAAACGGGAAGGAAGGGTTGTTAAAGTAAACAAGTTCACTTTGTAAGGAGCCTTTATTTTGCTTATATTATTTTTTTGGCAAATTTTTTTTGTGTGTGCGCGTGTTTTTTTTTTTTATTATTTTATTTGTTTTTCCTTTTTTATATCCCTTTATAATTATTTAATTTAAATAATATTGTTAATTGAGGGATGTACAGATGAGAATTACGTAACTGAGAAAATACACCTTTGTACTTTGTGTGAGATTTTCATAGTAATTTTTTACTTTCTATTTTTTTTTTTTTTTATCTGCATTCGTTGTTTATTCTATTTTTAACCCTTAATTACCAATTAAGATCTGGACAAATGATTGTACGTGGGTTAAGGAGTTATTGTTGTTACTTTATTTCGGTTTATTCGCCGCCTTAGTGCCGTATGAGGTGTTTCTCTTTGTTTGTTTTTTTTACCTATTATATTGTTTGTGAGTTTATTGTCTTCCTAATGATTATTAATTAGTTCCGGACGGGACAGTTGGGGTAAATTTGGAGAAAATTTGCAAAAGGTTGGTTTTGTTTAGTTTTTTCGCTGATGCTTATAGATGCCTGCTCCAGTATTGTAAATTATATATATATATAGCTGTGTATATACGCGCATTTTACCTATAACGGTGTAGAGTTCAGCCTATTTGAGCGAAACGCCGGCGATCGGGTCGAGGGTTTAACACGTTTAAACTCATCGCATTACGTTCGTTTGCGGCGCGGGCGATGTAGGCATGAACTTTACATGTTAAATCGTCTCTCTGCCGGAGAGTATCTGTTCAAATTTTACCTGCAAGCCTCACGAACGAGAGTTTATATTTTATATATACATGTATATAAATAATACATGTATAAAAAAATATACAACTAACTGAATTCGTGTCGGTTTTGGGGGTATATATAACATTTGACATGTACAATCCGACTAAGAGAGAGAGAAAACGACGGTCCGCGCGCTGCCTATACGAGGTTAATCTTCGCATGTGTATATTGTATATGTACTGTTTACACTTTGTTGGTTTGGTTTCAGAGTTTTCTTATTGAAAACGACAAAACAGTAGAAACAGCAAAATTTGTTTGTTACATTTACAACTTTGCACATGTTAAGAGAACGCTTCAAACTGTGCGCCGAGACCAAGAATTTTATTGCGCTGTGTAGGTCGAGCCCTGCCATGTGTCGTCGTTCAGTTTCTGTACACGTTTGACGTCGATAATATACATGTACGAGTATATAATATAATATAATATACATGTACATGCATATTTCGTACCGTTTAAATGTACACGTAACTTAATGTTCAACAAAGTGTGGCTGTGGTTTCAAACGACCGTTTAAAAGGATACGACTCTCCCTTAGTACGTGCACACGATACAAGGTTGATTCTAGTCGTTCCGGTTTTCTTAAATCACTATACGAAAACATGTTGTAAATGTATATAATTCTATAGTGAATGTTAATATATATCATAAATATGATATATATATATATATATGAAAAATTGAATTTACATTTTTGCTTTACCCACGAAACCTTCATGGGTTCACGCAACGTGTCTGTCTGTGCGTGCTAATGACGCTTACATTTTTATTAATGTAGCGGCAGCGCGAGCGACCACGTTGCGGAACCGTCGCGGAGTCTTCTACGCCGTCGTCTCGTCGAGATCATGAAGATGGAGTGTGCTCCAAGTAAGTGTTTTCACCTTTTTCTCTATTATTATTATATTTGTATTTATTTATGTATTAAATTCATTATGTATATTGTATAATATGTTTATCTGTAGTTAGAATTTGTAGTTTTTTGTGTTATTATGTATAATTTATGTCGTATCGCAACGTTTGTTTCGCCGAAAACGCGTTCATAGCGAGAAATGTGTCGTTTCTCACTATAGTGTGTTGAATTCGGTCAACGTTGCGATACGAAAGCGCGGCTACATGTACGCGGTTATCGTACACGGACCGGGCGGTCCGAGCGTTTTCATCATGAAACGTTTCGACTCTCGTAATTCCGGGCGAAATCGTTGATGGCATCTCGATTTCGAAATGAATTTACAAGAGTGTCGAACGTCTTGGTTGCGAACGTTCAATTATGGACTGCTAGCAAAGTCTGTATATGTGACATGCACGCACGGTCGGGTGGCACTAGTGTGCGTGTGTGTGTGTATATGTGTATGGTGGTGCCTCACCGCACTCTAACACTATATATATACACGCGTATAGCGCGTAATACATTTCCCGACTGCGCGGTTTGTTACCACCGCCACCTCGCCGCGATCGCGCTTTATTTAGTGTGAGAGCGAGTGAGAGATACGACAATAGACACACCTCCGGTGTTCTGGGTCTTTAACACGATCCTACCGAGGGCTGTCGTCGTAGATATTAATCTCATCACAACAACATGTGTGTGTGTGTGTGTGTGAGCTCCCTGGTTGATCCTGCCAGTAGTTATATGCTTGTCTCAAAGATTAAGCCATGCATGTCTCAGTGCAAGCCGTATTAAGGCGATACCGCGAATGGCTCAATATATCAGTTTTGGTTCCTTAGATCTTACTCAGTTACTTGGATAACTGTGGTAATTCTAGAGCTAATACATGCAATTAGAACTCTGACCAGTGATGGGATGAGTGCTTTTATTAGATCAAAACCAATCGACGGAGGGCCTCGCGTCCGAAGTCGTTAACTTTGATGAATCTGGATAACTTTTGCCGATCGCACGGTCTCGTACCGGCGACGCATCTTTCAAATGTCTGCCTTATCAACTTTCGATGGTAGTTTCTGCGACTACCATGGTTGTCACGGGTAACGGGGAATCAGGGTTCGATTCCGGAGAGGGAGCCTGAGAAACGGCTACCACATCCAAGGAAGGCAGCAGGCGCGCAAATTACCCACTCCCGGCACGGGGAGGTAGTGACGAAAAATAACGATACGGGACTCTTACGAGGCCTCGTAATCGGAATGAGTACACTTTAAATATTTTAACGAGGAACAATTGGAGGGCAAGTCTGGTGCCAGCAGCCGCGGTAATTCCAGCTCCAATAGCGTATACTAAAATTGTTGCGGTTAAAAAGCTCGTAGTTGCATTTGTGCGCCGCGCTGTCGGTGCACCGCACCCGCGGTGATACTGACACGTTTGCGGAGCATATCGTCGGTGAGCCGGCGGTAACACGCCGGTTCAATATCAAAATCCTATCGCGGTGCTCTTCAGTGAGTGTCGAGGTGGGCCGACAATTTTACTTTGAACAAATTAGAGTGCTCAAAGCGGGCTCAAAATGCTGCTTGAATATTTCGTGCATGGAATAATAGAATATGATCTCGGTTCTATTTTGTTGGTTTTCAGAACTCCGAGGTAATGATTAATAGGGATAACTGGGGGCATTCGTATTGCGACGTTAGAGGTGAAATTCTTGGATCGTCGCAAGACGAACATCAGCGAAAGCATTTGCCAAAGGTGTTTTCATCAATCAAGAACGAAAGTTAGAGGTTCGAAGGCGATTAGATACCGCCCTAGTTCTAACCGTAAATATGTCGTCTAGCAATCCGCCGACGTTACTACAATGGCTCGGCGGGCGGCTTCCGGGAAACCAAAGATTTTGGACTCCGGGGGGAGTATGGTTGCAAAGCTGAAACTTAAAGGAATTGACGGAAGGGCACCACCAGGAGTGGAGCCTGCGGCTTAATTTGACTCAACACGGGAAATCTCACCAGGCCCGGACACCGGAAGGATTGACAGATTAACAGCTCTTTCTTGATTCGGTGGGTGGTGGTGCATGGCCGTTCTTAGTTGGTGGAGCGATTTGTCTGGTTAATTCCGGTAACGAACGAGACTCTAGCCTGCTAAATAGGCGTCGTCATTTCGGTGTGCGTGATTCTGTCACGCAACTCACTGGCGACGTATTAAAATTCTTCTTAGAGGGACCGGCGGCTTCGAGCCGCACGAGATTGAGCAATAACAGGTCTGTGATGCCCTTAGATGTCCTGGGCCGCACGCGCGCTACACTGAAGGAATCAACATGTTCTCCCTGGCCTAGAGGCCCGGGCAACCCGTTGAAACTCCTTCGTGCTGGGGATTGGGGTTTGCAATTATCCCCCATAAACGAGGAATTCCTAGTAAGCGCGAGTCATAAGCTCGCGTTGATTACGTCCCTGCCCTTTGTACACACCGCCCGTCGCTACTACCGATTGAATGATTTAGTGAGGTCTTCGGACTGACACGCGGTGGCTTCACGGCCGTCGGCGTCGCTGGGAAGTTGACCAAACTTGATCATTTAGAGGAAGTAAAAGTCGTAACAAGGTTTCCGTAGGGGAACCTGCGGAAGGATCATTAACGTAATCGAGTGTAATACTTGTTACATAATCCATCCAAAGTTAACAACTCTGATAACTTCATAAGAGAATTTGGAATGCGCTCTCTGTTTTTTAACATTGTAGTGCGTCCTGTTCTCGCGTCGCGCGCTCTGAATGTCACTTTGACGATTAGAAATCCATAATCCGAGTCGTTCTTGTGCGCGCGTTCGTCAACATAATAAATCTAATGGTTTAGGATGTGAGAGGATGCGCGCTTCGCGGCGCTGCTCCTTTTTCGTTCTAAGATATATATATAATTTTATTTAAAAATACAAAATTGTACCATGGTAATAATTGAAAACTATTACCCTGGACGGTGGATCACTTGGCTCGCGGGTCGATGAAGAACGCAGTTAACTGCGCGTCATAGTGTGAACTGCAGGACACATTTGAACATCGACATTTCGAACGCACATTGCGGTCCATGGAGACACATCCAGGACCACTCCTGTCTGAGGGCCGGCTGCATAATAACAATAACCACACTGCGCGCGCGCGCGTTGTTACCGTGGATCGTTCTCGATTCGCGCTTACGCACGCGTGAGCATCTGACGGTTCTGTCGATATATTATATAATATATCTGCGGTCCGTTTAAAAATTATAACAAACACTAAAGAGTCTTAACCGCCTTTGTGCGCGCTTAGTGAACGCTTTGAATAAGAGTACGTTTTATTGAGCGCGATGCACGAACGGTTCCGTTTTTAGTGAGTAGGCGGACTCGACGTCCGAAGGGCGGTGCGACGTCGTGTAAAGAGCGCGTGAAAACGCGTCATCATTATACGACGTTGTGACGCCGACGGATATCGTGTCTGCCTCCATTTTATAACGTTGGCCTCAGATCAGGGAGGATCACCCGCCGAATTTAAGCATATTAGTAAGCGGAGGAAAAGAAACTAACCAGGATTTCCTTAGTAGCGGCGAGCGAACAGGAAATAGCCCAGCACTGAATCCCGTCGTTGTCACGGCGGCGGGAGATGTGGTGTTCGGGAGGTTCCGCTTTCTCGTCGTTGTCTTCTCCTGTCCAAGTTCGTCTTGAACGGGGCCGTTTTCCCGTAGAGGGTGCCAGGCCCGTAGCGACGGAGGACGGCGGCGAGAGGGACTCTCCTCAGAGTCGGGTTGCTTGAGAGTGCAGCCCTAAGTGGGTGGTAAACTCCATCTAAGGCTAAA
>CAWLAX010000008.1:30000-38954 GCA_963854805.1 Plagodis dolabraria
ACCTCCTTGGTCGGGACACATTGTACTTTAATAATAATAATAAAAAAATGTTTTAATGCATTGTTTTGTTAGGAGAATAATGCTTTTAATGCCACAGATAATGTGTGCTTAAATTGAATTGAAACCTCCTTGGTCGGGACACATTGTACTTTAATAATAATAATAATAAAAAATGTTTTAAAGCATTGTTTTGTTAGGAGAATAATGCTTTAATTTATATAATCTCGTTCGGTAATATTCTAATTATGAAATGAAATACAGACCTTTATTGGCATACTTTATGTACATACTTGTTTAAGAAAATTAAAAAATTAAATTAAAGCATTATTCTCCTAAGAAAACAATGCTTTAAGACATTTTTTTTATTACTAAAGTACAATGTGTCCAGACCAATGAGGTTTTGTATTGCATTTTATTTAACGTAGCTACCTATAGCCATGAGATTAAATAAAGTAGTGTACGCAACTGCATATAATTAGGTATTAAAACACTCGTGTAATCTTATTTTGAAACTGGCCTGCGGCTCGTTTCAAAAAACTACACTACTCATGTTTTAATACCCTCTATTATATGACAGTTGCATAAACTACTATTATCGTTCCATTTAAATGAAGTAGGTAGTAATAAATAATAATGAACAAAGTGTATATTGTGCCGGTGGTGCTTTCGAGTACAGGAGTCATTCTAACAATTATTCAACTTGGCTAAATGTTGGCTGTTTCTATATTATATTGATCATTTTTCTATTTATCGTTGGTTCTTCACATATCACTGTTCGTTAGAAAACGGAATGAGTATGCGAAGAATGAAATTACGAGGCACTCTTTCAAAAACTTATCCACTAACATAAACCAAGTACTACATTAAAATAGAATAAGTAATTACCTACATAATTCCAATAATAATATTTCCATAATCTTATGCTCTAAAATGAGCAATTCTCGTGTATATCGTATGCATGTATGTGCGGATATATATAATTGTATATTTTTCCTACCGAATTACATGAGGATCGGTTTAGGCACCTATAATAACACTAAAACCTACATAATGAATAGGAGTACGTGCTGAGTTGCTATTAGATTTTTAGTTCGTAGTATATAACCAAGTTTGCTAACGCTACTTTATGTTACCATCAATATTTACGGCAAATTCACACATTATTGTTACATATTATTTTCACTGTTAATATATGAAAAGTACAGTATATTACGTGACGAAGCGAATTTACAACAATCTCTGGAAATAGTCCGGGGCGACGGTAAAACTCACGTGACTGCCATTTTTTTACAAAGTAATTTACCAAAAAATTGTTGTGTTTATAAAAAAACCCTTATTAATTTCAACTTTTTATGATCAACGTGAAGTACATTTGGTACTGAACTTCTATTGAGCTATTTGGAAGCATTTGTACTTGTACTTGAGTCGTCAGAAAGTTTCCGATTCATGTTCACATTAATAAACAATTTGTGGTTATTAAAAACGTTTAATGCATGAGTTGAACTCGAATAGCTTATATTTTACAATTAATGATATTGGCGTTTTTGGATTTATGTAATGACCACACTGACTGGTTGTTTGCTCCGCGTCCGACTGAAGTGAACGTAAAGTACTCTTCTTATAGTAAATTTGTTTAATGAATTTTGACTCTTTTCACTTTTATGTAAGTAACGACTTAAAATTTGGTGGTCTATCACTGCAACCTCTCAAGTCAAAATTTTTAACAAAATTAATTCAGATCTATAATATTTTGTTCTTTAGTTTAAATACGCGACAACTTAGAACAAGGTATTCCATACGTTGATTGTAAGAAATGATTGTCTTAAGCCGTAATTTTCTTAAATCATTAATTCTAACCAATACATTAATTTTCTTAATTGAAGATTTTGATATATTCAATCAATGGCGTGTGTTATTTTGAATGAATGCAGATTATATTGTTGTAAGTATATTAATATTTATTTGAAATTCAACTATACTCTGGTTTTTAATTCGAGATCAAAAATGTAAACAAAGGTGTTAAAACCGTGCAAAAAAATTACATGTACTTAGTAATTGTGCTAATTTTGCAAACGGATGAAGTATTTAACGTAAAATAAAAATATTTTATGCTATTATTTATTACATCTACGACGCATATATTCAAACTCAAAAAAAAATCTTGTTGTTGTTGAATTTCTTGTTATTGTTTTTGTTGTTTATAGTTGTTGTTAGTGTTGTGTTAAGTTTTTGTTTATTGTTACGAAATATTATTTTCGTAATATGGAGGCTGGAGCCTCCGAAACTCAGCCTGAACCGGGCCCTTCAACAACAATTTTTTCTCCCGTTAAGAAACGGCCTCGCAAGTCTTTGAGTGCTTCCGAAAAGCTGATGGTGATGAACGCGTACAAGCACACGTTTTTGGCGTGGCCCAAGGACGAGCATTGGTCATTAATGGAGTGTGCTAAGAAAACCGCTGACATGCTGGGGATATCGGCAGTTTCAGTCAGAAGGATTGTCAGCGAAAATAAAGGGCAGCGATGAGTTCTCTTCACCAAGAAAAACGGGACCAAAGGAGACATTTGTGAACAAATATGATGAATTCACTTTTCACGCTGTACGCCAGATCGTCCACCGTTTTTTTCAAGGCAACGAAATTCCTACTTTAGTAAAGGTAATTACTAATACTTTTGTACTTACTTCACTAAAATAATAAAAAGTATACCTATTCAAGCACAAGTCACAAAATCAAATGTTTTCAATAATGGCATTTAAGCACAGTAAAAGATGTTAAATTTAATGTTAAATGTGCATACTTATTCGTACTATTTATTGTCAAATTTAGTAAAATATGTACATATTTCCACTGTAACAATATATTTCTTTTGCATTAGCTTGTCCTTAATCATTCAACTGTTCGCGGCCAGCTCATGGTGATCGAACGTGGATGCTCGCGTGTGTGCTTAATTTATAAACTGTATGCACATGGCTGAAAGGTTAAAAACGTTTTTATTTTCAGGTTCTACAAGTAGTCAATGATGAAGTTGATATACCTAATATGTCCAAAAGTACTCTACTCGTAAACGAAGTAAGACATTGTCTTGTGGCGCAGAAACTATTTGATATCGTTAAAAGAGCATCGTAGAAATGGAAAGTTTATATACTACCAAGATGAGACCTGGATAAATGAAGGTAATTATTTTGATAATTCGATATAATGCAATAACAATTAGACTTTTGTCTGCTGAGAGCAAGGGGAAAGAACTTATTATTTAATAAACAAACACCTTTTCTATTATATACCATTGTTATGTCATGTGTTTTCATCTAAATATATGAAAGTGGACAAGCTTATTATCTATCAGACACGGTGTTCAACACTAGCCAGTATTGATATTTTATATGAAACAGTAACATTTTCCTGAACTGGAATTGAAAATGGAACCTCGCTTATTAATGTGATGATCATGTACTAGCCACAACACTAGCCAGAAATGAAAACTAAACAAACTCTCAGCGTGATGAATAACTGATCACTAATCAAAGCTTTGTTGCTTCATATTGTGTGTTGACATGATCCGTCAACTATCCTTGAAGTTTTATTTACATAGTGAGATATATACTGTCTCGAATGTGCATAACCTGCAAAAAAGGGTTCAGTTGTGTTGAGATAACTTATTTTTGTTTCAGGTCACACTGTAAAAAAAACCTGGGTAGATACAGAAATCAAATCGAGCAGGCAGGCGTTTTTGGAGGGGCTAACAATGGGGCTAAAAGCCCCAACAGGCAAGGGAAGGCGACTTATAATTAGTCATATAGGAAGCGAAGAAGGATTTCTCGAAGGCGGCCTTCTCATGTTTGAGTCAAAGAGCAATAATGATGATTACCACCAAGACATGAATGCGCAATGTTTTGAACAATGGGTAGAAACAATTTTATCAAAACTAAAGTATTAGTTATAGACAATGCACCCTATCACAGCCGGAAATGTGAAAAAAATCCAAATACTGCCTGGAGAAAAGGTAATATTCAGGAATGGTTAAGTTCAAAGAACATTGTATATGACCATTCAATGGTAAAAGCACAATTATTGGAAATAGTTAAGGCACATAAAGCACAATACAATAAGTATGTCGTGGATGAGTTGGCAGCCCAGTATGGTGTCACTATACAACGACTACCCCCTTACCATTGCGAGCTTAACCCAATAGAGCTGGTATGGGCACAGGCAAAAGGTTATGTGGCACGTAACAATAAAACATTCAAAATGAATGAAGTGAAAAAATTGTTTGAAGACGGATTGAAAGAGGTGACACCAGAAAAATGGGTCGAATGCATCAACCACACTATAAAAATTGAAGACAAAATGTGCCAGCTTGACCATATAATCGATGACGTAACAGAAAGGTTTATTATTAATGTAAACGACTCAAGCTCAGAATCAAGACTTTGATATTCGGCATAATTAATATGGAAATAGCTTATCCATAGCAGCATTTGCAGGACCTTATGGCCAGGAATGGAAGGATTATAGCATATAGGTGGCCCTTCTAAGGCGCAAAGAGAAAGTTTCATAGACATAAATGAGTATAGAAAAATACAAGGTCTTGATGTGTAAACTTGTATAAATTTATATTATGTAAGCAGAATAGTTTGGTTGTACGTAAAACAACCAAACTATTTTGTAATTTTTATTTTAGAAAATACTTGACATGGATGAGATACTTTTGTGTGATCAAATTTTTTCTTTTGTTGATATGAGAATCGCACATTTTGTATGTTTTTATTTTAAAATTCCCAATTTGTAAAAACAAATCGAGGTAAATATGTGCTACCTCGTTTTTTTATAAATTGGATTTGTTAACATCACAGATCTTGTATTTTTATATCATGAATTTGGCATTGTAAAAATACTCTTATCTACTGAGGTCTGAGTTGCCACTCTCAAGCATACTCTAGCTTCTTCCCCTGCAATAGGATAGACTAAGCATGCGCATAGTGAATCTACAGAATGTAAGAATGTCTCTGCTGAAAAATAAATGTATCAAATATTAATATTCTGTTTTCATTACAACCCTTATCATGTTTGGTAAAGTTGGCATTTGAGCTTTTAGTAAAGTTTAAATTATACTACAACACAATTCATTTGGACAATATACCAACAATACTTGGTTAAGTTACAAAATAACATTTTACTACAGCACCAATAAAACTATGACTTTAAAATTAGAAAGTTAAATAAAAATTATAAAATTTACTTGTAAGTTGGTGAATTAATATTTGGAAGTTAATAATTATGAACACAGGTAGTATAGCTATGTGACTCTAAATTGAGGAACTTTGTTAATTTTTTAAGAGGTATATTATAGAAAATATGTATATCATCATATCAACCGAAACGTCCACTGTTGAAAAAGGTTAGGCGGATTTGCCAAAATCCCCTCAGTTGGCGGGGGTGTCTTGAAGGTCGCAGTAGAAGTTGTCAGTTCATTAGAAGGCGCTGCTTCCCAGGTATTTTTGTGCCACAGCACCCCATGGGATAACCCGGCGGTTACAATGTCACCCCTATTTCTTCCCGTGGTTGTCGTAAGAGGCGAGTAAGGTAAATATATTATAGGTATGGAATAATTTCAATGTAATAAAAACGTGTGAAACTTTATTAGATTACGTAAGAATATTTTTGAAGAAAAAATATTGCTGTCAGTTTGACAATGGCATATTATATTGACATTTCTTTGTTTACATTTTTGATCTCGAATTAAAAACTAGAGTATAAATATATATTCTTAACTTAAGACAATTTACTGCATAGTGCATATATAAATGCATATTATCTTGAATCAAGGAATCCTTTTGTACCGTGCGCAAATAGCATTTTTTTTTTTTGTTTATTTATGTACCTATCCTGTGTCACTTGCGCCAACAAGGCGAATCTAACGATATCTCATGCATTTAAAATCGATTGATTGAGCCGTTCTGAAGTAATTATGTAAAGAAACTCAAAATCATACGCACATTCGTGGTCCGACATAAACAACTTATATCATACATCTTAGTTTTTTAAATATCTTTAACGATGCGTTTCATGTGCATGTTAACACTCGCCTAGAATAAATGTTCACCAACAGTATTTGGCAAATACAATTTTTCGCTTCTGACGTTAGACTGTTATTTAAAAACTAGCCAAACGTATTTGATGATATTCATATATTTATATGTTTCTTCAATTTAAAGTACTTAAACAATCTAAATAGTGTGTCGGTGTCCGGACAAGATATTATTCTGTTTCCCGGAACCTTAGTCTAACTAAACCAGTAGTTGAAAATGGTACTCGCAAGATATTCAAGTACTAATACACCAACTCGGAGCAATAAGTAAGAATGAAAATCAATAGTAAAGCATAAAATTCAGCCAATTTTATGTACTACACAACTCGCTCACACAAACGTATTCAAATTCAGTAAAAAATTCATTAAACCCTACCATATATTTCTTACTTTCATATGGCATCATTTCCATTGCACACATATTATATAAAAAAATGGTGGCTTCAGTTTGACGTTGTACCGGACTCTGTATTTCCTTCTTTGTTTGTCACAGAGTACACTGTACGAACGAAATTCTCCGTAGCACGGTAGCAATGTGGCCTCGCAGCGGCCCAGCCATTTTCATTTCATCCAAGATGGCGTGCACGTTGCGAAATCATTACACACTTATTTAATCACAAATAAAAAGTAATGTTAACTGAAGTAACAAACAATGTTTTGTTAATTCGTTTTACCATTTTAAAGATCCTATTTTAATATTCACTGAATTTTTATTGTCGCTGAAAACATTTAATCATTTATTAAACGCGCTACACGCTTTCTGCTTGACAAATAGTCAATCAATCAATTGTCTCTTTTTAACCAAACATTACCAAATATCAATTTATGCTAACGCATATCGCTTATTAATCAAGAAATGAATTTAACAATAGATAACTTGTTTCTAAACCTAATTAAGAATAAACCTTTAGTTATAGTTTGTTGTTATGATATCCGCAAATCATATTATAACATTTTGCATTAAAACAAAATTGTTATTATGTGTTGGAAGATAAACACAGCGTCGGTATGAAGATGCATTTGATACTATTACCTGAATTTCGCCTTTATACGTCTAAATATCACCTGTATACTGTTCGTTACCCAGCTATGGCCCAGTAATGGTTAGATTAGCAGTTTACTGAACTTAAGCTCACATGGTTGAGGGAAGGTATGTACATACTTTTACATGATAAACTACTTAATTCAAGGCATAGGCCTAAACTCTTAGTTATTATCGTCACAAATTTAATCCAAGTAACTATTGGAAATAATAATGATTCCTGTAGGTATGGTTTAAGCTATTGCATATATTATATCACATTGCTCGGAGCAGATTTTCATATGCAATAGGGAATAGCAAACTTTAATAGGTAATTCCTATTAGTATTCAGTAGGTACTTGTAATCCTTCATAGGACAAGGAGTTTTATTTTTTTTATTTCCTTGTCATTGCTTAGCACCAAAGAAAATAGCTGTTATTTTTCTATGCTTATTAATTATTTTGCGTTGATAAAGGATTTGATTTTTTGCAGAGGAAGTTGATAAAGGACAATTATTTTCAACATAGCGTTTGTGTTCGTCACCAGCAGATAACAAACAGGTCTTCATACCGACGCTGTGTTTATTGGAGACACATAACATGGCTTTTTACATTGAAATATTGAGAACTGATTACGACAATCGAATCTAAACTAATTGAAAAATTACTCCGTCATATTTAAATGTTAAAATTTAACTTAAATATTTTGAACGTTGAAATTAGCCTTGCGTACGGTAGTATTAGATACCATATTTATTTATAAAAAGAAAGACCTACGATAAAATACAAAAGAACATTTGTTATTTTTACACAAGAATAGCCTACAATTATTGTATGTTTGCGTAGTGCAGGTGGGACAATAAAAATAGTAGGTAAGGCATGAACAATGATAACATAATACAATGTAGGTAAGTAGTGGGTAGGAAGTGCATACTAGTAACTCACAAAACAGGTCCGGTTAGTTTTATGTTATAAGTTGACTCCTTCATATTGTGTCCAACTTGCACTTAACCCACCCAACATGAAATCTCGTAAAGACAGTGACGAATTGAGCCAATAACCTAATTTTTTGGAAGTCTGTTAAAGAGGTATTTGATCCTTTGGCATCCGCGATATGCAAGTTGTCTGGAAAGATACTTTTATAACATAGTGTATAAAATGTGCTACATATATATATATGTGTTAAAAAAACATTGAAGATTTAATTTATTTATTATACCTATTGTCACATATTTAGAGCTTGAAATGACACAATTGGCAATATTAAAGAGTATATTGGCTGTGTGTATCATCGCGTTTAACGACGAAGTGACATTTCAAGTGAAGATTGAAAATCTACTGTAATTTTGAAGAAAATATTTTTTTTTACTGTCGGACGTAAAAAATATGTATAGAGCGCGTCAATTATTATTATTATTGTTCAGTCGTACATCGCTAGCGGAGACGCAAATTAACTTCAAAGGTTGGTAAATACTGTATAATACGCAGTAGATTTGACTTTGGTGAAGTTAAAACAATAGTTTATTATTCTCCTCTCTGATATTGCATTACGTCAAACCTCGTTTAAATGCAGTGGTTATAAAAATGGTTTGTTGAAAAGTGATTTCGGACAGTTGAATATTGTTTATGTAAATGGTGATTTTTACACACTTAGGAAACGTGGCCGTTAGATAGTGCATACTTGCCAGCACCCGGGAAGTGAACAGACTCAGGGTATATTACCGTGAGGACTAGAGCTTGACTCTATTCATCTACTGTTATTACTACCACATTTAAAACTAATATAATAGTTACGAGATACCCCCCGCAGCGTTGTTGATAATATATTATAATACGAGTATATAAACT
>CAWLAX010000009.1:0-42500 GCA_963854805.1 Plagodis dolabraria
ACTTACCATGTTAATATAGACGAAAGGAATCAGCGGCGGGCGGGCAAACATAACAGCTTTTGAGCGGCAGCATCATACATCCAGTATGTATCCAAACCTGAAATGTCAACGGAGCAGAATATAAATAATTGCCTGAGAGGGTTAGTGATCATTGCCAACTTGTTATAATTTAGACTATAGCCAATATCCTTAATTGCCTTGTTTTTGAGTGAAACTCAGAAAAAAAAACATTGAAAGAAATCAAACTTTTTGTCGGTCGGTGTTAAATTCATGTGAAAATCAAACAATTGCCTTGTTTTTGAGTGAAATTAAAAGAAAAAAAAAAATCAAACAATTGCCTTGTTTTTGAGTGAAATTCAGAAAAAAAAAATGAAAGAAATCAAACTTTTTGTCGGTCGGTGTTAAATTCATGTGAAAATCAAACAACTGCTTTGTCTTTAAGTGAAATTAAGAGAAAAAAAAAATCAAACAATTGCCTTGTTTTTGAGTGAAATTCAGAAAAAAAAAATATTGAAAGAAATCAAACTTTTCGTCGGTCAGTGTTAAATTCATGTGAAAATCAAACAATTGCCTTGTTTTTGAGTGAAATTAAGAGAAAAAAAAATCACACAATTGCCTTGTTTTTGAGTGAAATTCAGAAAAAAAAAAATTGAAAGAAATCAAACTTTTTGTCGGTCGGTGTTAAATTCATGTGAAAATCAAACAATTGCCTTGTTTTTGAGTGAAATTAAGAGAAAAAAAAATCACACAATTGCCTTGTTTTTGAGTGAAATTCAGAAAAAAAAAATTGAAAGAAATCAAACTTTTTGTCGGTCGGTGTTAAATTCATGTGAAAATCAAACAATTGCCTTGTTTTTGAGTGAAATTAAGAGAAAAAAAAATCAAACAATTGCCTTGTTTTTAGTGAAATTCAGAAAAAAAAATGAAAGATATCAAACTTTTTGTCGGTCGGTGTTAAATTCATGTGAAAATCAAACAATTGCCTTGTTTTTGAGTGAAATTAAGAGAAAAAAAATCAAACAATTGCCTTGTTTTTGAGTGAAATTCAGAAAAAAAAAATATTGAAAGAAATCAAACTTTTTGTCGGTCGGTGTTAAATTCATGTGAAAATCAAACAATTGCCTTGTTTTTGAGTGAAATTAAGAGAAAAAAAAAATCGAACAATTGCCTTGTTTTTGAGTGAAATTCAGAAAAAAAAAATATTGAAAGAAAACAAACTTTTTGTCGGTCGGTGTTAAATTCATGTGAAAATCAAACAATTGCCCTGTTTTTGAGTGAAATTAAGAGAAAAAAAAATCAAACAATTGCCTTGTTTTTGTACGTATAACTATGCATTAATAATGATATCGCACACGCTTCTTGTTTACATTTACGGGCCACACACGACGAGCTACGTTTCGAACGTTTCGAATATCGAGATGACGGTTATAATAAATAATTTGTAAGCGAATAAATACAAGAGCGGAGGATGGATCAAGTTATATATTATTGTATAGTGTATTGATCAGTGCATATTATAATTATTGAAAAACAAATAGCCTTTCAACAATCAAATATTTCAATGCGATCCTTATGCAATTTACAAAATTGGTACTGTTAATTTAGTTCCACCCTGATGGCAGTGTAATTTATGAAAAAGTTAATATTATGTAAATGTAGAATGTTTACCATTTCTATGGAGTTAACAGATTAAACACACACACAGTCATTCATCAAAATATTATGTAACACTTATACATAACTTGATAATTAGTTGTTCTCAATAATATGAATTTGATTAATAATATCACATGGACATGTGGCAATTTATTAGCTAGTTAATGTTAATTAACTTGATAACAGTGTTGACAAACAGTCAGTTTTTGAAGGTTTCAGCAACCCACCAATCTGCGTTTGAAAATGTATTAGCAATCTATTAACGTAGGTAATTTATCGCTAATTTTCGTTTCAGACACTTGGTGAGACTTTTGTGAAAATTTCACTTCGGCTACACTTTACAGTTCCAAACATGGCTGCCCTTCAAAGGTCAGACAGACAGACAGACACGGTGGTCCCCTATTTCTATTATGGAACAAATAAAATCGATTGTTCCACTGGTAAATGGATTTTTGTTTGGCCAAAGAAGACTATGAATATATTATACTATATATAAAATTTGCTTTTGACACTTACCGTGTTAAAATAGACGAAAGCAATCAGCGGCGGGCGGGCAAACATAACAGCTTTTGATCGGCAGCATCATACATCCAGTATCTATCCAAACCTGAAATGTCAACGGAGCAGAATATAAATAATTGCCTGAGAGGGTTAGTGATCATTGCCAACTTGTTATAATTTAGACTATAGCCAATATCCTTAATTGCCTTGTTTTTGAGTGAAATTCAGAAAAAAAAAAATTGAAAGAAATCAAACTTTTTGTCGGTCGGTGTTAAATTCATGTGAAAATCAAACAATAGCCTTGTTTTTGAGTGAAATTAAGAGAGAAAAAAAATCAAACAATTGCCTTGTTTTTGAATGAAATTAAGAGAAAAAAAAATCAAACAATTGCCTTGATTTTGAGTGAAATTCAGAAAAAAAAAATGAAAGAAATCAAACTTTTTGTCGGTCGGTGTTAAATTCATGTGAAAATCAAACAATTGCCTTGTTTTTGAGTGAAATTAAGAGAAAAAAAAATCAAACAATTGCCTTGTTTTTAGTGAAATTCAGAAAAAAAAAATGAAAGAAATCAAACTTTTTGTCGGTCGGTGTTAAATTCATGTGAAAATCAAACAATTGCCTTGTTTTTGTACGTATAACTATGAATTAATAATGATATCGCACACGCTTCTTGTTTACATTTACGGGCCACACACGACGAGCTACGTTTCGAACGTTTCGAATATCGAGATGACGGTTATAATAAATAATTTGTAAGCGAATAAATACAAGAGCGGAGGATGGATCAAGTTATATATTATTGTATAGTGTATTGATCAGTGCATATTATAATTATTGAAAAACAAATAGCCTTTCAACAATCAAATATTTCAATGCGATCCTTATGCAATTTACAAAATTGTTACTGTTAATTTAGTTCCACCCTGATGGCAGTGTAATTTATGAAAAAGTTAATATTATGTAAATGTAGAATGTTTACCATTTCTATGGAGTTTACAGATTAAACACACACACAGTCATTCATCAAAATATTATGTAACACTTTTACATAACTTGATAATTAGTTGTTCTCAATAATATGAATTTGATTAATAATATCACATGGACATGTGGCAATTTATTAGCTAGTTAATGTTAATTAACTTGATAACAGTGTTGACAAACAGTCAGTTTTTGAAGGTTTCAGCAACCCACCAATCTGCGTTTGAAAATGTATTAGCAATCTATTAACGTAGGTAATTTATCGCTAATTTTCGTTTCAGACACTTGGTGAGACTTTTGTGAAAATTTCACTTCGGCTACACTTTACAGTTCCAAACATGGCTGCCCTTCAAAGGTCAGACAGACAGACAGACACGGTGGTCCCCTATTTCTATTATGGAACAAATAAAATCGATTGTTCCACTGGTAAATGGATTTTTGTTTGGCCAAAGAAGACTATGAATATATTATACTATATATAAAATTTGCTTTTGACACTTACCATGTTAATATAGACGAAAGGAATCAGCGGCGGGCGGGCAAACATAACAGCTTTTGAGCGGCAGCATCATACATCCAGTATGTATCCAAACCTGAAATGTCAACGGAGCAGAATATAAATAATTGCCTGAGAGGGTTAGTGATCATTGCCAACTTGTTATAATTTAGACTATAGCCAATATCCTTAATTGCCTTGTTTTTGAGTGAAACTCAGAAAAAAAAACATTGAAAGAAATCAAACTTTTTGTCGGTCGGTGTTAAATTCATGTGAAAATCAAACAATTGCCTTGTTTTTGAGTGAAATTAAAAGAAAAAAAAAATCAAACAATTGCCTTGTTTTTGAGTGAAATTAAGAGAAAAAAAAAATCAAACAATTGCCTTGATTTTGAGTGAAATTCAGAAAAAAAAAATATTGAAAGAAATCAAACTTTTTGTCGGTCGGTGTTAAATTCATGTGAAAATCAAACAATTGCCTTGTTTTTGAGTGAAATTCAGAAAAAAAAAATGAAAGAAATCAAACTTTTTGTCGGTCGGTGTTAAATTCATGTGAAAATCAAACAATTGCTTTGTTTTTAAGTGAAATTAAGAGAAAAAAAAAATCAAACAATTGCCTTGTTTTTGAGTGAAATTCAGAAAAAAAAAATATTGAAAGAAATCAAACTTTTTGTCGGTCAGTGTTAAATTCATGTGAAAATCAAACAATTGCCTTGTTTTTGAGTGAAATTAAGAGAAAAAAAAATCACACAATTGCCTTGTTTTTGAGTGAAATTCAGAAAAAAAAAAATTGAAAGAAATCAAACTTTTTGTCGGTCGGTGTTAAATTCATGTGAAAATCAAACAATTGCCTTGTTTTTGAGTGAAATTAAGAGAAAAAAAAATCACACAATTGCCTTGTTTTTGAGTGAAATTCAGAAAAAAAAAATTGAAAGAAATCAAACTTTTTGTCGGTCGGTGTTAAATTCATGTGAAAATCAAACAATTGCCTTGTTTTTGAGTGAAATTAAGAGAAAAAAAAATCAAACAATTGCCTTGTTTTTAGTGAAATTCAGAAAAAAAAAAATGAAAGATATCAAACTTTTTGTCGGTCGGTGTTAAATTCATGTGAAAATCAAACAATTGCCTTATTTTTGAGTGAAATTAAGAGAAAAAAAATCAAACAATTGCCTTGTTTTTGAGTGAAATTCAGAAAAAAAAAATATTGAAAGAAATCAAACTTTTTGTCGGTCGGTGTTAAATTCATGTGAAAATCAAACAATTGAGGTTAGGTTAGGTTAGGTTAGGTTAGGTTAGGTTGGGGTGCTTAGGGCGGGTCTGGGTTTATTCATTAATAGTTGCTTTGCCTAGCTTGCATGCCTTGCGCTGCTTGTTTTGGATAAACTCAGGCCTTCCTTACTCATCCCGGATGGGTAAGGAGGCAACGGTCTTAGGGGAGAGCGCAAGTCGTGATGATCCCTAAGGCAAGTCTGACGGATACCTTCTCGTGGTGCTGCCTGTTATTGGTTTATTTCCTTCCGAAATAAACGCAACAGAACACCGTCAGGCGCCGCGTGTATTGTTATCTATATGTGTATGTATATTTATATATTCTTTCTGTATATATTTGTATTATATGTGTATATTATGTAGTACACAGGGCTATTTAACCCCTTATTAGTAACAAAATTGAAAATGCTCGGTACAGACCGGGGCCGTATTTAACTGTCTGTCATCTGTATTATACGTGCTAAGGTGCTTAGCACCTCTTTAAGACAGATGACAGAATAGACTTACGGTGTATAAATTGTAGTTTTAAGGCAAGGCTACAGATAATTTGTCATGTTTATGAGTAGATGAAAAACAGTTTGGCGGTGTGTGTGTTAAAATAGGGACCCCTCTAACTGGCAAACACCAGCGCCTACTACTGTCAAACATATTGTTACATAATCGAAAATAACCGCTGTCTTTTATTTGGTAGTGACCCCTGTTCCGATAACTCACGTTATTGGAGGCGGGGACAAACTGGCTGGACTAGTTCCAAAACCCCGATGATAAGTGTATCCTTAGACTTCGGGAAAATACCTCCAAGGTATTGTCAGTCTTCTGAACTCTAAACTTCCGGAGGCTTGAGTAGAAAGATTGAAGCCTGTCCACTTCCCCAAAATTTTGCTTATGGTCACAAATTATTATTATATCTATAATTTTTTCTGTGTACAATGTCGAAGGTAAATCGTGACGTCAAAGGGAAGTTCGCAAAAGGCCCTTCTCAGGGCCAACCAATTGTTTCGCCTGAGGACCGCTCAAGCGGCGCTTCTGAGAGCCGGAAAATCGCCCCTTCTCAGGGACAAACTACAAGGGTTTCTTCCAGAGATCCATCGGAGGTCTCCATGGGGGACGAAGTGAGGTCGGACGTAGAGTCCGTAATTGAGGAATCATGTGACGTGGGTGATTGCCGGAGGAAGCGGCCTCACTCCTCGTTTTACGTGCCCGGCTACCTAGAGTCGGACACTGAGACCGAGGAGACGTCGGCCGTTAAGGTCAGTACGGCGCGGAGAGGAAGGGCGAAGGGCAACAAAACAGGCCCCACGCGTGAAGAGTTTGTGAAGCCCAAGCCCATTCCACTAGTAGAGGAGCTGGCGGAGGTCCTGCAGAGCAGGAAGTTCAAAAAGGGGCCCGCCGCTGTGGCCGCCGGAAGTTTACTCGACACTGGAAGTGATTCCGATGTCCTTGCCGGGTTCGGTGACCTCAGCGGGTTAAACGCCCAAGAGCTAAGAGCACAAGCAGGAGGGATGCTCGCCTGCATCCTAGAGGTTGCCAAAAAATCTGGCAACCTAAAAGGCGAGTTCGTTGCTCGCCTGAAGAGGTCTGCGTCGACCCTGAGGGAGGTTGTCGACGCACTGGCCAGCAGGAGTGAGGTGGAGGAGACGCGGCGGCTGAGAGCTGAGAACAGTCGCCTGCGCCTCGAGATGGAGGCCTGCAAGGCAGAGGTGAAGGCGCTGCGTCGCGGGTTCACCGAAGCCAAAACCCAGGCGGCTGCCGCCACGTCTGCTGCTACAGTAGCGGCAGCGGCCGCTGCCGCCGAGACGCCGGCGCCCCCTGCCGTTGTACTGGGGGCAGAGTTAATGGAGGAGATGACGCGCTCCTTGACTTCCACGTTCGGGCAAATGTTAAATGCCCGACTGGCTGGTATCGAGGATCGCCTCCTACCAGCGCCGGTTCTGCGCCCGCCTCTCAGAGCGGACGCCAAGAAGGCTGCAGCAGCGGTTGCGCCCCCACCCCCGAAACCAGTCCCTCGAAAGCGGGTTGGCCAGGCGTCGCAGGCTGCTGCCACGCCCTCGACTGCGGCTCCCATCGCCCCAATACCGACTCCAACTACTGGAACCTGGGCAACAGTAGTGAAAAAGGGGAAAGGCAAAGGGAAGGGCAAATCGTCCTCCTCAGCAACGCCCGCTCCCGCTCCTGTCCCAGCAGCTCGTGCCCACCCCTCCGCCGAGAAGCCTAAAGTGACAAAGGCTTCCGTTGCCGCCAGGCCCAAGAAGGCGAAGGCAATGAAAACCCCCAAATCCGCAGCTGTTGTGCTGACGCTGCAGCCCGAAGCCGCGGTAAAGGGGGTAACATATAAAGCCATCGTTGAGGCGGCGCAGGAGAAGGTCGATCTCCAAGGATTGGGTATCGACCGGATCCATTTCCGCCAGACGGCCACGGGAGCCAGGATGCTCGAAATTCCTGGCTCCCAAAGTAGTGACAAAGCGGACAGGCTCGCGGAGAAGCTCCGCGGTGTCTTGTCCGAGGTGGCCAACGTCTCGAGGCCCGTAAAGTCCGTGCAATTGCACGTGACGGGCCTGGACGACGCCGCCACAAAGGAGAAAGTGGCGGCGGCGATCGCCAAGGTGGGCGGCTGCGACGTACTCCACGTCAAAGCCGGAGAGATACGAAGCTACGGCGGGAGCGGCTCTTCTCTTATTACCTGCCCAATTCCAGCAGCCAAAGTGTTGCTGGCACAGGGCAGGCTTTTGGTGGGGTGGAGCTCGGTGCGAGTGGTGGCACTGGCGGCGCGTCCCATGCGCTGCTTCAAGTGCATGGGACTCGGCCATACGCGCCCTCAGTGTCCCTCGTCGGCTGACAGGGGGGACCTGTGCTTCCGCTGTGGAGGCGCAGGCCACAGGGCGGCGAGCTGCCAGAGGAGGGCCCCACACTGCGCGATATGCGCAGAGTCGGGGCGACCAGCCGAGCACAGGATGGGGGGACAAAACTGTGTCCCCCCAAAGACGAAGGGACAGGCCGCCAGGACCCAGGCCATCTCCCGACCGGCTGCCAGAGCCGCCCCTGAGGTAGTTCGCCGTGCGGCGAGCATGGAGGTTGTGCCGTCCGATTAATGGATCAAGTCGGACAGCACAATCTCCTCCAGACGAATTTAAACCACTGCGTCAGGGCTCAGGATTTGCTTATGCAGTCCCTGGCGCAGTGGCGGATCGATTTGGCGGTCGCCGCGGAGCCGTACTACATTCCCCAGTGCCATCCCTACTGGGCTGGGGATCTGGACGGCTCCGTAGCGATAATTGGACGTGCCGGTGGCGGCCCCCCCCTCTCGGTGTTAGAGAGGGGTTCGGGGTACGTGGTGGCCAAGTGGGAGAGGTATGCGGTAGTGGGCACATACTTCTCCCCCAATAGGACCGTCGCGGAGCTGGAGGTCTATCTAGACCTCCTGGCCGCGGCGGTGAGAAGGCAGGCACCACGTGAGGTCCTCCTCATGGGGGACCTGAACGCCAAGGCCCAGGCCTGGGGCAACCCCTACACTAACACTCGCGGGGAGATTGTCGTGGAGTGGGCGGTTGCCGCAGGGCTGACCCTCCTCAACAGGGGGTCGGTCCACACGTGCGTGCGACACAACGGGGGGTCCGTGGTGGACCTTTCGTTCGCCACCCCGGTGGTTGCAGCACGTGTCCAGGCCTGGAGAGTGGAGGAGGAGGTGGTGACTCTCTCGGACCACAACTACATCCGGTTCGAGATCGCCACCTCCCACCAAGGAGGGACTCGGCGCGTGGAGAGGGAGTCTTTCGCGCGCTGGGCAATTGGTCGCCTCGATGCCGAGTTGGCTGAAGAGGCGGCTATCGTCCAGACGTGGCTGGCCACCCCGGTGCACCCGGAGGTGGACATTGCGGCGGGCCACTTCCGGGAGGCGGTGACGGCCGTCTGCGACGCCGCCATGCCGAGGTCCCGACGCCGCCCCGAGCGCCGCCAAGTTTACTGGTGGTGCTCGGAGATAGAGGATCTCCGAGCGCGATGCTCGGAGACGCGCCGCCTCTACTATCACTGCAGGAGGCGGCGTCACGGCCGGACGGACGACCAGCTGCCGGCAGAGCAGCTGGCGGCCGAGCGGCTCCTGTATGGCGAGGTAAAGTTAGCCAAACAGGAGCTGAAGCTGGCCATCGGCCGGGCTAAGGCCCTCGGCTGGCATGAGGAGCTGGAGGGCCTCGACAGGGACCCATGGGGGCGCCCGTATAAGTCTGCCCGGAATAAGTTCCGAGGCAGAGCGCCCCCTATCGCCGAGTCCCTGGAGCCAGAGCTCCTGGAGAGGGTGCTGGGGGGGCTATTCCCCGACAGCGACCCCCACTACACCCCTCCACCGATGGCCACGCCGTCCTTCCAAGAGGAGGAGGACCCGGCCTCCATTCCGCCTATTTCAGATGTGGAGATGGAGGTAGCAGTCTCTCGCCTGAGTGGCAAAAAGACTGCCCCGGGACCAGACGGGATTCCCGGGCGGGTCCTCAGGATCGCCCTTAGGGAGATGGGCGGTCAGCTTCGGGAACTGTTCGACGCGTGCCTCACGTCGGGTCAGTTTCCGAAGCTCTGGAAGGACGGGCGATTGTGCCTGTTGCGGAAGGAAGGGCGAGACGCCGACTCGCCCGCCGCATACAGGCCAATCGTGCTGCTGGATGACACGGCGAAGCTGCTGGAGAGAATAGTAGCTTCCCGTGTCATCCGGCACCTGGGGGGAACTGGGCCTGAGCTATCAGAGGCCCAGTTCGGATTCAGAGCAGGGCGGTCGACGATAGACGCCCTGCTCTGGATCAAGGGGTGGACGCAGGACGCGGTCAGCGGGGGGGAAAAGGCGTTGGCTGTCTCGCTGGACATTGCCAACGCCTTCAACAGCCTACCGCACGGAGCAATACGGGAGGCGCTCCGCTATCACGGAGTGCCCCTGTATCTGCGTAGGCTGTTGGCTGACTACCTCCAGGACCGCGAGGTCCTGGTGGAGGGACGCGACGGTCTGAGGCGACGTCGCGTGTCCTGCGGGGTTCCACAGGGGTCGGTGTTGGGACCGCTCCTGTGGAACATTGGCTACGACTGGGTGCTCCGCGGCACGTTTCCCGCAAGTATGCGGGTTGCGTGCTACGCGGATGACACCCTAGTCTTAGTCAAGGGGAGGGACCTCAGGGAGACGGTGCGGCGGGCCACGGTGGCCACGACACTCGTATTCGGCCGCATACGTGCCCTGGGGCTGGAGGTCGCCCTCTCCAAGACCGAGGCCCTAATGTTCCATGGGCCTCGGGGGGGACCCCCTCCAGGAACGCGGATAGACCTGGACGGGGTCCTGGTCCGGGTTGGGACCCAGATGAGGTACCTGGGTCTCATCCTGGACGGGCGGTGGACTTTTGGGGCCCACTTCACTCAACTGGCCCCAAAAGTCATAGGCGCCGCTGCCGCCCTTGGGAGGCTGCTGCCCAACGTGGGCGGCCCGAACGCCACTTGTCGTCGCCTGTACTCCAGAGTGATCCGGAGTATGGCCTTGTACGGGGCACCTGTCTGGGTGGACGCCCTCGGTCGCGCCAATAAGGCCCTGCTGCGACGTCCGCAGCGGGTCATCGCGACGAGGGCGATACGCGGGTACCGGACGGTGTCCTGGACGGCGGGATGCGTGTTGGCCGGTGATCCCCCCTGGGAGCTCCAAGCGGAGATCCTCGCCGAAGTTTACCACTTCGTGGCGGCGAGGAGATCCCGCGGGGAGCCTCCGGCGTGGGAGGAGGTCACGCGCATGCGACGGCGGGCGCGGGCCGCCCTGTTGAGGCGGTGGACGGAGGACCTGGCTCCACCGGTCCCTGGACAGAGGACGGTGGATGCCATTCGCCCGGTCCTCCGGAGGTGGGTAGGGCGGCGATTCGGGTCGCTGACCTTCCGATTGGTGCAGGTGCTTTCCGGACACGGATGTTTCGGAAGGTATCTGCATCACATCGCGAGACGGGAGGCGACCCCCGCCTGTCACGAGTGTGGAGCGCCAGAAGATACGGCGCTCCACACGCTGGAGGAGTGCGCCGCATGGAGTCCCATGCGGCACGCCCTCACAGCGGTCATAGGCGCAGATCTGTCGCTGCCGAGCGTGGTTAACGCTATGCTCGGCAGCGACGGATCGTGGCAGGCGGTGGTCTCTTTCTGCGAAGCGGTGATGGCGCAGAAAGAGGCTGCGGAGCGGGCGAGGGAGGACGACGTCCTCGCGGACCCGCTCCGGCGTAGACGAACTGGGGGGAGGAGAAGGCGGTTCGGGCGCCTTCTCGCTCTTTCCTAGTGCTGTGCGGATCATCGGTGGAGAGTCGGGGGATTCTCCACTGGCTTGCACGATCCCACACGTCTGGGGGATAGCCCCAATGAGCCGGGTCATTCCTCCATTGGCCGGGGCCCGTCATCGGTGACGGGCCGGCCGCTGGGGCGAGATGGTGACTGCTAACGCTACCCCATTTCGCCCTAGTAGGCGGCAGACTGCTCATCCCGGGTTTTTAGTGGGTAACCTCACTTACTACCCCCCCGAGGGGGTAGTAAGGCCCTTCAGGCGAGGACTCCCACATAACCACTCCGCTCCCCCCGGGGCGGGTGGTATCCATAAAGGATTTTCCCGGGTGAAAAAAAAAAAAAAAAACAAAAGGTTGGGGTGCTTGGTCAGGATACCTCCTCGTGTGCCTGAATGCTGCTGGTCTCTTACGGATGCCTTTTATCCGGGGAGTACAGCAGTATTTGGGCCGGTGCACCCTGGGCAGCAGTCAATAACTTCTCTATATGGGATCTTGTTGGCTGCTGGCTAAAATCCTGACACGTAGGTGCCCTCCGCGTGTCCCTATGAAGCTAGCATAGGGCACAGTGGACGGGTAGGCGGTTCATCCGCGGAGTCGGGGTCCCGAGAAGGGACAGAGGACCCGTAGGGTCGTAGGATGGCCGGTCTGCAAGACTGGTGGCACGGCAGGTCTACCCTGACCTGCACAGAGGAGGAGCGACGTCGTTGCTTTTGACGGTGGGCGCGGCAGGGAGGGTCAACTCGGCCACCCTGTCGGGCAACCCTGGTGGAGCAGCTGCCTTTCCGCAGCTGCAGCGGACCTTCGGGTCGTGGGATGGCCGGTCTGCAAGGCCGGCGGCGCGGCAGGGAGGGTCAACTCGGCCACCCTGTCGGGCACACACTTGGACGGCAGTCGCCTAACAGCGGCTGCAGCGGACCTTTGGGTCGTAGGATGGCGGGCCTTCAAGGCTCGCGGCGCGGCAGGGAGGGTCAACTCGGCCACCCTGTCGGGCATCATGCGTCTCCGAATCCTACGGTTTCGGTGCCCGTCTATGGGATGCATGACTGGGGGGAACCCGGTCGCGAGGGCACCACAAGGGGACCTCACCCCTTCAAAAAGGAACAAAAAACCATGAACACACGAGCGATTGTTAATGATCCCCAGGTGGGTAAATCCCACCCTTCGCAAGAAGGCTGCCCCACCGTATCTGGGGGGGGCAACAACCGCTTCGCGGGCTCCGGCCCGCGCACCAACGAAACTGGCAAGATAACGGACACTGATTCTGCACAAAATGTAATAAATGGCATGTCATCGGACCTGAATGAGGAGGAGGCAGCGGGTGTCTCTTCTGCGTCCCAAGCAGGCGCAGGAGTGACCCCACTGCACGAGTTGCTTCGGGTCCCGTCTCCGAATTTATCGGAGGCGGAGTCCGACGCAATGACGTGGGAGACCGTGTCGTCGCGCGGCTCCCAAAGGAGGAGGAAGCGACGATTGGAGGAGGACGATGGGGACCTCAGTGACCCTTTACCGTCACCAAAGGTCCCGGCCGCTCGACGCGGTAAAGGACGCGGCAGAGGAAGGCCACCCACGACCGGCCAGTATGTCGGCCTGGCGAAAGCCAAGGCCGAGCTGAATCGAGCGAGGGAGGACGAGCTGCGGCTCACTGCCGAAAAGGAGCTGGCAAAGAAGATGCAGCAGAAGGGGGCGGCATCAACGGCCGCCCAGTTTCTGAAGGTGCCGGAGCCTCCGGCCACCAGTCCGAGGCTGGGCGACTGCGATGCCGCACATCTGGAGAAGATTCTCCTGGACTCGGTGGACACTGTCCTTACGGTGGCCACTAAGTCCAAAAACTTGAAGGGCACGAGCGTGAAGGCCCTGAAGGACGCCGCGATGACAATCAAAGCGTCCTTCCAAGAATCGCGGGCCCGCTCGATGCCCGAGGAGATGGCCTTGCTGGTCAAGGCCAACCAGCAGCTGGCGGCGGAACTAAAGGAGCTCCGTCGCCAAATGGAGGAATTGCGGTCAGCCAGGGAGCCACTGCCAGTGGCTCAGTCCCCTACGCCCCTCGTGAGCGACGAAGCGATGCGGAAGGTCATGGTGCAGGTGGGCACCATGATCAACGCCCGCTTTGAAGGCCTGGAGGAGCGGTTACTGCCGGCTAAAACCCTCAGACCCCCTCTCGCCGCAGATCGGCGAAGAACTACTGAGCTGCAGCCAGCAGTGACCACCACCCACGGAGCCACCCCTGAGAAAACTCCGGTGCACAAGAAGAAGGCTGGCTCTGAGATGCCACCGGTGGTAGCAACCAGTCGCGGAGCCGCCCCGCCAAACACCCCGGGGCAAAAGAAGAGGGGCAAAAAGGCTGCGAAGGGCCCCGCTCCTGCAGCCGCAGCACTGCTGCCTGCCCCTGCCCCGCCTCCTCTGACCGAGGCGTGGCACGTAGTGGCCAGACGCGGCATGGAAAAACGGAGGGACAGAGGAGTAGCGACCAAAGAGCAGGTACCTGCTCGCCCGGCGCCAAATCCGACACCGATCCCGCCTCCACCACCGCCGAAGAAGAAGTTCCCGCCCAAAGCCAAGGGCGCAGCCAAACTCCGCTCTCCCCGGACCGCAGCCGTGGTTATCACGCTGCAACCGGGGGCGGCGGAGAAAGAAGTGACGTACAAAAGCGTCTTGGCAGAGGCCAAGACGAAAATCAAGCTCGGAGAGTTGGGTCTGCCGCCGTTGACCATCCGGACGGCGGCCACTGGGGCTCGGATTTTAGAGGTTCCTGGTGAGGAAAATGCTGCAAAAGCGGATGTCCTCGCCAGGAGACTTGAAGAGGTGTTTGGAGACCGAGCAACCGAGGTCAAAATATCCAGACCGACCGCCACCGCTGACATGCGGGTCACCGGCCTGGATGACTCAGCCACCCCAGAAGAGTTGGCGAACGCGCTGTCAATCCAGGGCGGGTGTCCCGTGGTGGCTGTGGCGATCGGGGCCATAAGAAGAGGACCGGCGGGGATGGGGACGGCATTTGTGCGCTGCCCCGTTACCGCTGCGAAAAAGATAGCGGCCAGTGGGCGCGTTTTAGTGGGCTGGGTGGCGGCGCGAGTCACCATCCTTGACCCCAGGCCGCGTCGCTGCTTTCGCTGCCTCTCATTGGGCCACGTGGCGGCCCAGTGTCATGCCGAGGTTGACCGCAGCGATGAGTGTTATCGCTGCGGGCAAAAGGCTCACAAGGCCAGGGACTGCTCCGCTGCCCCCCGCTGCTCACTTTGTGCGGCTGAGGGTAAGCCAGCGGACCACCTCTCCGGGGGCAAGGCATGTGCCAAGCCCCCGTCAAAGTCAGGGGCCCGGCGGAAGGCCGTCGCGACTGAGGCCGAGGCCCAGCCGCGACCGTCTCCTCTTAACAAAGGGCGAGAGGACACTATGGAGGTAGGTTAGTATGGCCCTAACCTTCCTCCAGGCGAACTTGAACCACTCCGCCCGCGCTCAGGATTTACTTCTGCAGTGCATGGCGGAGCGGTCGATTAAAGTGGCGGCGATTTCTGAGCCGTACTCGGTCCCATCTAGAAGTGGCTGGGTGGAGGACCTTGACGGCTTGGTGGCAATTGCCACCCAGTCACCGGCCCGATCCCCCCCTCTTGTAGTGGCAGCACGAGGCAGGGGTTATGTGGCGGCAGGAGTGGGCCCCGTCCTCGTGATAAGTGTATATCACTCCCCAAACCGGCCCCGACACGAGCTAGAGGATCTTCTCGACGAGGTGGGGACCTTTATAGGTCAGACCCGCCCACGCCCCGTGATCGTCTTGGGGGACCTCAACGCCAAATCCGTGGCGTGGGGGTCACCAAGGACCTGTCCGCGGGGTGTCAGCGTATTGGAGTGGCTGGCCGAGGTGGGCCTCTGCGTCGTGAACACCGGGAGTGAGAATACCTGTGTCCGCCAATGGGGTGGATCAATCGTCGACGTGACGTTTGCCACCCCAGACCTTGCCTGTCAAATTCGTGACTGGCAGGTGTTGGTGGACGAGGAGACGCTCTCCGACCACCGGTATATCCGGTTTAGCGTCTCCCCGTCCTTGGCGGACGCTGTGAGGGAGGGAACCGGTGAGATCGGTCCACGATGGGCCCTGAAGCGTCTCGACACCGAGTTGCTGCAGGAGGCGGCCCTCGTCGAAGCGTGGAATGGCACTCCTCAGGAGGGTGACCCCGTAGACGTGGATGCGTTGGCGGATGTACTGTGTGCGGCGTTGTCGCGTATTTGCGACGCCGCAATGCCACGTGCGACAGCCCCACGGTCCAGACGCCAGGTCTACTGGTGGTCAGAGGAGATCGCCGAACTCCGAAGACGCTGCGTGAGGAGGCGCCGCCGATACCAGCGGTATCGTAGGCGAAGGCGGCAGGAGACGGAGGTGTCCGAGTCTCTGTATGCCGCCTACCGAGACGCTTCGAGGGTCCTTCGTGTGGCCATTGATGAGGCGAAGCGGCGATCCTGGCAGCAGCTGCTGGAGGGGCTGGAGCGCGATCCGTGGGGCCGCCCGTATCTATGGGCGCGGCAGAAGCTGCGCCCATGGGCACCCCCCATGACTGCCTCGCTCCAACCGGCTGTTCTCCGGAGGGTGGTGGGAGGGCTGTTCCCCGGTCCTCCGGGAGACGATTTCTCACCACCTTTCGCCGTTCCCTCGTCAACCGGTCTCGCCGAGGTGGAGGAGGAGGAGGCTGCCCCGGTGTCTGAAGGAGAGCTGGGCGCAGCAGTGCTAAGGATGAGGGTCAAGAACACGGCACCCGGGCCAGACGGCATACCGGGTCGTGTGTGGGCTCTCTCCTTGGAGCACCTCGCGCCTGCTCTCAAGGCCCTGTTTGACAGGTGCCTTCGGGAGGGGAAGTTCCCCAGGAGATGGAGGAGGGGCAGACTCGTCCTCATCAGGAAGGAGGGACGTCCCGCGGACGAGCCTTCGGGCTATCGTCCGATTGTGCTGCTTGACGAGGCGGGAAAGCTGTTGGAGAGGGTGATCGCCGCCCGCCTCGTCAAGCACCTCGAGACGTCCGGACCGGACTTGGCGCCCACCCAGTTCGGGTTCCGGAGAGGTCGCTCGACGCTGGACGCCATCTCCCGCGTCCGCGATCTCTCCGAGGAGGCGTGCTCCAGTGGCGGCGTGATGTTGGCGGTGTCTTTAGACATCGCCAACGCCTTCAACACGCTGCCCTGGACCACGATACTCGGTGGTCTGGAGTACCACCGAGTGCCGCAGTACCTGCGCAGACTCGTCGAGGACTACCTCTCCTATAGAGAGGTGGTCTTCCCTACGACGAATGGGGTGGGTCGGAGCCCCATGGCGCGCGGCGTCCCTCAGGGGTCAGTTTTAGGGCCCCTGCTGTGGAACGTCGGGTACGATTGGGCCCTCCGGGGCGGCGGTCTTCATGGCGTCGGCGTCGTTTGTTACGCCGACGACACGCTCATCACCGCCCGGGGCGATACCTACAGGGAGGCGGCAATACTCGCCACGGCCGGTGTCGCGATGGTCGTGGCCAGGATCAGGAAGCTGGGGCTGGAGGTGGCGCTCCACAAGTCGGAGGCCATTTGTTTTCATGGTCGCCGGCGGGCGCCACCTGCAGGCTCATCCATAGTGGTGGGAGGAACTTCCATCCCCGTCAGGACGACGTTGAAGTATCTCGGCGTCGTCCTTGATAGCCGATGGAGGTTCGAGGCGCACATGCGGCGATTGTCCCCCAAATTGATGGGAGCAGCTGGCGCTCTGAGCCGGCTCCTTCCCAACATTGGGGGTGGAGAGGGCAGCTGCCGCCGCCTCTATACAGCGGTGGTCAGCTCGATGGCCCTATATGGAGCCCCCATTTGGTCCGGGGGGCTCAATCGGCGGGAGACCGCCCTGCTGATTGCAGCCCAACGGACCATGGCGGTGAGGGTTTGCCGGGGATACCGGACAATCTCTCACGAAATGGCTTGCGCACTCGCCGGCCTGCTCCCATGGGACCTTGAGGCCGAAGTCTTGGCCTCAGTCTACCGCCGCAGAGTGCGTGCGCGGGAGCGGGACGAGCGACCGGCGCCGCGGGAGCTAGAGCAATGGCGCAACAACGCCAGGGCGGCGGCTCTCGCGAGGTGGGAGGAACGGCTCCTCGATGGGTCCATTCAGAGGGGGAATAGCAGTCGACGACTCCTCGACGCTATTCAGCCCGTTCTTCGAGAGTGGATCGATCGGAGACATGGGAGGCTCTCATTTAGGCTGACGCAGGTGCTCTCGGGACATGGTTGTTTCGGGAGTTACCTGCATCGCATCGCCCGAAGAGAAGCCTCCCCGGCATGCCATCAGTGCGGCTACGCGGTAGACACCGCCCAGCACGCGCTGGAGGCATGCCCAGGAGGAGCTGAACCGCGACAGGCTCTGGTCGCGGTCGTGGGGGGGGACCTCTCATTGCCGACCATCCTCGCCGGGATGGTCGCCGATGAGAGATGTTGGGAGGCAGTAGCCTCCTTCTGCGAGATTATTGTCTCGCAGAGGGAGGCGGCGGAGCGGGAGAGGGAGAGAAACCCTCTCTCTCTTCCGCTCCGGAGAGCGCGGACACGGAGGCGAGCTAACCGAGCCCGCACTCCGTCTCCGCTGAGAGGGCCTGGGCCGTCGGATGCGGGGGCATCCGGCACCCCTCAGATATAGGTCCTCTCGCGATGTTGATGCCCCCTTCGTGTTCGGGGGGCATAACACGAGGCGGAGGGGTGTTCCTATTGACACCCTTCACCGAGGAGGGCCCGCCACTTTACAGCGGGCTGCGGCGTCAACGGGGGCTGCGGTAGAATAGTAGCGGTCCCGCGCCCCCCGTCATCAGTCGAAGACGTCGGAACACCGTGGGGTTTTAGACGGTATGGGCGCCTTTAGCCGAGCCCGTCATATCCCGCCTGCTCCCCTAGGCGGGAATGCGTAACTGCATTTCCCCACGTACAAAAAAAAAAAAAAAAAAAAAAGGTTAGGTTAGGTTGGGCGGGTCTGGGTTTATTCATTAATAGTTGCTTTGCCTAGCTTGCATGCCTTGCGCTGCTTGTTTTGGATAAACTCAGGCCTTCCTTACTCATCCCGGATGGGTAAGGAGGCAACGGTCTTAGGGGAGAGCGCAAGTCGTGATGATCCCTAAGGCAAGTCTGACGGATACCTTCTCGTGGTGCTGCCCGTTATTGGTTTGTTTCCTTCTGAAACATACGTAACAGAACACCGTCAGGCGACGCGTCATCTCATCTCATTTGTTTCGTTTTAACCGTTCCCATTTGTTCTCACCTCATTTTCTATCATCTTTTCTTGTCTCCCCTCGCTTCGTATCTCCATTCCGGAGAGCTGAACTGTGGTGTGAGACGAGAATTCGTCTCATTTCGTTTCGTTTCATTCGTTTCCCATTTGTCTCACTTCGTTCATTTCACCCCCATTGTCTCATCTCTTTTCACCTCATCCCAATCCTAAGTTCGATACTCGGCGATGGGATGAATGGCTGCAGGGTGTGCAGTCGCAAGGGTATCACAGGGCCGCTACGCCCCTAAACTGGCAAAACTTAAAATGGCTGGTTGTAACAGAAAAAATCTACCCCAGGCGGGTACGTCGGCTTTAGCCGGGAAATCCCGCTCCTCTACGGAGGACTGCCCCTCGTATTCTGGGGGGGGCACCAACCGCTTTTCTCTTTTACAAATTAACGACTTTGGCTTAGATAAGGACTCTGATTGTGCTTACGAAAAGGATTTCAAGACAGGGCTGGCACTAAGTCAGCAACCGGAGGAGAAAACAAGAGGTGTCGTGGAGTTGCGTGCCTCGGCACGACTCCGAAATAGATCGATGGATTGTGGGCTTTCTGATGGCCGGACGAGGAGGTCGTCGTCTGCGGGAGCCAAGGGCTCCGCGAGACTGAGAGAGTGCTCGATTGTCATGGAGGACATCCGGAGTGTGTCGGACGTAAAGTCCATGATTGTGGATGGCGCTGAGAGCGCGGAGACGGAAGGGGACGTTAGACAGAAGCGGTCGGCCTCTTCGTCCCTCGAGCCCGACCATTTAGGGTCGGACTCGGAGGCCGAAGGTATGGCGGCCGCCAAGGTAAGCTCCTTAAGAGGAGATCTGGGGGAGAACTCGACTGAGTCGGACACGTCTGACTGCAGCTTTGAGACAGTCGAGTCGATATCGACATTGAGGGGTGCGTCGAAGCGCCGGCTTGAAGATGACGATCGTGGAGTCGTTTTGAGGAAAGGACAGACAGCCAAACGAGGCAGGGGCCGGCCACCAACCACCGGCCAATATATGGGCCTGGCCAAGGCCAAACAGGAGGCCGCGGCTGCCTGTCGCGACGAGATGCGGGCTAGGGCGGAGCTCGACCTGAGCAATTGGGTCGGCAGCACCATGAGACAGAGCCGGAGCAATTCCGCTCTGTCCGGAGTCTCAGATGACAGACCGGCCCAAACCTTAGAAGATGCGGTCAAAACTAACTTGGAGGTCATCCACAGAATTGCCACAAGGTCAAAAAACCTCAAGGGCAGTTTTGTGCATGCTCTGAAGAAGTCGGTGGAGGAAATCCGCTCCGCGGTACTGGAGTTAAAAGACAGGTCGTCCTCGGACGAGTCGAGGAGACTACAGGCGGATAACGATCGCCTGAAAAAGGAAATGGACGAGTTGCGCAAGGAGATGAGTGTACTCCGTGCGATGATGGAGCGGCGAGTAACTAGCTGCCCTGTTGCGCCTACTGCACCATCTTCGCCATCCGTGGCTCCGGTAATGAGCTCACCGCCAGCTGGAGGACCGGCGAACAACGTGGCCCCCGAGGTGGCTCCGGACTTGGAGACATTCACTCGGACCATCTTGCTCCAAGTGGGCACGATGATGAACGCGAGATTGGAGGCTCTGGAGGACCGCCTACTACCTCAGGTGCGGCTTCGCCCTCCCCTTGCGGCGGATAGGAAGACAGCACAGAGTCCTACGGCTGCTCCTGCGGAGCCATCGTTTGTTGCTGGGCCGTCCGGGCTGAATGCCGGACCCCCCAAAACCAAAACAGCGGCGACCCCTGCGCCGATAAGCGCTAAGGGAAAGGGAAAGGGCAAGGGTAAGGGGGGAAAGAAGATAACGAAGACCGTCTCCAAGCCCCTGCCAACAGATAAAACGTCTCGGCCAGTACCACTGCCAACTGAGCCATCAAATGAGGGATGGAACGTGGTGGCTAGTAGGAAAAGGGGGGCAAAGCGCTCTGGCGCAATACGGACTTCACAGTCTACGAGCCAGCCCCAACAGGCGAAGACGCAAGCGAAGACGCAGGCGAAGGCCGCGACTGGATATGGAGGAGCAAAGAGGCTGCGCCCGCCACGCTCGGCGGCCGTAGTACTAACACTCCAACCCGGAGCAGAAGAAAAAGGCGCTTCATACGCCAAAGTGATTACAGAGGCCAGAAATAAGGTTGACCTAGATGGCCTCGAGATTGCGAGCCTACGTTTTAGACGTGCGGCCACTGGAGCACGAATTTTAGAGGTGCCCGGAAAGGCAAGTGGCGGCAAAGCCGATGCGCTTGCCGCCAAACTGCGTGAGACGTTCGGAGAGGGGGTCGTTCGAATATCCAGGCCCACCAAGTCCGCAGAAATGCGCGTAATGGGTCTGGACGATAGTGTCACTCCGGAGGAGGTCGTGGCGGCGGTGGCACGACAAGGCGCCTGCTCGCCGGACCTAGTGAAGAGCAGCAATATAAACCGGGGGGCACGCGGTCTAGGGACAGCCTGGGTAAAATGTCCTGTGGCTGCGGCGAAGAAGGTGGCCCAAGGCCGCCTCCGAATAGGTTGGGTCTCAGCCCAAGTTAAATTACTGGAGACGAGACCCATGAGGTGCTTCAGGTGCCTAGAGCCGGGACACCTAAGGGTGCACTGTGAATCCGAGGTGGATCGCAGCGACCAGTGTTACCGCTGCGGTCGGCCCGGACATGTAGGGTCACAGTGTGACAGTGCACCGCACTGCACTATCTGTGAGGCAGCCGGTCGTCCGGCACAACATCGAGCGGGGAGCAAGGCCTGCGCCCCCGCCCGAACCAAGAAGACCAAGAAAGCAGGCACCAAGGTGGCTGTTGATGGCTTTAGGGCCCCCTCACAGCCGCCCCGTCCGAACGAGAATTCATCGGCAGAGGTGGTTTGCATGGACGTGAGTAATGGATGACACCTCCATGTCCTTCCTTCAGGGTAATCTGAACCACTGCGCCGCGTCTCAGAATCTATTCTTTCAGAGCGTGGCGCAGTGGTCGATTCATGTATCGGTGATATGCGAGCCATACCGGATTGTTCCCGGTTGGCTTGGTGACCTGGACGATCTTGTGGCACTGATCAGTCGAACTTCGGCTGGTGCACCGCCACTGACGAGACCGGAGAGAGGTCGGGGCTTCGTTTCTGCATTTGTGGGCGATATCATGGTGGTCGGGGGGTATTTCTCGCCCAGTCGTAGCCTCGCAGAATTCGAGCAATATTTGCTTGAAGTCGGGGCCCTGATTGGCAGGGTGAACCCCCCTCTTTTGCTGGTCTGCGGGGACTTCAATGCCAAAACCACGGCGTGGGGGTCTCCGCAGACGTTGCCCAGAGGAGAGACCCTGGAAGATTGGGCGTCGGAGAGAGGCCTGATGGTTCTGAACCGGGGCGAGGCCGATACGTGCGTGCGCAGACAGGGCGGCTCTAAGATCGACGTTTCCTTCGCGAGCGCCGCCCTGGCGAGCCGTATCCGGGGATGGCATGTGGCGGAGTATTCGGAGACGCTGTCGGATCACCGTTACATACGGTTCAGCGTCTCCGCAGCCGCAGTGGCCCCTGTGGCCGTGCCCCGGTCCGGATCCGGAGACTGCCCGAGGTGGGCCCTCAAAAAACTCGACAGGGAGCTGTTATTGGAGGCTGCGTTGGTGGAGACGTGGGTCTCCGGGTCGTCATCATCAATGGTGGATCAAATAGATGTAGAGGGTGAGACGCTTGCGCTCGCGGGTGCCATGACGCGCATCTGTGATGCGTCCATGCCGCGGGCGCGACTGTTCTCGCCCCGGCGCGCGGTGTACTGGTGGGACGCCGAACTCGCGCATCTCAGAGAGGAATGCGTGGGGGCGAGGCGCCAGTACGCCAGACACAGAAGGAGACGGCGTCGTGATGCTGCAGAGGAGGACAGGTTATACTCGGCCTACAGGGATCTCATTAATGCCCTCAAACTGGGTATCTGCAAGGCCAAAGACCAATCAAGGAAAGAGTTACTGGAATCTCTAAACAGTGACCCCTGGGGGAGGCCGTACAGGTTGGTGAGGCGAAAACTGCGTCCATGGGCACCGCCCCTGACGGAGAGTCTCCGGCCGGAGCTCTTGGAACACACAGTGGAGGCCCTATTTCCGCGCAGGGCTTCGCACGTCCCTCCGCCAATGGCACCACCGTCTGCCTCGACTGCGCGAGAACCGGACGATGCCGAAGACACTTCCCCCGAAGTCACCGCGGGTGAGTTGCGAGCTGCCGTGTTTCGGCTCCGTGCCAAAAAAACTACGGCTCCCGGGCTGGATGGCGTGCCCGGTCGGGTATGGGTCATGAGCATGGAGATTCTGGAGGAGAGAGTGAGGGCCCTCTTCAGTGCTATTCTGGCGCAGGGCCGATTCCCCCATCTGTGGAAGACCGGGAAGTTGGTCCTCCTCCACAAAGAGGGTAGGCCGGAGGATTCTCCCTCAGCCTACAGACCAATTGTGCTGCTTGACGAGGCGTGCAAGCTCCTTGAGCGCGTTATCGCTGCGCGCCTCGTCAAGCACCTTACTAGAGTTGGGCCGGACCTCTCCGATGAGCAGTACGGCTTCCGCTGTGGCAGATCCACCCTCGACGCTATCGCGAGGGTGAGGGCCCAGGCGGAAGAAGCGGTGGCCCGGGGTGAAGTGCTGTTGGCGGTGTCACTTGACATCACCAACGCTTTCAACACACTCCCCTGGGCCTGCATCACGGAAGCGCTCAAATATCATGCAGTCCCACAGTATTTGCAGCGCATCGTTGCCAACTACCTATCGGACAGGTCCGTGAGGTACCCAACGCGGGGTGGGTGGTCCGAGGTGGTGATGACGTGCGGTGTTCCGCAGGGGTCGGTCTTAGGCCCCCTCTTGTGGAACATCGGCTTTGATTGGGTGCTCCGCGGCTCGAACCTCCGGGGGGTCAGCCTAGTATGCTACGCCGACGATACCCTCGTTACGGCCCGCGGACGCACCTACCGAGATGCCGCGATTTTGGCCACGGCTGGAGTCGCTCACGTCGTCGGGAGGATAAGAATGCTTGGGCTGGAGGTTGCCCTGAACAAATCCGAGGCATTGTGTTTTCACGGTCCTCGGATAGCCCCTCCGGCTCACGCATCCTTGATAGTGGGGGGAACTTCTGTCGCTGTCGGTGGAACGATGAAGTACCTAGGACTCGTCCTCGACAGCCGGTGGAACTTCCACGCCCACTTCGGGCGCCTGGTGCCCAAGTTGATGGGGGCAGTATCTGCGTTGGGTGGGTTACTGCCAAATATTGGTGGACCGGAGGCCAGCTGCCGCCGCCTTTACACGGGGGTAGTTAGGTCGATGGCGTTGTATGGGGCGCCAATATGGGCGAAGGATTTAGATCGCCACAATGTGGCCCTCCTACGCAGACCACAGAGGGTCATGGCAATCAGGGTTTGCCGAGCGTATCGTACGGTGTCGTACGAGGCGGCCTGTCTGTTGGCCAGTACGCCGCCCTGGGACCTCGATGCCGAAGTTTTGGCAGAGGTCCACGATCGCAGGGTTACATCGCTGGCAGGGGGACAGAGACTTGCGCCGGAGGAACTGCGTCGCTGGAGAGAGCTTCTCCGCGATGGTCTCCTTCGGCGCTGGAACGAAAGATTGGGGGAAGAGCGCCTTTCCCGCCACTGGACGGTACAGGCGATCCTCCCAGTATTCCGGGAGTGGATTGAAAGGAGGTGGGGGCCACTCACCTATCATCTGTCACAGGTGCTCTCCGGGCATGGCTGCTTTGGGGAGTATCTGTGGCGAGTGGCGAAACGGGAGCCCAGGCCAGAGTGCCATCATTGTGCTGGTGCTATAGATACAGCCCGGCACACTCTGGAAGACTGCCCTGCATGGGCTGAACCACGGAGGCAACTCTCCGTGATTGTGGGTGGAAACGTCTCTCTGCCGGCCGTGGTAGCATCCATGGTCGACAGTGAGGCGTCATGGAGGACAGCGCTGACATTCTGTGAACAGGTGATCTCGCAGAAGGAAGCGGCGGAGAGGGCCAGGGAGGAAGATCCCCTCGCTGACCCTCTCCGCCGTCGGAGAGTGGGGTGCCGACGACAGGCACACAATCGTCGACCCCCATAGAGGGCCTCTGGGCGCCGGATATGTGTGGACTAGTCCGGCGCCAGACAGAATAGGGCCTGAGGTGGACAGCGTTCCCATTTTACAGGAACGCTTCGCAAAAAGATGAGAGGTGAGAGAGGGGGAGCCTTGTACACTTCCCCCCCCTCCCCCCTTCGAGTTGGATCCGACAGTTGACTTCGGACGACTGCAGACGGAGTTCGCGGACGTGTGCCTCGGCGATTCCCGTGTGTCCGCCCCTAATGCAGAGCGAAGGAACCCCCAGGGTTTTAGTGGGTATGCCGTCTCTTTTATACGACGGAGAGCCCCACACACCCTCGGCCCCCTCTTTACAGGGGCCTTGAGGACGGTGCATAAGGCTGCATTTCCCTGGGAAAAAAAAAAAAAAAAAAGGTTAGGTTAGGTTAGGTTAGGTTAGGTTAGGTTAGGTTCTGGGGGAGGCCGTACAGGTTGGTGAGGCGAAAACTGCGTCCATGGGCACCGCCCCTGACGGAGAGTCTCCGGCCGGAGCTCTTGGAACGCACAGTGGAGGCCCTATTTCCGCGCAGGGCTTCGCACATCCCTCCGCCAATGGTACCGCCGTCTGCCTCGACTGCGCGAGAGCCGGACAATGCCGAGGACGCTTCCCCCGAGGTCACCGCGGGTGAGTTGTGGGCTGCCGTGTTTCGGCTCCGTGCCAAAAAAACTACGGCTCCCGGGCTGGATGGCGTGCCCGGTCGGGTATGGGTCATGAGCATGGAGATTCTGGAGGAGAGAGTGAGGGCCCTCTTCAGTGCTATTCTGGCGCAGGGCCGATTCCCCCATCTGTGGAAGACCGGGAAGTTGGTCCTCCTCCACAAAGAGGGTAGGCCGGAGGATTCTCCCTCAGCCTACAGACCAATTGTGCTGCTTGACGAGGCGTGCAAGCTCCTTGAGCGCGTTATCGCTGCGCGCCTCGTCAAGCACCTTACTAGAGTTGGGCCGGACCTCTCCGATGAGCAGTACGGCTTCCGCTGTGGCAGATCCACCCTCGACGCTATCGCGAGGGTGAGGGCCCAGGCGGAAGAAGCGGTGGCCCGGGGTGAAGTGCTGTTGGCGGTGTCACTTGACATCACCAACGCTTTCAACACACTCCCCTGGGCCTGCATCACGGAAGCGCTCAAATATCATGCAGTCCCACAGTATTTGCAGCGCATCGTTGCCAACTACCTATCGGACAGGTCCGTGAGGTACCCAACGCGGGGTGGGTGGTCCGAGGCGGGAATGACGTGCGGTGTTCCACAGGGGTCGGTCTTAGGCCCCCTCTTGTGGAACATCGGCTTTGATTGGGTGCTCCGCGGCTCGAACCTCCGGGGGGTCAGCCTAGTATGCTACGCCGACGATACCCTCGTTACGGCCCGCGGACGCACCTACCGAGATGCCGCGATTTTGGCCACGGCTGGAGTCGCTCACGTCGTCGGGAGGATAAGAATGCTTGGGCTGGAGGTTGCCCTGAACAAATCCGAGGCATTGTGTTTTCACGGTCCTCGGATGGCCCCTCCGGCTCACGCATCCTTGATAGTGGGGGGAACTTCTGTCGCTGTCGGTGGAACGATGAAGTACCTAGGACTCGTCCTCGACAGCCGGTGGAACTTCCACGCCCACTTCGGGCGCCTGGTGCCCAAGTTGATGGGGGCAGTATCTGCGTTGGGTGGGTTACTGCCAAATATTGGTGGACCGGAGGCCAGCTGCCGCCGCCTTTACACGGGGGTTGTTAGGTCAATGGCTTTGTATGGGGCGCCAATATGGGCGAAGGATTTAGATCGCCACAATGTGGCCCTCCTACGCAGACCACAGAGGGTCATGGCAATCAGGGTTTGCCGAGCGTATCGTACGGTGTCGTACGAGGCGGCCTGTCTGTTGGCCAGTACGCCGCCCTGGGACCTCGATGCTGAAGTTTTGGCAGAGGTCCACGATCGTAGGGTTGCGTCGCTGAGAGGGGGACAGACACTTGCGCCAGAGGAACTGCGTCGCTGGAGAGAGCTTCTCCGCGATGGTCTCCTTCGGCGCTGGAACGAAAGATTGGGGGAAGAGCGCCTTTCCCGCCACTGGACAGTACAGGCGATCCTCCCAGTATTCCGGGAGTGGATTGAAAGGAGGTGGGGGCCACTCACCTATCATCTGTCACAGGTGCTCTCCGGGCATGGCTGCTTTGGGGAGTATCTGTGGCGAGTGGCGAAACGGGAGCCCAGGCCAGAGTGCCATCATTGTGCTGGTGCTATAGATACAGCCCGGCACACTCTGGAAGACTGCCCTGCATGGGCTGAACCACGGAGGCAACTCTCCGTGATTGTGGGTGGAAACGTCTCTCTGCCGGCCGTGGTGGCATCCATGGTCGACAGTGAGGCGTCATGGAGGACAGCGCTGACATTCTGCGAACAGGTGATCTCGCAGAAGGAAGCGGCGGAGAGGGCCAGGGAGGAAGATCCCCTCGCTGACCCTCTCCGCCGTCGGAGAGTGGGGCGCCGACGACAGGCACACAATCGTCGACCCCCATAGAGGGCCTCTGGGCGCCGGATATGTGTGGACTAGTCCGGCGCCTGACAGAATAGGTCCTGAGGTGTAAAGCGTTCCCATTTTACAGGAACGCTTCGCAAAAAGATGAGTGGTGAGAGAGGGGGAGCCTTGTACACTTCCCCTCCCTCCCCCCTTCGAGTTGGATCCGACAGTTGAGTTCGGACGACTGCAGACGGAGCTCGCGGACGTGTGCCTCGGCGATTCCCGTGTGTCCGCCCCTAATGCAGAGCGAAGGTACCCCCAGGGTTTTAGTGGGTATGCCGTCTCTTTTACACGACGGAGAGCCCCACACACCCTCGGCCTCCTCTTTACAGGGGCCTTGAGGACGGTGCATAAGGCTGCATTTCCCTGGGTAAAAAAAAAAAAAAAAAAAAAAAAAAAGGTTAGGTTAGGTTAGGTTAGGTTTTTTTTTTTTTTTTTTTTTTTATACCTGTCCGGGAGCGTACACCTCGTCCCGGCCCGCGAGCTATCCTACACCTATCCTCTGACTTAGTCAGAGTCCTTTTCTGCTCATTCATAAATCGCGCTTCCTTTCTACATCCTTTATCTTTCTTCCATTCATCTATTCTTTCATATCTTTTGCTGGTGGGATGCCAGCATTTAATATATCTTTTTATGTACGTGGGGATTATAACTTGGGGTTTCTTTTATTTTTCTTAATGTCTACAAATACAATTTTTCTTTATTCAACTTAATACTAGTTTTCATATTGCTTAATTCTATTACATTATCTTATTTGCTATTTATCCTAATGCTGTTAATATATATTGTTATAATATATATTACAATCATTTTAATTGCTACTTTTGTTACTTATTATTACCCTATTTCCTATTTTTAAACAATATTCTAACAAAGTGTTTCTCTCGTTCTTATCTATTAACATATCATTTAAATTTGCTTTTTCCAATTTCATTCCTACTTTTTGCTCAAATTCAAATCGGTCTTTCCCATATATGGGACACTCAAGAAGGATGTGCTCTACTGTCTCAGACGCACTGGGCTCACATTGGCATGACGGGTTCTCTTTACACTTAAAACGGTGCAAGTATTCCGAAAACCCACCATGTCCAGTTAAGAGCTGAGTCAAGGTACCTGTCAATTCATTATTTTTTACAATTTTATATGCATTTACTGCGCATGGGAAAAACATCTTTGTTACTCCAGCTGTCTCGCCTGCTTGGTATCTTCTGTTCCATTTGTCAAGCGAGTTCTTTCGAATTTTTCGTTTGACAAATGAAACAGGACAGTACTCGTAGTCCGGCTTTCTTTTACTTTTAAGAGCTGCATCCTTCGCGAGCTCGTCGGCGCGCTCGTTCTCCTTGAGCCCCGCGTGAGCTTTTACCCAATACAATCCACAAGTCTTTCCTTGTTGCGCAATAACTCTCAACTCTCTGCGTGTCTCTACCGCCAAAGGGTGCAGTGCTTGGCTGTTTGTTACAGTTTCCAGGGCCGATCTAGAGTCGCTGTAAATGCCGAAAGTCTTTTTTGGGCTTTTTGCTACAATTTTTGTGGCCTCACATATGGCCAGGAGTTCTGCCTGGTATACGGTGCAATAGGACGACAGCATAAATTTCCGGTTTTTGGTTTCGGCGTCTTCATTCCAGAGTGATAGAGCCGCTCCGACTTTACCTTCAATTTTGCTGCCGTCCGTGAAAATCCGCACATCCTGCGATTTATGTGCGTCTATTTCCGTTTCACTAGACAGGCACATGAACTCCAGGCACATATGTTTGGCGGGATGGGGTACATTAGCGTACGGCTCCAAGTGTTCCATCTCCCTGTCTCCTAATATTGACCGGGGGACTCCTCTCTTTGCCTCGTACAATGCGGCTGCTTCTTGCACTCTGAGGTCGAGAGGCAGTATCCCGGCCAATAGTAGTGCCGAGTTTAGGGAGACGGTGCGGTAGGCCTTGCACAGCTTCTGGGCGAATCCCCGCTGAATAGCGTTTAAGCGCTTCTGTACCCCAATTTTTTCGGTAGCTGGAGCCCAGACACTTGCTGCGTACAGCACCACCGGTTCTACAACTGCCGTATATATGGTCCTAACTATTTCAGGATGTAGACCCCAACTGACTCTTGCTGTTCTTGCGAGTTGTTTGTATAGTCCCAGCGCTTTTTTACAGACATTTGCCACGTGGTCGTTAAAGGTTAGTCCGCTATCGATGGTGAGCCCTAGTATTTTCACCTCCTTCACCATTTCGATGCGGACGCCTCCAATGTTCAGGAGGGGGGTGTCATGCTTAAGTTTCCGCGTAATTATCATCGCTTTTGTCTTGTGCGGTGCGAATTTGAGCTTAAATCTGACACCCCACTCCTGAACAAACGCGAGCGTTTCGTTTGCGTGGCGTTGGACCTCCATCGCTGTTTCTCCGTCAAATAGCAGGACCACATCGTCGGCAAATGCTTGGCAGTAGTCGCCTCTAGCTTCTAAGCCCTTGAGCAAGTCGTCAATGAGTAGATTCCAGAGAATCGGTCCTCCTATAGAGCCTTGCACACATCCCTTGTTGGTTTTAGTTTTGCTCTCCTCCCCGGCGTACCTCACCTTGACGGATCTGTCCTGCAGGTAACTATCTATCAACCTTCTGATATTTATCGGGCATCCCTCCTCGGCCAGTCGAACCCTTATGGCGGGCCACCATGCACTGTCGAATGCTCCCTCTATGTCAAGCGATACCATTGCTACGAGCTTTTTTGCCTTTAATTTGTCACGGACATGGTTCACTAGGACATAGAGGGAGTCCTCGGTGCTCTTTTGTGGCATAAACCCATATTGTTTTGGGCACAGTTTGGGAATTACGTGCCATTTGAGCCTGTTGACTAACATTTTCTCCAAGACCTTCCCTAGCACTGGCAACAGCCCGATGGGCCTGTAAGATTTTGGCTCTGCGTAGTTGTCTTTTCCTGGTTTCCTCAAGGCAACTACGACCGCTTCCTTCCAGGCTACCGGGAAATGCCCCAACTCTAGGCATTTATTTGCCAATGCTAGGTAAAGTCCTGGGTTTTCATCAATGGCGTTCATACAGATGTCAGAGGTTAGTCCGTCTTCTCCTGGAGCCTTTTTGGGGTTAAAGCTCGATTTCGCTACTGTGAGCTCAGCCAGAGTAAATGGTGGATCATGCTCACCATGATCCAACCCGTTTATCTTTTCTGCTTTAGTCCTAGTGCTTTTATGCTCGTCACTTTCCCCTTCTTCGCTGTCTGCCGGGAAAAAGGTTTTTGCCAACAGTTCGGCAGATTCTCTTGCTGACAACACTCTTCCTTCTTTTACTAGCGGCACATCATCCATTCTCCTTTCAGTCCTCCTAATCACTCTATAAATCCCTTCCCATAATCCTTCCCTGTCTTGCTTCCCACAAAATTCCTTCCAACTTTCAATCTGTCTCTTTACAGCCTCACATTCATACTTCTCTTTTGCTTCCAGGTACTCACTAATCACCTTTTGCTTCCGCACCGGCGCTGCACATCGGATTCTTCTTCGCTTTGTATTCGCGTCCTGTCTGAGGCTTTCGAGCTCCTTCGTCCACCATGGAATGGTAAGTACCTTTTTATTATTTATTGTAGGAATACTAATGTTACACGCTAAGATTATTATTTGTATAAAGGTTGAAATGACTGCTTCTAATGTTACTATATTATCTATTTTATCTATTTCTATTAAATTTAGTTTTCTATCTTCTAGTAACTGTCCCATTTTCACATGAAAAAGGGGCCAGTTTGCTTTCTTGGTATTAAATTTTCTTGTAGTCCTACTTATGTTGATACCTTTGAGCTTCCCTAGGTTTATGTCAAACAGGATAGTGTTGTGATCCGAGCAAGTTATACCTTCCTCGACTCTCCAATCCTTGACGTACTCGCAGATATCCGATGTGCATGCCGTGACGTCCACAAAACTCGAATACGACTTCCCCCCTCGTACCGTGTCAAAAGTCGGTATGTCCCCGTGATTTAGAACCTGCACATTCATTTCCTCTAACATTCCTGCCATTTCCTCACCTCTTTCATCCTCTTCCATACTTCCCCACCATACACTTTTTGCGTTTGCATCTCCACCAAAGATCACTCGACGTCTAAAGCGTTCCACTATACATTTTATTTGCTCCAGGTATGGCCCTATGGGTTTGGGCTTAGGTTCCATGTAATAGGAGACTACTATGGTTTCCCACGCGCGTGTCTTAAGGCCGATGACAACGACGTTGGCTGTGGTAAGTTCCGGGTATTGTACCACCTCTATGTCGCTGTCGAATACGGCTATTGCTGCCTTCACCGTTTCCTCCTGTTGGCCTGCGCTTTGGAAGATTCGGATGCCGTTATAGCTCTTCATTTTCCCTATCCCTCCCACGTAGGGCTCCTGGAGCAACGCACATAACATCTTGGCTTTTGATGCCTTCATGAGGATGTCGATGGTGGCTTGCTGCTTTCGCTGAAGGTTTGCCTGAGCTATTGTGTACTTTTTAAGTACGGGTAGTGCGTTTGGGGCCACCTTAGCAATACGCTATTGTGGCTCTGGCCAGTGTCTCCCACTTCCTCCTGACCGGGCACTCCTGGCTGAACGCGCTGTGGTTGTTGTTCTCACATTTTGCGCGAACGCAGTTTGTACATGTGGGCGGTTCCGCGGCTAGCCACACTTCACACTTCGATTTCAGGTGTGGCCCTCCACAGTGACAGCATTTTTCCACGGTTTCTGTGCAGAAGCGCTTTCCATGCCCATAGCCTAAGCACATCGAGCATTGGACCAGCGGTGACTGGTCCTCCACTCTAACCCTTTGCAGGTCTATGTGGACTGCCTCTGCTTCCACTAGCCTCTGCCACAATTTGGGGGACACTCTTAATACTATATGGCTTGTGTGGGGATTTCTTGCACGCTTTCTAAAAAGCACATCTACTCTATCTTCATCCTTTTCTATTCGTGAGAATATTCCCTGATTTTGGTTCCTAAGGGCTCGCAGCACTTCGACATTGTCGTTGCTTTGTAACACGTCCTTGAGGATCACCAGAGGGTCCTTATTTTTTATTTCTTGCACTTTTAAATCGTCTGTCATACTCAACTTCTTTTTTACTTTCTCTCTCTCTTCTTTCGTTCTGCATCCTATAATAATCTTTCTATCTCTTGCTTTCCTGATTCTTTCTACTTCCACTCCTCCTTCCTTTGCATTCATCACCTTTCTTATCCTATCTAATACTTCCTCTCCTGTCTCAGTTTCATCCTTCCCGCTTACCACTACGGAGTGCAAAGCTGCTCGGTCTGAGAAATGTTTTGCAGCTGGCGCTGCCACTGCGCTCGCGTAGGTCCTTTTGTCCATCATTTCTTTCAGCTCACCCATTTTTTCCGTGTTTTCTTTCATCATCTTCATGTGCTCATCCAATTTCCTCGTTAATTCATCTTCATTTATTCTAATCCTCAGCCGTTCTTCGCTTTCTTTCCTGTCCTCTGTCACCGCCACATTCTTCTCGGTGCTCTTAATTTTGTCCGCTTCTTTTACCAATTGAAAAAGCCTGTCAATCGCGTGTATCACTTCCGCTTTTATGTCGGATTTTAAATTCCTAGAATTGCTGAGGTTCAACTTAGCTTTATTTACGCAGGCTCTTGCCTCAGCCACCCTATCGGTGCTTTTCCAACGCTGCTGTGTCGGTGGTGGGCTCACCGTCACCTCTACCGAAAGCGCGCGGGTTGAGGTTGTCGGTTTGACCTGTTTCTGGGAGCCAACCACGAAAGTCTTGTCTGCAGGAGGTGATACTTTCTTTTCGGCTGTTTGCCCCGATTCCCATTCTCCTATACTTTTCCTCACATCCGTTGGATGTGACGGTCCAGGTTTTTCTGAGCTTGTCTTCTGCTGGGTCTGGTCCTCGGGTTTTGACGGGGTATGGAACATTGCTCGCCTTAGATTCGTCAGTTGTAAGTAATAAAATAAAATAGAAGTAGGTTTGTAAAAGTTGTAAATACAGGATAAATAAATAAATATAAAAGTCAATTATCTCACGATTTGAGAGTCACTTAGTTTTTGCTAAAAAATAGCCCAGTGCGTCAAAGAAACGATCCCAACTCCTTAAATTAAACCAGTTTGAGTTTGAGCATTACAGTTATCTTTCTTAGTTGTAAGGTTTCCTTAAATACTAACATACAGCTTTAACAGAGTAGTCAAAACAGCGCTCTAGTGCTGCGTTTCAGATTTTTAAACTAACGTTCTATTTTTATTATAAAAGTTGATAAAAAAAATTTTTAAAAGTAAAGTTTACAAAACAATTTTTTTTTCTTTTAAAAAGTGGGGAAAAGTTGGGGGTGGAGGGAGGTCCTCTCAGCCAAGGTCTACAACACTGTAAATACACACATTTATGTATGCGTGTATTTACTAGCTGCCGTCAAATTTGACCTCCGACGCACCGTTTTTGCGTTATTCACAAAACCAGGTTAGGTTAGGTTTTTTTTTTTTTTTTTTTTTTTTTTATGCCGTCCTCCTCCACTATTTTATTCCCCCGATATATTTCGGGGACCTTTTTTAGGTTTCATATTTATCATACATTTAATTTTTATTTTCCAATGTTTGACTTTTAGTCAGTTTAAATAATTTATTTAATTTATCTTTATAACAAAATTTAACTTTTCTTTTACTTTATATGATTATTGATTGTTCTTATTGTCTTATTATTCAAATTTTCTATTACGATCTGTTTCTTTTAATTATTTTTGGCTATATTTGTATCAGGTATTTATGTTTATGTACAAACAGTGAAATTCATAAGAATTTACGTTGTACACCATTTTATTTTGCAACTGAGTTTTGGTGAATAAGATTCGATGAAATTATTTTCACCGAGTCTTATTTCTGTAGACCGCGTCCTTTACTACTTTTGTGCAGTACGTCATCAGATGTGGTCTGGACTCTTTCCCCGCCATCATTTCATACAATGAAGCTGTGGTCAACTTTGTGTTAGTTGCTGATTCCAGATCACATCTGATAGCGTCGTATTTTGGACACTCCAGTAGTAAATGCTGTATCGTCTCGTCTTTTGTTGGCTCGCAGACACAGGAGGGACTCTCTTTGCATTTGAAGCGATGAAGGTATGCAGAGAACCCTCCGTGTCCGGTTAGCGCTTGTGTCATTAAAGATGTGAGTTTAAATGATTTTATTATTCTATACGCTTCCGAGACTTTCGGGAAGAAGAGTTTAGTGGCCTCTGCTGTTGTGCTCTTTGAGTATCTGTGCTCCCATTTTTCTATCGTCTTCTTCCTGATTTCATTCTTAACATGAGAGATAGGACACTTTTTATAATTTGCCGACGTCTTCATGTATAGGGCTGCTTGTTTGGCCAGTTCATCAGCTCTTTCATTGCCTGGTACGCCGACATGTGCTTTGACCCAGTACAGTTTGATTTCTGTTCCTTTTCTTTTCAGAGTGCTGATATTTTGTCGTATTTCAAAGGCCAGGGGATGGAAAGAGTCGGGGTTCTGTATGATTTCCAGTGCAGACCTCGAGTCGCTCAGCACTGCCGCTGTCGTGTTTTGCTTTGCTCTAAGCAGGAGCTCTGTGGCTTGATAAAGTGCATAGAGCTCAGCTTGGAAGACTGTGCAGAACGGCTCGAGTCTCATCTTTTTGGTTTTTCGCTCAACCCCATTTTCCCAGCACGTATATGCTGCCCCCACTTTTGCTTCCAGTTTACTTCCATCAGTAAAGATTTGTGTACCCGGAAGTTGGTGTTGTTCAAGTGTTCCGGGCAGCATATCGTTTAGGGAGTCGAACTGTATGTCGTCCTCTTGTGCTGGATGTTAGGTTAGGTTAGGTTAGGTTAGGTTAGGTTAGGTTAGGTTAGGTTAGGTTAGGTTAGGTTAGGTTAGGTTAGGTTAGGTTAGGTTAGGTTAGGTTAGGTTAGGTTAGGTTAGGTTAGGTTAGGTTAGGTTAGGTTAGGTTAGGTTAGGTTAGGTTAGGTTAGGTTAGGTTAGGTTAGGTTAGGTTAGGTTAGGTTAGGTTAGGTTAGGTTAGGTTAGGTTAGGTTAGGTTAGGTTAGGTTAGGTTAGGTTAGGTTAGGTTAGGTTAGGTTTTTTTTTTTTTTTTTTTTTTTTTTTTGCCGTCCTCCTCCACCAATGTACCCCCGACATAGTCGGGCACCTTGTTTGGGTGAAATAAAGATGTACCAATATAAATAATAATTTTATATGTGACTCTTTGGTCACTTTGTCATATACATTAGTCAAATAATGTTTAATAATAAATTTTTCTTGTAAAATGTATACTTATATAATTTGTTTTACCTTATTAAGGTAGGTCCAATAGATTTAGGTATCATGCATTAAAGACTACAAAATTTGTTTAACTTCGATGATTTTCCCTTTTGTTTTCATTCAGCATACAAACAATTTACTGTGTGATATTTGTTCTGGTTATTGTGTGAACAATCGTCATAATTCTTAAGAATTGTGCGTTGTTCCTACATTTTACAGGTTTATATACATATTTTTTTTTTTTGGAATAGATCATTGTGACACCCAGTGTCACCTTGTTCTATTCCTATGCACGGCGTCTTCTGCTACTTTGGTGCAGAATGCGAGAAGGTACGGTCTAGAGTCTTTTCCGTCCATCATCTCATACAGTGAGGCTGCGGTCAACTTTATATTTGTTGCGGACTCTAAATCGTACCTATCCGCATCGTGTTTCGGGCACTCGAGTAGCAGATGCAGAATAGACTCATCTTTACAGGGGTCACACACGCATGAGGGGCTGTCCTTGCACTTGAATCTGTTCAAGTACTCAGAAAACCCCCCATGCCCAGTCATCACCTGCGTTAGGATCGGGGTAAGCTTTATCTTATTTAGGATGTTGTATGCATTTGTGACACTTGGAAAAAAGGCCTTTGTTATCTTTGCAGTTGTACCTTCTTGGTATCTGCGGTTCCAAGTGTCAATCGTGTTTTTCCTTATTTCGCCTTTTGCGAAGGACACCGGGCATCCATCGTAGTGGGCCAAGCATTTGGTGTAAAGAGCCGCCTGCTTGGCCAACTCATCCGCCCTTTCGTTACCGGGAACTCCGACGTGTGCCCTGACCCAATATAACTTTACGTCACACCCTTTGGCTTTGAGACTCGCAAGATTGCGTCTTATTGCAAAGCCCAAGGGGTGGAAAGTTTCGGGGTTTTGGACCATTTCTAATGCAGATCTCGAGTCGCTCAGCACAGCAGCTGTACTTTTGTTCACTTTGAGCAGTAGCTCAGTGGCCTGGTATAATGCGTACAGCTCAGCTTGAAATACTGTGCAGAACGACTCGAGTCTCATTTTCTTTGTCTTTCTTTCCCGTCCACGCTCCCAATAGGTATACGCCGCTCCGACTTTCCCCTCCAATTTACTTCCGTCTGTGTAAATCTGGGTTTCGGGAAGTTCGTGTTGTTCTAGGGTGTCGGGCAGCATATCGTTGAGGCATGTGAACGTGATGTCCTCCTCTTTAGCTGGATGCTGAGCCTTTAGGTATGAAACCCGCTCCTCAATTACCCATCTGCTCTGAGCTGGCTTCGTCGGTCTGCCCCTCTTTACTTCGTACAGCTGGGCGGCTTCCTGGATCCGCAGATCTAAAGGGAGTAGCCCAGTTAGCACTAGTGCTGCGTTTAGGGACACCGTTCGATATGCTTTGGAGATCTTTTGAGCAAATCGGCGCTGGATGGTATTGAGCTGCTTTTGTACCATAATCTTTTTAGCGGCTGGCGCCCATACACTCGATGCGTACATTATAATCGGCTCTATCACGGCAACGTAGATTGTCCTAATGATCTCCGGGTTCAGCCCCCATTCTATTTTCGCCGTCCTTGCAAGCATCTTATAGATGTCCGCGGCCCTACGACAAACGTTCGCCACGTGTTTATTGAACGTGAGTTTTTTGTCAATCGTAAGACCGAGGAGCTTGATTTCGTCAACGACGGGTATGTCCAGCCCGCCCATGTGCATGATTGGGGTGTCAAATTTTAGTTTATTGGTTACGACCATGGCGTGGGTTTTGTGTGCCGCAAACTTGAGTTTATTTTTGACGCCCCAATCACGCACATACGCAAGTGTCTGGTTGACGCTTTCCTGAATTTTTAGAGCTGAGTGACCGGAGAACATTAGCACAACGTCGTCCGCGAACGCCTGAACGTGGACTCCTTGTGCAGCCAAGTCGTTGAGGAGTGGATCCAGCAGCAGATTCCAAAATGTTGGTCCCCCTATTGACCCCTGGACACAGCCTTTGTTGGTGTTTTTAGCGTAGGTCTTGCTAGCATAGGTGACCACGACTCGTCTGCCTTCGAAGTAGCTGTTCACCAGTCGTCTCAGGGTAAGGGGGCATTTCAGTGTGATCAGCTGGGATTTAATAGCTGGCCACCATGCGCTGTCAAAGGCTCCTTCGATATCCAGCGACACGATGACCGCCATTTCTTTACTCCTCAACTTGTCTTGGACCTTTTCCACCAGGTCATAGAGTGCATCTTCGGTACTGCGCTGGGGAACAAAGCCATACTGTCTGGGATTGGTCTTTGGTAAGAGGTTCCATCTTATCCTTCTCACCATCATTTTTTCAAGGACCTTTCCCAGAACTGACAGTAGCCCAATCGGTCGGTATGACTTTGCCTGGCTGTAATCCGATTTTCCCGGCTTCCGAAGCACCACTACTGCGGCCTCTTTCCAGGGTGACGGGAAGCAGGACAGGGACATGCATTTATTGAGGATCTCCAGGAAGACGTCCATCTCTGCAAATATTGCCCTAGTGCAAATGTCCGCCGTGAAGCCGTCCGGCCCTGGAGCTTTCTTGGGGTTGAAACCACTCACAGTTCTTTTTAGTTCCGCCTTGGTGAACGGTGGGTCCTCGGTTTCGTCTGACGTCGAGTCACATAGCGTTTCCGCGAGCTTTCTAATGGCTTCGTGAATATAATTATCCTCGAAGGCATTGTCATCCGGGAAGAACGTATTGGCCAGTAACTCGACCGACTTTTCAGGACTCAGAGTGGCTCCATTTTCCTCCAATAGTTGGTCTTCATGTCTTGCTGTCTTGCTTCTGATCACCCTATAAATACCATCCCACATACTTTCTTTTTCCTGCTTGGTGCAGTTTGCTTTCCAGCTCTCGGTTTGGGCTTTGCTGGCCTCGTACTCATAAGTGTTTTTATGTTTCAGGTACTCATCAACAACGTGTTTTCGTCTCCGGGGTGCAGCGCTTTTGATCCTCCGCCTCATGGTGTTCGCAACCATCTTCAAGCGTTCCAGTTCGTCGGTCCACCAGGGTAAGTACTCTTTTTTGTTGTTATGTTTGAGTAAGGGGATAGTGTTTCTGCATGCCAAGTGTATGGATTCCATGTAGCTTTTTATTATGTTTTCGAGCTGTTCATGGTTATCTATCCGTGCAATGGTTTCTGCAGAAACACCATTCCTCTCCAACGAGCTTCGGAATTCTTCAGTGAACTGACACCAGTTGGCCTTCCGAGTGTTGTAGATGCGGGTAGACCTTGGGGTCTTATCCTCTAATGGCTTCTCCAGACGAAGGTGGAAAGATATTGCATTGTGATCGGAACTGGTTACCGACTTGTCCACCCTCCAATCCTTGACGTAGCGCAGCATATTTGGAGAGCAGGCTGTTACGTCGACACAACTCGTGAGGATGCGATCTCCACGGATTGTGTCGAACGTAGGGTCGGTGCCCTGGTTCAGTATATGCATGTCCACCTCGTCTAGAAACCCCCTATAGAGTTCTCCTCTGTCATCTTCGCAGGTGCTACCCCACCAGGTACTCCAAGCGTTTATGTCTCCGCCTATTAAGACCTTGTCTGTTTGCGCCATATCCAAGAGTGCTTTGACTCTGTTCAAGTACGGCTCAAGCGGCAGGCTGTCCTCAAAGTACACCGATAATACTGCGATCGTCCACTTTTTGGTCTTGATCAGTGTAAATGCTATGTTTTCCGTGATCATGGTTTGGTCGTTGAGGACTTCTATGTTATCATCGAATACCACAATGGCTGCCTTAACAGGTTTAGTTCGGTTCCGCTCACATTGTAGTATTCGAGTGCCAGCATACCGCTTGAGCTCCCCTTCAGCGCCCACATAAGGTTCTTGAATCAACGCAAAGCTGACGTTTCTTTTCCGGGCTTCCAAGAAGAGTTCCTGAGTGGCCAACTTTTTTCGTTGTAAGTTCGCCTGCAGTACTTTTATTGGCCTTATCGTTTTGGTTGGCGTAGATGTTGCCCTTACGTCCGTGGTCCCCTGGGTGCCCTTAGCAATAGGCAACGCTGGATCTCGCTATAGCGTCCCAACGCTTGCGCACAGGGCATTCCCCATCGAACGCATTGTGACTGGTCTCAAAAGACTTGGCCAACCTGCAGTTTCGGCATGTTGCAGTCTCTCCTGCTATATATGCCGGGCAATCTGCTCTTAGATGAGGGCCGGCGCAGAAGCTGCACAGGTCTGCTGGCTCCTTGCATAGTCTGCGCCCGTGCCCATATCCCAAACACCTAGTGCACTGTACGAGTGGAGACTGATCCTGCACTACCACATATTGCAGGTCAATGTGAACTCGCTTGGCAGTTGTTAACTTTTGCCACAAAGTTGGCGACACCTGGAGCACCACGTGGTTTTCGAGTGGATTCCTGGCTCTACGCCTATATCTCACAGTGGCCCTAAATTCGTTGTCGGCTAGGTTCCCCAGAAGACCCGCATTCTGGGACCTGAGTGAAGACACTATTTCTTCGTCCTTATTATAAGCAAGGAGGTTTTTGATTATTATAAGCGGATCCTTGTTTTTTGCCTCTTCTACTATTAAGTTTTTATTCTTTGCTGTAATTTTTTCTGTCAGCTTTGTCGCTTCATCCTTTGTGCCACAACTTATAACGACCTTTTGGTTTTTAATTTTACGGACCCTTGTTACCTGGAGTCCGTTTGTCTTAGCGTCCAGTGCTTCTCGGACCTTACCGAGCACTTCCTCACTCGTATCTTTTTCTATTTCTGAGGATACTATAATGGAGTGCTTTGTACTCAGTCTCTCAGGGCTTCTCGCGTTGTTTGGTCTGCAAAGAACTTCCGCGTATGATGGCACAGATTCCTGCAGAGAGGACACTATTCTGCCCGTCTCCTCTGAGGTCTTGCGCAGACCTTGGACTTCACTCAGAAGCCTGTCCATGTTGGGCGTATTGGTACTTGTAAGACCATCAGATCGATTTTTCTCTAGTGTTTCTTTTAAAATTTTCATCTTTTCACTGTTATCCAGGAGTAATTTCATATGTAAATCGATTTTCTTTGCAAGTTCCTGGTCGCTTTTATCTCTCTGAGTTTTAGGTTGCTGAGAAGAGGTTTCAAAGTCTTGATTCCGGTCAGAATCTTGAGTGTGTCTGTTGCTCTGTCCCTTTACCAAGTCTGTCTCTTTCACCAGTTGATAGAGACGGTCAATCGCTTCCGTAACTCCAGCTTTGATGTCGGTCTTCAGGTTCCTGGAGTTTGTCAGGTGGGCCTTGGCTTTACAAACCCACGATCTAGCTTCTGAGACCCTGTCGGAGCATTTTGAAGCCGTTTTCTTCGGTGGGCTCCCCGCTGCCTCCGTCGACAATCTGCGTGTTGTCAATGGTTTAAGCTTCGGAGCTCCCGCCGCTCCTATCTTTTTAGGGGAGGGGGGGATGGTGCGGGCCTCTGGTTGTCCAGACTCCCATTCCCCGATACTTTTTCGGACGTTTTTCAACTGTCCTGAGGGTCCCGCCTCATTGTCAGACTCGATTGTGACTAACTCCGTGTCGGAGGGGTTTTTTGCTGGTGTTCTGAAGCCGAACATGGTGTGTGGGTCACTTATAACAAATAAATATATATATATATATTTATATATATTAAATATATATATATATATATACGTAATACACTGGACGTATATATATATATTTATATATATTTAAATAGAAACAAACACCGCAAGTGCTTGTGTCACTATTATTTTTCACAAAAGTGAAGTCAACTAAGTATAAAATTAATAAAAATAAAATAACAAAATATGGCTATATTAATACCCAAATTGTTAGAGTCACGTCACTCTACAAATTTTATAATAAATAAAATCCGAGTCCTTATGCTTGCGCCTATCTACGAAAATTATAAAAAGCGACAAAAGTTATAAATTTTTTTCATAATATATATATAATATATTGTCCACTTCCTCAATGACGGAAAACGCAAAAGGGTGGGCACAGCAATAATTTAAATTGGGCTTTATAAAAATGTGTTTTTGTTGGTGTGCGGTCCGCTAAAGTTCTCTTGGGTGGGTGGGCGGGTCCGCCTTAGGGTGGGAGGGTGGTTTAAAATTAAGTGGACAGCTTAAGGTTAGGTATATAACAATTATTTTGTTATATTTCAAAAAGTATAGCTCCGATCGCGCTCAATCCAACGGGACACGATCGGGGACCGCGGCCCGCGTGTTTTGATGCGTGGAGCTATTTAAAAAGGGTGAAATTTAATTTTTAATCGAAAAAATACAGAAAATTTTGAAAAATGTAAGTGTAAAACGTTGAAAACTTTTTCACTATTGAATCTATATACCTAAAAACAACGCAGGACGGTCCGCCACCAGCGGCTGCAAATTACCAAACACAAAAACACCACACAGTTAGGAAACGAACAAAGACAACACGAATATATGAAATTTCTTACAAAAATATTTGCAATAACAGGTTTTAGCTGTCTAATGTAAGATTTTGTTATGGGACGATACTATTTAAACTGTTTAGTTAGTTTGCGCTACCAGAGACGCAAATTTTGGTAGGCTACACTCTATATTAGGACGTGAATTTGACTATGTCGTATTCCTAAAGTATGGGGAACGGTACACCTTAGGTGAATTTTCAATGTTAATTTTACTAAGATTTTGCTATATTTCAAAAAGTATAGCTCCGATCGCGCTCAATCCAACGGGACACGATCGGGGACCGCGGCCCGCGTGTTTTGATGCGTGGAGCTATTTAAAAAGGGTGAAATTTAATTTTTAATCGAAAAAATACAGAAAATTTTGAAAAATGTAAGTGTAAAACGTTGAAAACTTTTTCACTATTGAATCTATATACCTAAAAACAACGCAGGACGGTCCGCCACCAGCGGCTGCAAATTACCAAACACAAAAACACCACACAGTTAGGAAACGAACAAAGACAAAACGAATATATGAAATTTCTTACAAAAATATTTGCAATAACAGGTTTTAGCTGTCTAATGTAAGATTTTGTTATGGGACGATACTATTTAAACTGTTTAGTTAGTTTGCGCTACCAGAGACGCAAATTTTGGTAGGCTACACTCTATATTAGGACGTGAATTTGACTATGTCGTATTCCTAAAGTATGGGGAACGGTACACCTTAGGTGAATTTTCAATGTTAATTTTACTAAGATTTTGCTATATTTCAAAAAGTATAGCTCCGATCGCGCTCAACCCAACGGGACACGATCGGGGACCGCGACCCGCGTGTTTTGATGCGTGGAGCTATTTAAAAAGGGTGAAATTTAATTT
>CAWLAX010000010.1:0-85886 GCA_963854805.1 Plagodis dolabraria
AAAGATAGTGTTTTATATATTAAACTAGTTTTTCGGGCAGTGTGCGGGCCGCAAGCGGCCCGCATCTATCTTGAGTCAGTACGAACTGTCATAAAAGCACCTTATACATTTGAAAAAAAAAAAAAAAATTACTCCAATATAAGTATGAATTCCAATACAATCTCTTAATACAGTAGAGATTCATACTGTAGCCACCAAACCAGATTCACCCTACTGCCATAAAAAAGAGGTACGGTCAGAATCGTACCAAGGTTCTAAGTCACTTCGGTAAAGAAACCCCACTCGTAGGTGCTTTGGTTATCGCGGGCAGTTACCATGGAGACCAGTCGGAGATGTGGAAAATACTCTCAAGTCGGAGCTCGGCCTTCGGCCTCGGACAGTTACTCCAAATGTAGTCAAAACTCCAACAAAAACTCCAAAAACAGTCGGTAATGTATGGTGAAATACTCCAAATACAGTATGAAGAATGAGAGGAGCATGTCAATTCGGAGCTCGGCCTTCGGCCTCGCAAGACACTTACACGGCTCGGCCTACGGCCTCGCCATGAGCTCGCCCTGCGGGCTCGCACACCTTAAGCTCGGCCTTCGGCCTCGCGGGCCGAAAGTTCGGCCTTCGGCCTCACCAGAAGCTCGCCCTTCGGGCTCGCTATACCTTGATGTAGGACAGTTACTCCAAATTCAGTCGAAAATCCCACAAAAACTCTTAATACAGTCGAAAATTAAGGAAAAGTACTCCAAATGCAGTATGAAGCATGAGAGGAGCATGTCAGATCGGAGCTCGGCCTTCGGCCTCGCAAGACACTAATATGGCTCGGCCTTCGGCCTCGCTAGACACTAATACAGCTCGGCCTGCGGCCTCGCCAAGCGCTCGCCCTTCGGGCTCGCGCACCATCAGCTCGGCCTTCGGCCTCGCGGACCGAAAGTTCGGCCTTCGGCCTCAACAGAAGCTCGCCCTTCGGGCTCGCTATACCTTTATCAATGACAGTAACTCCAAAATCAGTCGAAAATCCCACAAAAACTCCAAATACAGTCGAAAATGTAAGGAAAATACTCCAAATGCAGTATGAAGAATGAGAGGAGCACTTTTGACACATGTCATTTGACTGCTCTCCAGATTCCCTATGACATTTGTTCAAACACCCCCCACCTATCTCTTACCGTTTTCGAGATACGTCATCCATCTTTACTTGGCAGGCGTCATTTTTATGATTTTCGATTTTTCTCATACTCACTTAAACCCCCCCTACATTTTTGCCATACATCATAGTCGTCCTACTCGTCTCCTTCTAGGAGAACATTTATGTCAGTCAGTGAGTCAGTCAGTGAGTGGTAATCGAGCTTTATATATTATGATGACTAGTTTTTCGGGCAGTGTGCGGGCCGCAAGCGGCCCGCATCTATCTTGAGTCAGTACGAACTGTCATAAAAGCACCTTATACATTTAAAAATATAATGCAAAACTCTAATATAAGTATGAAATCCCATATAAACTCTTAATACAATATAGAACCAAACTGTAACCACCAAAGAAGTTTTACCCTACTGCCATAAAAAAGTGGTACGGTCAGAATCGTACCAAGGTTCTGAGTCACTTCGGTAAAGGAACCCCACTTGTAGGTGCTTTGGTTATCGCGGGCAGTTACCATGGAGACCAGTCGGAGATGTGGAAAATACTCTCAAGTCGGATCTCGGCCTTCGAACTCGGACAGTTACTCCAAATGTAGTCAATACTCCCACAAAAACTCCCAAAACAGTCGGTAAGATATGGCGAAATACTCCAAATAAAGTATGAAGAATGAGAGGAGCATGTAAATTCGGAGCTCGGCCTTCGGCCTCGCAAGACACTCACACGGCTCAGCTTGCGGCCTCGCCAAAGGCTCGCCCTGCGGGCTCGCCAACCATACGCTCGGCCTTCGGCCTCGCGGGCCGAAAGTTCGGCCTTCGGCCTCACCAGAAGCTCGCCCTTCGGGCTCGCCATACCTTGATGTAGGACAGTTACTCACAATTCAGTCGAAAATCCCACAAAAACTCTTAATACAGTCGAAAATTAAGGAAAAGTACTCCAAATGCAGTATGAAGCATGAGAGGAGCATGTCAGATCGGAGCTCGGCCTTCGGCCTCGCAAGACACTAATATGGCTCGGCCTTCGGCCTCGCTAGACACTAATATAGCTCGGCCTGCGGCCTCGCCAAGCGCTCGCCCTTCGGGCTCGCGCACCATCAGCTCGGCCTTCGGCCTCGCGGACCGAAAGTTCGGCCTTCGGCCTCACCAGAAGCTCGCCCTTCGGGCTCGCTATACCTTTATCAATGACAGTAACTCCAAAATCAGTCGAAAATCCCACAAAAACTCCAAATACAGTCAAAAATATAAGGAAAATACTCCAAATGAAGTATGAAGAATGAGAGGAGCATGTCAATTCGGAGCTCGGCCTTCGGCCTCGCAAGACACTACTACGGCTCGGCCTGCGGCCTCGCCCAGCGCTCGCCCTTCGGGCTCGCGCACCATCCGCTCGGCCTTCGGCCTCGCGGGCCGAAAGTTCGGCCTTCGGCCTCACCAGAAGCTCGCCCTTCGGGCTCGCTATACCTTGATATAGGTCAGTAACTCTTAATTCAGTCAAAAATCCCACAAAAACTCCATATACAGTCGAAAATGTAAGGAAATTACTCCAAATGCAATATGAAGAATGAGAGGAGCATTTTTGACAGGTGTCATTTGACTGCTCTCCCTATTCCCTATGACATTTGTTCAAACACCCTCTATCTATCTCTTACCGTTTTCGAGATACGTCATCCATCCTTAATTGGCAGGCGTCATTTTTATGATTTTCGATTTTTCTCATACTCACCAAAACCACCCGAACATTTCCGCCATACATCATTTTCACTCTACTCTGCTCCTTCTAGGAGAACATTTATGTCAGTCAGTCAGTGAGTGGTAATCGAGCTTTATATATTATAATAACTAGTTCTTCGGGCAGTGTGCGGGCCGCAAGCGGCCCGCATTTATCGTTATGCAGTATTAAATTATAACAAAGCACCTTATTCATTAAAAAAAAATTTAAAACTCCAAAATATATACGACGTCCCATACAAACTCCTAATACAATAAGGAACCAAACTGTAGCCACCAAACCAGATTCACCCTACTGCCATAAAAAAGTGGTACGGTCAAAATCGTACCAAGGTTCTAAGTCACTTCGGTAAAGGAACTCCACTTGTAGGTGCTTTGGTTATCGCGGGCAGTTACCATGGAGACCAGTCGGAGATGTGGAAAATACCCTCAAGTCGGAGCTCGGCCTTAGGCCTCGGACAGTTACTCCAAATGTAGTCAAAACTCCCACAAAAACTCCTAAAACAGTCGGTAATGTATAGTGAAATACTCCAAATACAGTATGAAGAATGAGAGGAGCATGTCAATTCGGAGCTCGGCCTTCGGCCTCGCAAGACACTAACATGGCTCGGCCTGCGGCCTCGCCAAGCGCTCGCCCTACGGGCTCGCGCGCCATCCGCTCGGCCTTCGGCCTCGCGGGCCGAAAGTTCGGCCTTCGGCCTCACCAGAAGCTCGCCCTTCGGGCTCGCTATACCTTCATGTATGACAGTAACTCCAAATTCAGTCAAAAATCCCACAAAAACTCCAAAAACAGTCGGTTTTGTATGGTAAAATACTCCAAATGCAGTATGAAGAATGAGAGGAGCATGTCAATTCGGAGCTCGGCCTTTGGCCTCGCAAGACACTAATATGGCTCGGCCTTCGGCCTCGCAAGACACTAACACGGCTCGGCCTGCGGCCTCGCCAAACGCTCGCCCTTCGGGCTCGCGCACCATCCGCTCGGCCTTCGGCCTCGCGGGCCGAAAGTTCGGCCTTCGGCCTCACCAGAAGCTCGCCCTTCGGGCTCGCTATACCTTCATCTATGACATTAACTCCAAAATCAGTTAAAAATCCCACAAAAACTCCAAATACAGTCGAAAATGTAAGAAAAATACTCCAAATGCAGAATGAAGAATGAGAGGAGCACTTTTGACTCATGTCATTTGACTGCTCTCCCGATTCCCTATGACATTTGTTCAAACACCCCCTATCTATCTCTTACCGTTTTCGAGATACGTCATCCATCATTACTTGGCAGGCGTCATTTTTATGATTTTCGATTTTTCTCATACTCACCTAAACCCCCCCTACATTTTTGCCATACATCATTGTCGTCCTACTCGTCTCCTTCTAGGAGAACATTTATGTCAGTCAGTCAGTCAGTGAGTGGTAATCGAGCTTTATATATATAGACTAGTTTTTCGGGCAGTGTGCGGGCCGCAAGCGGCCCGCATCTATCTTGAGTCAGTACGAACTGTCATAAAAGCACCTTATACAAATAAAAGAAAATTTCAAAATTCCAAAAGATTTAATGTCCCATACAAACTCTTAATACAGTAGAGAACCAAACTGTAGCCACCAAACCAGATTCACCCTACTGCCATAAAAAAGAGGTACGGTCAGAATCGTACCAAGGTTCTGAGTCACTTCGGTAAAGGAACCCCACTCGTAGGTGCTTTGGTTATCGCGGGCAGTTACCATGGAGACCAGTCGGGGATGTGGATTAATACTCTCAAGTCGGAGCTCGGCCTTCGTCCTCGGACAGTTACTCCAAATTTAGTCAAAACTCCCACAAAAACTTCTAAAACAGTCGGTAATCTATGGTAAAATACTCCAAATACAGTATGAAGAATGAGAGGAGCATGTAAATTCGGAGCTCGGCCTTCGGCCTCGCAAGACACTCATACGGCTCGGCCTGCGGCCTCGCCAAGTGCTCGCCCTTCGGGCTCGCCCACCATACGCTTGGCCTTCGGCCTCACCAGGAGCTCGCCCTTCGGGCTCGCTATACCTTGCTGTAGGACAGTAACTCGAAATTCAGTTGAAAATCCCACAAAAAACTCCATAAACAGTCGAAAATATTAGGTAAAATACTCCAAATGAAGTCTGAAGAATGAGAGGAGCATGTCAATTCGGAGCTCGGCCTTCGGCCTCGCAAGACACTAACACGGCTCGGCCTGCGGCCTCGCCATACGCTCGCCCTGCGGGCTCGCGAACCATCCGCTCGGCCTTCGGCCTCGCAGGCCGAAAGTTCGGCCTTCGGCCTCACCAGAAGCTCGCCCTTCGGGCTCGCTATACCTTCTTGTATGACAGTAACTCCAAAATCAGTCGAAAATCCCACATAAACTCCAAATACAGTCGAAAATGTAAGAAAAATACTCCAAATTCAGTATGAAGAATGAGAGGAGCACTTTTGACAGGTGTCATTTGACTGCTCTCCCTATCCCCTATGACATTTGTTCAAACACCCCCTATCTATCTCTTACCGTTTTCGAGATACGTCATCCATCTTTACTTGGCAGGCGTCATTTTTATGATTTTCGATTTTTCTCATACTCACCTAAACCCCCCCTACATTTTTGCCATACATCATTGTCGTCCTACTCGCCTCCTTCTAGGAGAACATTTATGTCAGTCAGTCAGTGGTAATCGAGCTTTATATATTATAACTAGGTGGTAAACGGTGTGCGGGCCGCGAGCGGCCCGCATTTATCTTTGTGCAGTAATAAACAAAATGGGAACACATCAAATACATTTAACAAAAATGTTTAAAACTCCAAAAGATGTATGACGTTCCATACAAACTTTTAGTACAGTTGAAAACCATAATGAAGCCGTTAGTTTACATTTACCCTACTACCATAAAAAAGAGGTACGGGCAGAATTGTATCAATATTCTTAGTCACTTTGCTTGAGGAATCCCACTCGTTGGTGCTTCGGTTATCGCGGTTATATTTATTCCTAAATATATACATTTTATCGCCATCTGGGGTTTATGACGTGTACTTTAAGATTTGTATCAATAATATACCATTAGTTGATAGATGTTTCAGCAGATGGCGCTGATACAAAATCGAATAGAATATCAAATTGGTATTAACATTTTACTCTGTAGTATGTACAAGATATGTATTTACATTTTGCAATCTCAAATTTCTTTCAACTCTAAATTATCTTTATTACATATCCACCAAAAGGTTCATCCTCGTCACAAAAATTATAGTTCATGCCCGCGTTAAGCTCTTCAAAAATATGTAAGGTGGATAGTTATGATGAATACCTATATATTATTATTCAAACAAACAAATAATGATTTCATGAAAATTATACTAACAACTGTGGAGTAAATAGGCATGTATAGATATTTCATTGTTGGAATATAATTCAAATACGCTTTGTCTTAACTTGTACAGTAAGTGGTGAAAAATAAATTGGCTTCGTAATTTTAGCTTCGTCAACGCATTAGTGTTTAATAAAGAAATTAAATAATATTTTAAGACCTTTACATACCAAAATAAGAATCCCTTAATTTTTGATCTTTTCAAACTTGACAAGAACAATATTAGCTATAATATTGCAAAGTATAAAAAAAATCTATACTCTAACATACCCCCATATCAAAATAATTGCCTAAAATAATTACCTATTCACTATGAAATCCAAATTTTAAGCATTTGGTGCAATCAAAAATATCAGTGTCTAAACACATACATAATTCTTTATGTATGTATTAATTATATTTCCGAAAATCAAAGGCCAGTTAAAACGCAAACGATAGGTAGCAATTCTTACATACAATCGACACAGGCAACCAGCTATTCTGACGCTAACGATTGAAGACTGATTAGTCGCGCCCTTTATATAAGTATTGTTCATTGACAATAATTATTATATAGCCTTATGAGGAAACTGTCTGTAGGGCCTAGTTTTTTAACTTATACTATCGCTGCCCTACGAGACTGGTTTTGTGCTGACTATAATAATTATGAAAGAAGAAAGTAGCAAAATGAAACAAATGTGACGTTTTATTGTGTTTATTCCATTTTCACATTAGTACATACCTACATTTATTTCCGTTTTTGATGCCTAATATGAAGTTAGTTTATAGTCGTTTGTACGTTCTAACCTATAGTCTTATTAAGCAATTTGTCTAGTACTATCGGTACAGGTTGACATTCTAGTAAGGATAGATACAATATGTAAGTGTGCAGCGATAAACATTGTTACACACAGAGACTTACAATTAACGCCTCATCTGTTTTTTATATTATTTTTTTCTTTCGGGAAGAAGGCTAAAGTTAATGACACCTAAAAGACGCTTATGATTGTTACATATATAGTGTTTGCTTTCATTAATCAAACCATTGATCTAATATTATATTTTTGGAGCGCGACAAAAATAAATTCATCGCGACTGAAGTTGTAGACACAGCGACGTCCTTGATGCGGCGTACAGGGCGAGGTGATGCGGCCAGTTGTAGCAGGATTGAAGTCTCTAAGCGTTTCACCAAGCATCTTCTATTTCCATGTTAATCTGTCCACAATGAATAATGTTTTTATTATTATTTTATTAGAATTTAACAGAAAAAATAATTTATAAACTTAGGTATTTTGCTAATTTCATGGCTAAATTCTGATATAAAAGTAATTCTCTAAGCGTTTCACCAAGCATCTTCTATTTCCATGTTAATCTGTCAACAATGAATAATGTTTTTATTATTATTTTATTAGAATTTAACAGAAAAAATAATTTATAAAGTCTAAGGTCTATAAGGTACTATAAGGTTGTTTGCTAATTTCATGGCTAAATTCTGATATAAAAGTAATTGTGTTAACACTCAAAGCAGTATATAAGGTTAGTATTAATTCATCAACAATACTGCGGGGGGTGGTGTAGAATCGATAACTGAATGTGATCCACACATTTTTAATTTTCACATAAACAAAATCAATACTAACTATTGCCTAAGCTGTGGCGCTTTAATGATAGCGACGAACACACTCGCGGCCGCCGTGGACTCCACTCACACATACACACACGTTCTAGGTATTCTAACGCATTGCGAGGGCAATGCACTCGGAAGTTATACCTAATTTCCTACCGAGTTCATTGCCCTCGCAATGCGTTAGAATACCTAGAACGTGTGTGTATGTGTGAGTCTAATCCACGGTGGCCGCGAGTATTGTCGTCGCTATCATTCTCAAAGTCAACGCGCCACAGCTTAGGCAATAGTTAGTATTGATTTTGTTTATGTGAAAATTAAAAATGTGTGGATCACATTCAGTTATCGATTCTACACCACCCCCCGCAGTATTGTTGATGAATTAATACTAACCTTATATAAGCATGATTTTGAAGAAGCTATAGCATTACCAAGATTATTTAAGTTTTGTTATGTCTATGTCATTAGCAGAATTAAATTTACATTATATTGATTGAGTGCTAGGGTAGTAGAATGACAGGGTGACTTTTGATATGTATAAATAGTTCAAAATCAAATAATAATTCAGTCACATTTAATAGACTTTATGGTATTCAAAAAATATTTTGATATATTTGTAGCGTATTTCGCTATTCCTCTTGGTTTTATATTTAGCCGTCAAGACCTAATAAAAGGTCATTTATTGTAAAGCGATAAGTTTTGTGTTTGAAACTTCTAACCTAATTTGCCAGAGATGTTTTTTTTTTTTTTTTTTTTATTGCTGATAGGTAAGCCTTTAACCACAATCTCACCTGATGGTAAGTGACGATGTGGTCGAAGGTGTTAGCAGGCTTAACCTAGAATTACTGGCTCTCAAGGACAGCTGCCGGAACACACCGTTAGGTGCTTGGCGACAGATTTTCCACTTGAGGGTGGTCGCTAGCCAGGCGGGCATTCGCAAAAATGCCCTTCCACCATGCGATGAAGCTCAAGCCAGCGGCGGGATTCGAACCATGGACCTGCTGCGCGGCAGTCCATAGCCAAAGCCACTGAGCTATCACTGCTTCGAATGTTGAAGGGTCAAGTCGGAACTTGGCCTTCAAACTCAAAAATAAGTGTTCAGTTCTTTATCATTAATGCTATTAATGACTACACAATGTATAGCAATATTGAAATCTTAGAATGTAATGTACAATCTTTTTATATCTATCTACATTGGAATCAAAACTAAAAATAATTATTTTATTCTGTTAAGAGGTTTGTATTAGCAAAATAGTTTTGAATAAGCACTTACAAATAGACATAGTGTTCTGTAGAAATATATACCTTGAATCGGCATTGTGAAGATGAAAAGCAGTAGTAGCAGCGGCTTTTGAAGAAGAGAACAACCCCATCAATTCTTCTCTTGACTGACAATAGCTTCGCAGGACAGAATTTCCTGCAGGAAAAACCAATAAATTTTAATTTGTCACAAATATTGATACTGGAATCTCGTGATTTGGAAGTGTAACTCTTATTACAGGACCTACGAGGCGATTAAAAGTCAATAATATTATATTTTCCTAACAACGTAATAATCCAGATAAATTCATAACTGGGATTGGACCCGGAACTTTGTGATTTGGAAGTGTAGTTCTTGTTACAGGATCTAGCTATGAGGTGATTAAAATCAATAATATGACATTTTCCTACACAGGTTAATAGTCTATATTTTCGTATAATCTTCATTATTGAATACACATATTATAAGAAGATCAGAATATGAAATGAAGGTAGATAGATACTTACATACCATATAATAATTTTGTATTCTAATATTTGTAATTGAAATGTTTGCTTAGCAATCGATAATGCTTGTAAACATATTTAAAAATGAAAGCTAAAATGTTAAATTTTTTTGTTGAGCAGTGAATGAAGTTAATGATAGTTAATCTGTAACAAGATTAGAAATCAATACAGTAGAAGAAAATTATTCCAGGTCGTCTTGCGTCCAGCATTATTCTTTTGTTGAATAATTATTATTTTATTTAAAATAATGATTACTCATTTTATATCAAATGAAGCGGGCATATGCCCGCCTGGCTAGCTACAACTTTTTAGTTGAAAATCTGTCGCCAAGCACCTAACGGCGCGTTACAGCATCTGTCCTTGGTAGAGCCAGTAATTCTAGGTAAGCCTGAATAATATTTTCTATCATATCATCACTTACCATCAGGCGAAATAGTGGTCAAAAGTCAGTCAATCGGCTATAAATAAAAAAAAGGATTCTTACCTCCATTGATTATGAGTTATGAGTTCAACTTGAAGTCTCTTTAATCGCCGCAAATATTATACTCCTTTGTTGATTGAGTGCTTTCTCGATGGAAACTGGCTTCTTCGAACCGTGTGGAGAAAAGCTGATAGTTCTGTTTTCGTTGGTTATTCTTCCACGAAGCTCGAGGCACGCCACCTTATGTACGAGGCTCACCTCTCAGCTGTTTCGTTTTGCTTCGTCTGATGTTGGGACCCTGCACATATAATCATTCATATAATGGTTGCGTTTTATAATTCTATCATAGTATGAATCTGAGTACATTGAAACAAAATCTTGAGTGTTTTGTTCATAATAAAGAGTGTGATGCAAGGTAAAAATATCACTTATCTGACGAGTATTAGATTTACAGAGGGGGGACTCCTACGTCTGTCGTCGCGCCATAAGAATTAAGATTCAAGTGAGGTTTGAAGACCGAGACGCCTGGAGCTGAGGTCAACGCGCCTTAACCATAGTGTAATCTATTATAGCGGCGTCTGTAACGGGGTCCAGGTAGAAAAACTAAACTTAAGGATTTATTAGCAAAAAAATGTTATTACACTATTAATGAATATATTGAAGATAAAAACGTAACGAACTCCCGATCCTGATCTAGCTAACCACGATAATATTAATATTAATACATTTATGTAGCTAACATAATACGAAATTTATTCTTAAACTATTTGAATTATCCTATTGACATATTTAAGCTATGTATCAAATTACTGTAATAACTATGGATTAACAATTATTATTGTATAGCCTTAATATTATGTATTTGCTACACCCTAACAGGGTATGTACTTGTCTTATTATATAAGTACATATTGCAATAAATAAAGAAATAAATAAATAAAAAGTACTGTAACCAAATCGTTTTAAAAATATACAAATAAGTTTTGTTAACTTTTATTTTTAAATGAGAAGTTGATCGAATTTTAAATCTGAAAGTAATAAATTCATTTGAAGCAAAAAATAAATATATAGGTATATAAATTCTCTTCCGTTTATTAAAGAGGGCACGAGATCTGCGAGGAATGGGAAGAACTTTCATGAAATCGACGTTTATCATTCACATTTTGAGGCATCACTTTAAGTTCGGCCTGACATAAGACTGACATTCAGAAAAATCCAGGACCACTTTTAGAAACAGCATTTGTGGAAAATTTATAACAATCACCATAAATTATTAAAGAATCAAATTTTTTTTTATTCAAAGTAAATTGAGATTTTTAATAGAGAAGTCATACAACACTATTCAATAATAATTGAATGATAAAATAGTCCTCACCTAAATCTAAATTAGTATAATTTTAATATTATGACATGATTTATTTATTGGGTCATGACGTAAATATATTTATCATATTTTCCTGCCTTGTATGTGGTGTGGTATATATGACATTGGCGTAAAATATATAATTTATTTTTTAATTATGATTGTATGTTATTTAGTTGATGGATAAATTTATTTACCTTTAATTTGCATATTCTGGCAGGGTTGAGTATTGCGAACAATTATATTATTATGACCACATTTGTATTACAAACAACATTCATTTATATTTTAAGGCATTAAAAATTCAAGGTATTTCTAGGGTATTGTAATTTATTTTTAATTTGTCTGGTGGGCATCTGGCGGAGATCTCATAGGTATAATAGGGGTTATTTTTTCTTTATCAATAAATAAATTGTCAAATATAAGTAAATGACAGGGGCGACACATTTTCACTATCATAATAACATGAACTGTTTTGCAATAACTTAATCGATGATTTCATGTTCTGATCCTGTTTGTAATAAAAAGATATAATAATTTATGAATGATCAAACAATACAATGGTGTAACGTTATCTACATTAGATAATATTTTAGTACTCAAAAATAAACTCAATCAATTACAACTTCATAGCATTTCCATACAAAAATAGTTTCGTCATATATTTTTATATACCAACCATTTAACTTGGTGAAATTTTCAATTTAAGTCCTTGAATTTATTATGTATGTCTATGTTTCTGGTGGTTTGCTAGTTTTTATCTGTAATATATAAATAAAAATTCCTATACAAAATGATTTAAAAAATACATAAGAACTGCAAAAGCATAAATTGTAATAAAAAGAAAAAAGGCTAAAGAGCTTGAACGTTAAACTTCACAAGACATATATGCATTCATAATTCGAATATGTGTATTTAAAATAAACCGACACAAAGTTTCAATGTAAAGCCCCATAAAGACCTTTCCTTTATAAATCCAAGTAGAATGGTTATTTAGTTAGTGTAATATGCTGTAGACGTCGAAAAGTTGGGTACAACAGCAAAATTCCTCTATAACTTTCTAATAAATCTTACCTCGGTATTTGTAGGATAATCTAAACTTTTATTTTATAAGGCGTATCCAAAATAGCATCATAAGTTTCTCTTAGCGAAGGAGGCAGTTCTAGAAGTGAAGAGAATTATTGACATTCATCTTAAGAGTTTCTTACAGTCAGGATTTTAAGTGCCAAGCATAATTTACCTTTACGTTCTTCCCTGTAATGCGTTGGACCCGGTACCTGCACAGAGAGTATTTGAAATTAAGAAGTATGTTTTTCAATCAGAGATGTCGATAAGTGCTATCTATATAGTATTAGAACAAAAAGGCAGTGGTCGTCATTTTTTAAACTTTTACCTGTTTTGTCGATGTCTTCTGGTCTCGTGTTCATCTGTACCTTCGGGTAGTTCGGTGAGCTATTGATGTGATTTTTAATGTCGATTAAAAATTCAAAACATTATTTAAAGTTAAAAATAAAATCTTTGGGTCGGTTTCCACACCACTCTAAATTTTTGACATGTGTTGGATTGTGTAACAGTTAAATTATAACTTGATTCTATTTTAAGTACATATTCCTTCCTATGTAACTACAAAACCAATACATGTCAAATATTAAGGAGTACGATACCCTCGGCGCGTTTTGTTTTAAAGTGGTGTCACGAACACTGCAGTGCAGTGCCGTCCTAGTCCACTAAAATATGAATTTATTAATATGGAACAAACATGTATATATCTACTAAACATGAGAATGTATTATATGCTATGGCGTTTATATCTAGATTTTGATATTATGTAAAAATTCTAAAAATGGTAGTTATATTAGTATATATCTTCAATACATATATGCCAGTAATGTTTGAATGAAACACTTGGTTGATATTATCTTTCGAAATATGTCAAAGGTTAGGTATGTGAAAATTAAACACAGAATCGAAATAATAGATGACTTATACATATTTTACATTCATTCAGTTATTGTATTGCAAATATTAACTGTCACATTTTTACTCTAATATGCTCGTATGTGGCACATCTGATGCTAGTACCTTAGTACATCTCTGTGTTAGCATCTTTGTACATTGATTTATTACTGACAACTAATGAGCAATACAATATATAATTGCTTAATGTATTATCTCCGAAGTGTTAACGTTTTTAAATTCAGACTCTGTGTTAATGTATATATCTACATTTTGATATTATGTGTGTTCTAAATATGGTAGTTATATTAGTATATATCTATAATACATATATGCCATTAATGTTTGAATGAAACATTTAGTTGATATTATTTTTCGAAATATGACAAAGTTTAGTGTTGTGAAAATTAAACACAGAATCGGAATAAAAGATGACTTATATATATTTAACATTCATTCAATTATTGTATTGCAAACATTAACTGTCACATTTTTACTCTGATATGCTCGTATAATGTGGCACATCTGATGCTAGTACTTTAGTACATCTCTGTGTTAGCATCTTTGTACATTGATTTATTACTGACAACCAATGAGCAATACAATATATAATTGCTTAATGTATTATCTCCGAAGTGTTAATGTTTTTAAATTCAGACTCTGTGTTAATGTATACATCTATATTTTGATATTATGTGTGTTCTAAATATGGTAGTTATATTAGTATATATCTATAATACATATATGCCATTAATGTTTGAATGAAACATTTAGTTGATATTATTTTTCGAAATATGACAAAGTTTAGAGTTGTGAAAATTAAACACAAAATCGGAATAAAAGATGACTTATATATATTTAACATTCATTCAATTATTGTATTGCAAACATTAACTGTCACGTTTTTACTCTGATATGCTCGTATAATGTGGCACATCTGATGCTAGTACCTTAGTACATCTCTGTGTTAGCATCTTTGTACATTGATTAATTACTGACAACTAATGAGCAATACAATATATAATTGCTTAATGTATTATCTCCGAAGTGTTAATGTTTTTAAATTCAGACTCTGTGTTAATGTATACATCTATATTTTGATATTATGTGTGTTCTAAATATGGTAGTTATATTAGTATATATCTATAATACATATATGCCATTAATGTTTGAATGAAACATTTAGTTGATATTATTTTTCGAAATATGACAAAGTTTAGAGTTGTGAAAATTAAACACAAAATCGGAATAAAAGATGACTTATATATATTTAACATTCATTCAATTATTGTATTGCAAACATTAACTGTCACATTTTTACTCTGATATGCTCGTATAATGTGGCACATCTGATGCTAGTACCTTAGTACATCTCTGTGTTAGCATCTTTGTACATTGATTTATTAGTGACAACTAATGAGCAATTCAATATATAATTGCTTAATGTATTATCTCTGAAGTGTTAACGTTTTTAAATTCAGACTCTGTGTTAATGTATACATCTACATTTTGATATTATGTGTGTTATAAATATGGTAGTTATATTAGTATTTATCTATTATTATATATATATGGCAGTAATGTTTTAATGAAACACTTGGTTGATATTATTTTTCGAATATGTTAAAGGTTAGGTATGTGAAAATTAAACACAGAATCGGAATAATACATGACTTATACATATTTTACATTCATTCAATTATTGTATTGCAAACATTAACTGTCACATTTTTACTCTGATATGCTCGTATAATGTGGCACATCTGATGCTAGTACCTTAGTACATCTCTGTGTTAGCATCTTTGTACATTGATTTATTACTGACAACTAATGAGCAATACAATATATAATTGCTTAATGTATTATCTCTGAAGTGTTAACGTTTTTAAATTCAGACTCTGTGTTAATGTATATATCTACATTTTGATATTATGTGTGTTATAAATATGGTAGTTATATTAGTATATATCTATTATTATATATATATGGCAGTAATGTTTTAATGAAACACTTGGTTGATATTATTTTTCGAAATATGTTAAAGGTTAGGTATGTGAAAATTAAACACAGAATCGGAATAATAGATGACTTTTACATTCATTCAATTATTGTATTGCAAACATTAACTGTCATTGCAAACATTAACTGTCACATTTTTACTCTGAAATGCTCGTATAATGTGGCACATCTGTTGCTAATACCTTAGTACATCTTTGGGTTAGTGTGCACGTGTAACTGTGAATTATTGATTTATTACCAACATCTAATGACCAATACAATATATAATTGCTTAATGTAATATATCCGAATTTTTAACGTTTTTAAATTTAGATTCTGTGTTTTCAATGTTTATAAGTAATTTACGGAAATGATATTACCTTTGATTGTTCCATTGTAAGAATGAATTCAAATTTATACATATATGATTGTAAACTATATTATTTAATTACATTATAACAACTCAGGTATTATTTTATTGATGGTTAAAGGATTGCCATTTATAATGCGGTCTTTGTGCAATAATATTTTAATGTTTCGTTTTTCACGAACACGACCTAAAGCAACATACAATTGGCCGTGGCTGAACACATCTGACCTCAGATCTACTCCTACCCGGCTTATGGTCTGCCCTTGACTTTTATGAATCGTCATAGCGTAGCATAATTGCAGTGGAAATTGACGACGAGTCATTTCGAATGGACTATTTTTATCGATGGGTGCTTTGAATAGGATACGTGGAATTAAATAATTTTCGTGTCCACCTGGTTTTCGTACTGTAATGAGGCGAGGTGAAGTACTTTCAACGATTACTTTTGTACCGTTAACTAAGCCGTCTGCAAAACTTAAATTTCTGATTATCATACATACGCATCCCTCTTTTAATTTCAGATCGAATTCTGGGACACCAGGTGGTTGAATTTTATTTAAAACGTCGGGTCCCAAAAATAACTGATCTGCGTTTTCATTTACCACTTTGTCATTGGAGTAAAAGTGTAATATTTCTCCTGGAACTCGTTCTAAAATTGTAGCATTAATTTCACGAACAGCATCGTTGCGCGTACATAATATAGCCCTGTGTGTACAAACATCAGGTTCATCTAACACCAATCCGAATACGAAATGAATAAGCTCATCTAAATCTGACACTAATTCGATTGATTCTAGTGAGATTAAACGAATACCTGTACCAGATTGCAATGGTACTGAGGATAGATTATTTGAACCTAAATTCAATAAAAATTCTGCGTATTCAGGATCGTCTCTGCAACGTTGTGAAGCTATCAGCGAAAATGTTTTTAGTTTTCGCCAAAGCGGTGAAGTTTTCACTGAACTATTCAAAATGTCTGAATTAGACTTGGCACTTGGAACGACGGGAGGGATTTGTCGAAAATCACCTGCAAATATGATGATTTTACCGCCAAATATCTTGTCTGATTTCATCAAGTCTCGCAACGATCTATCCAAGAGATGAATCAAATATTTGTGTGCCATCGGTGCTTCGTCGTATAATATGACATCAGCGTGGTATATTAATTCAGCTCGTTGCGTCCCGTTTGTTATATTCCAATAACAGTTATCATCGTCTAAATCTAGAGGATATTTAAACATTGAATGTGCTGTGATACCACCTTCGTGGTTTTGCGCTGCAATGGCTGAACTCGCTGTGCACAAGACAATGCCGCTTAAATCACCACGGACGTGAGCAGTAATCACATTCAAAAGTAACGTTTTACCAGTACCTGCTGGACCATCAATGAAAATTGCACACGGATTCATTTCTCGGTACTGTTTGTCCACGCAAAGTTTGTCAGTATAATCGAATACGGCACGTTGTTCTGAAGACAACTTTGATACCCATTCATTGACGAATGATTTTTGCGTGTTTATGTTGTATTCAACGCGTTCTCTACCTAATTCCGTTGTATCATCATGAACGTCAGGAAGACCTTGTTGCACAAGAGTGGACCCGTGTTTCCGTAAAAGTCTACCAATTTGAGTCAAACACAGATTATATGCCCTCGTTTCTTCGTTTGGCATTCTGTGTAAAATATCTTCACTTAGCTGTTTTTTAAATGTTTCCCACATAGACGCAACGGGGGCACCATTTACAGCGAGAAGTACGAAAAAGTTTCGGAGGCGGTGTCCTGTGAAAAATGTCGATGCTTCTGCAAGAGCCATTTCGTATTCACGAAGATCATCCGCAAGTCCAACAGCTTTGGCAGCTTCTTGGAAAGTTGTGCAATCCTCGCCACCTAGTCTTAAAAGATCCTTATAGCTGCGGCACGGAAAAGAATTGAGCAGTATTCTTAGGTAAAATTGCTCACCTCTGTTAGGAGCGACCCAAAACATTCGTGCAACGATTTCACGTCTTTGACGCGTCGTAATAAACTTTCCATTTTGAGTTTCATAAATTTGAGTGGTTTTCGTTGTTGGGCGTTTTGAGTGTACTATATAATTTTCGTAAAAATCTATGTACTTTACAGAGTCAAATTCTTCTCCTTGTGGTCGGTTGAAATATGTGATCAAATCTGAACCACCGCGATTGACTGCTTCATTGATATCACTGGGTCTGAAATAAACAGTCTGTTGGTTTTCCAGGTGAACGGGTAATTGCTTTACATTTGGCTCACGGGCCGTGACGTCAAATTCTAGTATCCTCCAAACAGCGTCGCTCGACCCGATATAAGCTTTAGTTGCATACTCTTCTATTTCATTGTTGTTCTCGGTAACAATAGCAACTCGTGCTTCATCAGGACCTTTGGTCATGTATTTGAACAAATATTTAATTATTGACCGCTGAGACGCAATTTCTACATTTATGTGCGCATCATATTTCAACAAAAGGGCTGCATTATATGGAACAACCCACAAATCGTTAATTGTTATTTCTCTGCCGTGGTACTTTATGGTAGCAAAGTTGTTGCTATTGCGGCGCAGATGAATGAACCCTCGCTCGTCAGTATAGGTTACATCGGTTTCACGTTTTGGAAATCGTTTGGTACATTTTTTATTTTCTTTGTCATAGCAAGGGAGGTTATCCCTCTCAGGCCCACACGGTCCGTGAATCATATGATCAAGAACGGCTTTACGCAATCTGCCATCAGCTTCAGATTCATCGGGTATATCCGCACGGCACACTTTGTCGATATCTACATTGTCAACGGGACCTCCACCTTCAACTCTAAAGCAAATGTGAGCATGTGGTAATCCTCGTTTTTGAAATTCAATGACGTACATCAAATATTCGACTTTACCGAACCAAAGTCCCGAACGTATGTCGCGAATTAATGCAGCCAAGCGCAAATTAAACGCTCGAGCGCATATAAGAGGATTTGGGCGTTGGCCAGGAGGTGTTTGCCGTCTAATTTCGATCCAATTTGGATTGCAAGTAAGGGTTATGAAATACGATGGCGGGCCTCGTCGATTGAATAATGCAATACCATCTAAATATTTCACTTTCATGTATCGTGGACCACCGGTAAAACTGTTCGGCAAATAGATACGTCCTGGTGTAATACCCTCTGCGATAATGGTTTCGTCATTTAGTAACTCTTGGAGAGGTGCAACTCTCAATTCGTTACTTCGATTTTGTGATTGCATGTGAAACATATATCGAAAACGTTCTTCCCTAATTCTGCAGTACATGTCAACTATCCATTCCTCTGATAATCGTCCGCACTCACTAAATCTTTTCAGAGATAGCAAGAGACATCTGACATATTTAGCTTGAGTTAATTTTTTGCCAAAATTGTCTAATCGGCCGGGATACCAACCAGGATTGCCTTCTGGATATAAAAGTGGATATTGAAAGCATTCATAAAGAATATGCATAATATCAACAGCGTGAGGCTTACTTTCACCAATTTTCCAAACAGCTATAGAACGCGGTACGTACTGTTCACGATCTGTGCTAATTATAGCAGAAACTTCTCTACCCACGGGCTGATCGCCTAAAATATTTCCGTGAGTGGCTCTGGAAGTTTTTTCAAACTGTATAAAAGCCTCCGAGGATGCTTCTAAACTCAATCTTTTGAAACATTCAATGTAAGGATTTACATTATGCAAAAAGTTGGTAATTGATCGTATAACAACTATTTCGAGATTTTCCCCAGCGGCTATACTTTCGCGTTCTGAACTATCATTTATGTGCATTGCAATGTTATTTGTGGTTCTGTTATAAGCTAAATCAAAAACGCGATGGTATATCCGCCCTTGTATTTTTAAAAAGGCTATTCCATCTGGTTGTTGGTGACCATGAGTAGTACCTAATGCTGAAAACGCAAACATATTATTGTACGCTCGTGGTCTTTTTACAAAAGCGGGATGTGTGTAAAAGTCTTCCGTAAGGGGCGCAAAAGTCTGGACGTTGTTAGCGCCGGATCCACAACACCACTGCTTTCTAGTTTTTTCCTCATCAAATAGCCGAGCGCTACAATGTGGACAAACGTAAACATCTGAAGAATCAAGACATACGTTTTTCAATGAAAATATTACTATGGTACTTAGTTCTGCACCACGTTTTTCTCCTATCAAAGTTTTAGATCTACGTAATGGTATTTCTATATTACGACTGAATTCATTATATTGCGCCTGAGCTTTCTCAGTTATTTCTGGATGATTTTTATGATACTTTCTTACTGCAGCACGATTAACTTCAGGTTTTTTTTTGTGATAATTATCTACCGCAGTGCGATGCACTTCGGGATTTTTATCAGTGTATTTTTTGACTGCATCACGATGCACTTCGGGATTTTTATCAGCGTATTTTTTGACTGCATCACGATGCACTTCGGGATTTTTATCAACGTATTTTTTGACTGCATCACGATTCACTTCGGGATTTTTATCAGCGTATTTTTTGACTGCATCACGATGCACTTCGAGATTTTTATCAGCATATTTTTTGACTGCATCACGATGCACTTCGGGATTTTTATCAGCGTATTTTTTGACTGCATCACGATGCACTTCGGGATTTTTATCAACGTATTTTTTGACTGCTTCGCGATTCACTTCGGGATTTTTATCATTGTATTTTTTGACTGCATCACGATGCACTACAGGATTTTTATCAGCGTATTTTTTGACTGCATCAAGATGAGAATTTTGCTTGGTTTTTTTTCTCCCTCTTTTTTGTTTTAACGGCCTTCCACGTTTAATTGAAGTTTTAGATTTCAAACATGCGACAACAAAAGCTGGATCTAAAATGGACTGTCTATCAATGACAACAACTGGTTTTAATATTGTCAGTTTTTTATCACTCATTATTTGAGGGTTATTAATTTTAGAATTTATATTATCAGACTTTGCGAAATCAAAAGTATGAATATCATTTATAATAGAAGATGTTTCATTGCCCTCGTTAAGAATTGGTTGAACTATACAATTCATTTTGTTGTCAATAACAGTTTTTATTAAATCAGGAGATAAGCACCCTTGTAAAATAGAGGGAGATATCAGACTACATTCACTATCAGTCACATGCATAGTATTTTTAGTTATTTTGTCAGAATTTTCAATAATGGTTTTTATTTGATTAGCTGAACATTCATAATTAATTAAAGGAGATGTTTCATTGTTTTGACTGATATCTGACTGAGCGGCTATTTCAATCAGCGAAATTGTTGGTTTGCTTATCATATTCTCATTGTCAAAAACAGGCTGTACTGTGTTAGAATTATGTGTATCTTTGGGAGTGGATGTAAATATTTCATTACATGCATTGCCAGTCGAATGTATAGTTTTGAGATTTGTTGTATTTAAATTCTCATTCACGCAATATATTGATTTTGAAGCATTATTGTAGTTTGTTAAAATGGTAGGAGATGTTTGAATACATTGACTTACATCTGATTGAGTTTTAATATCTAATAACGACTGTGTGGTATCGTCTGTAACATTTAAATTATCTTTCCTTTTGTGGCCCTCTGATTGACTTCCGCTATCAAATAACGAAATTGTTGTATTATCCATAAAATGAGTTATTTTAGAATTATTTGATTGAGTACCGATGTCAACTATGGATATGGTTGTATTATCCATAACATTAGTATTATCAATACAATGACTGATATCAGATCGAGTGCCACTATCAATTAAGGATATTGTTGCATCGTCTAAAATTTTAGTATTATCGACAGATTCATTGATATGTAATCGAATTTCATTATCAACTAATGTAATAGTTCCATTATCAATAACATTAGTTCTATTAATATCAGTTTGTGTGGGTATGTGGCTAGATTCTATAATAGAAGGTGATACCTCACTAAATTCAACAACAGAATCCATTGATTCTCCAATAGAAACGTTTTGAATTGAAGTAGGTGATGTATTACTATGTTGACTAACATCAGGCACGGTGACATTAGAAGAATCTTGACGTGATGGCAAATTTAGAACACGAACTTTATATATGCCATAAAAACGTGTCTGTAGCGGATTTATAGACATTTGGTATGAGAGCAGAAGTTTTGCTAAATCTTCAATATTTTTACATTTAAAGAATCGTGCTACACCGTTTGTAGTGGGTTCATTCAAGCTATTGACACTGTGACTATTAAAATAGTAATACTTACCATTGTGTCGCCAGAATGACACTGTATAGCCGTTACCGATGAATAAATAGTTGTCTTTTGTATCATAGTGATTTGAATTAAATACATCTTCTTTTAATTTATTTAAAAGATATAACAATTTATCCTCTATTTCTTCAACACATTTAGGATATTCTCCATTGACAAGACAATTACTATAATCTCTCATATCTTCAATTTCAACAGATGTTTGATCGATTTGTATGGTGGATGGCAAATCATCAGGATTCAAGAATCCTGTAGTATCCGTTGTGGGTATGTAAGGTTCCAATTTGACATACAATTTGTCACCTTCATTTAGTATATAATCCATATCTGGTTTTAAAAACATTGATCGTTTTTTTATTGTTGAATAAATGGCAGCTACATATGCCATTGCTGTACACTGCCTGCCTGGAGCTTTAAACTTCTTGTGAGATTGGCTTACGCTACCTACAAAAAAGAGAATAAAACATTACTATATATTAAGAGAAATAAAACATTACTGTATGTGTGAGTCTTGTCCACGGCGGCCGCGAGTGTTGTCGTCGCTATCATTCTCAAAGTCAACGCGCCACAGCTTAGGCAATAGTTAGTTTTAATTTTGTTTATGTGAAAATTAATTATGAGTGGATCACATTCAGTTATCGATTCTACACCATCCCTCGCAGTATTGTTGATGAATTAATAGTCACCTTATATATGCCCATTTATGTTATTTCCAAATAATGGTACTAATTTATGTTTAACTTATCTTTCTTAAAACATAAACAGAATTGAAACTAAAATCAATGCCATTATTTTATTGAAATATTGCGATGAATAATATGAAAATGAAATAAAAACATTTCCATGAATATAGTGTTGAATAATTATAGCGGTTATATCATAGTAAGAGTCTTTTTTCTTTTATAATTTTACAAGCAAGCATTTGACCGCAGTCTCACCTGATGGAAAGCGACGACGCGGTCGACGGTGTAACATGCTTGCCCAGCAGATACCTATTAACTCTGTACTTGAAGACTTCCAGATTATACTTATCGGAATGTCTAATGTAATGTATAATTTAATCTAGTATTGGCACAGGACATAAGTCAATGTCAATCACTGATGAAGTGCAAAATAAATAGATTTTCAAATATACTTATTTGGTAAGTTGTATACATTTTTTAAAATGTCTATAAGCTTCCGTACTTTGCCCGTCAGATTTTTTATGTGTGTAAGAATGCATAAAGAGCAATTCTGTTATTACTAAAATATTTAATGGCTTCAGCTTTTTCTAGTTTACAACATAAACATGTACTTTATTTAAAAATAAACTTTAAGAGTTATTACTTAAGTGAGTAATGTTACATTCAGTCAAGGGAAGTTGAGATATACTTAAAATTGAGAATGTCATTACTTTAATTTTCTCTATGTTCAGGTATAAAAGATTTTGCAAAAACCTTCCAGTATTTTCTTGTTAAGGAAAGAAGAAAGTTGTTGGTCGACAAGGCGATGACAATGAAGACAGAGTTAATAGTAGCAGTTATCAAAATTCAAAAATGAAGGATGAATAGAAGTGCTTATTAACTGGTCAATATTAATCTTACTGGATATTATTACTTAGCGAGATTTTCCAACACCCATTGACCTTAGAAATTTCCACACTTTAGTGGGATCTTCATTTTGCACTGAGTCATAGAAATATATATTGTTTTAAGTATTTTAAAAAGTGCTTACAACCACTGTTTACCTGCAAAATTCAAATGAGTGCCTTTAATTTTATCATCAACTAATATTAAAGTCATGTAACGTTTTTTTTATAGTTGATAGGCTAGCCTTTGACCACTATCTCACCTGATAGTAAGTGCTGATGTGGTTGAAGATGTTGTTCAAGCTAGCCTAGCATTACTGGCTCTCAAGGACAGCTAATGGAACACACCGTTAAGTGCTTGGCGACAGATTTTCTACTTGAGGGTGGTAGCTAGCCAGGCAGGCATTTGCAAAATGACCTACCACCACATTGTAATGACTGCCATCATAAGACAACAACCGAGATCGATGGCTTAACGTGCCCTCCGAAGCACGGAAGCAGTGAAATTGTTCAAAAAGTTCTAGATCTGTCTCTTTATATTTTTCATTTCAAAATAGTTTCTTGTTTGTGGTTGAACAAACATATATACATGCAAAAAATGATATTTTAGTTTGTTTTGGTATTGTTTTATGGTGAGTTAATTGAGATGTATATTACATGTGCTAAAAGATTTCAGAGAAATTATTACATTTATGAAATATTGTAATTTAGAAAGATGACCAATGAGATATACCAGTCACACCAGTGTCATACTACTTTGAAGCAATGATAGCTGAGTTGTTACAGCTATGGACTGCGTTGCCGCAGGTTCCATGATTCAATCTATAGTTGTTCTAAACCTTGGAGATAGTTGAAACAACGAAACAACTACACTTTGAGACTTGGAATGTAGCCCACCAGTACTTGAGAGTTAATCAAATTACAGTCACATGTGACTTAACAGCTACATGTCTCTGGGTGACAGGGGTAGGTGAAGTTTGTCACTTGATTAAATGCATCTGTTATATGTAGAGGTTACCGCTTAACATCAGGTGGGCCTCCCGCTAGTTCCGTCACAATCACATAAAAAAATTCAACAACTACATCTATGCCTGTAGAAACAATTTTTAGGAAAAGATGTGTGCCTAATACTCAAAGGAAAAAAGATACATGCCCATACAAGTGCAAGACACCTGAGAGATACTTGTGTAAAGTTGTTTTATGACACCTCATGTAGGGTCTACAAGGTACAGATGTTGATAATTGGACTTATATTATTGGTAATTATGTTTTAAATTAATGTGTTATATTCTCCAATACTTTCTAAATTTCGATGATTCAATATATCATGTGTAACAAAAATTGTTTTATACAGTTCATCAAATAAAAAACCTACTATAAATGTAGGCAGTCACTGTTGATACATCATGAGCCACAGAATGCATGGGATGTTTTGTCTAATCCTGAAAAACTGATGTTTTCAGGTTTAAAGTAAATTATAAGTATTTATTTTGATTCTACGATGTCAACTGAGTAAAGAATTTCCATTATTGTAATAAAATTTAAATAAAACTGTAGTTCTATTACAACTCCATTCCAAACTGAATAAGTTTATCGACACCAAAAAATAGTTGATATGAATTTATGATTTCCTGTTTGGTTTCATGTCATTATTCTACTCAAAATATCTAAATTTTAGTCTAGGTTTTTAACAAATTCTGTTTATGAGCTAGAGATATGTGACTTCCGTACATGCAGATATACAGTGTGACATTATAGATTTATGAAACAAAACTCTTAACATAATAAGAAAACAAAAATTTGTTTCCTACCATTTCCACCAAATTCAAAGAGTAGAAAAAAACTTTTAATTAAAATTACATTGAACCAAAATTACTTAAAATTGAAACAAAACATTGCACAAACATAAATGAGTATATGTAGGTGACATAGTACATTTTCAATAAATGCTCATGCAAACTGTAATAGACTATCACACAGGGGTCTTTGTTTGAATCATGTTGCAGTTTGAGCTTCACTGTATGGCTATATTGAGAATGGTAGCTTGGCATGTTTCCATCTTCAAGTAGAATAACATTAACAACCATCATCTCTTAATAGTGGTCAATGGATCAATTAATAAAGATATTTAGATTAACTTACCGGATGCAATACATGTTGGATTGATTGCATATAATTGGTGTAACCTTGGTTTTTTATTTTCTGCGGACATTGTAGTTGTCTGTAACGACAGAAAAACTTGGTGTTACTTCTAATCAACTAATCAACACAGAAATAAACAATGATAGGTAAGACAAAACAGTGCACAAAACAAGATATGCCCATTATATGATGATTTTGTACCAAGAAAGATCCCACAATCTTCAACTGTAATGCTGGTTCACTAAAATTGTTGAATAAACACAGAATAACATGGAAAAGGGATTGTGTGAACCCAGGTTCAATCATAACAGGTACTCTCACGGTTACAATGGAATGCGATTGCTCCAACACAACGCCGACAAGACGTTGTCGATGCAGGTATGAGTAAAAGACTAAAAGTATTTATCCGTGTTCTAATATGTACCTACATACCAAAATGAAATGATTCAAAGATATAATTGATCGAATGTTATAGTATGTTTGAATGTCTGAATTTGCTACTGCTGATTGCAAATGATTGATGCATTTATGAAAGATGGGCAAAAATCTACACAGGTCATTTATCATGTGAAATCATTTCTGAATCCGTAAGTTTGGATTGTAACAATGAAAGAAAATTATTATAATGAATGATATATTCGATGATGGAAGAAATATTTTGAAGTTCACTTACCGTCTCGTAAATTTACAATTTGTTTGTCAGTAGCGTTGTTTTTAAAACTATACGACTTTACGAGTGTATAGTTCCAAAAATACACTACTTTATAATTAATAAAATAAAATATAGTATAACTAAGTTTTTAGACGTAGTTATATGATATTTATGATAAAATTAAATTATTTTTAACGTTCTAAACAATGGATGCCTAAGACGCTAAAAACTTAAAGGAATAAAAAAGAGATGTGCTGATCCAACCCTATACTTGTGTGGATCGATATCGATACAAAGGAATACGATTCACTCGATATCTGTTTCGATTCAATGGCTTTTGATTCGTTAGTGGATCAATATTATGTACACTGAAGATCAGATCGAAAATTCGGACTAATTTGTATATAATATAGTATATTATATGTGAGTAAAACGCAACCTACATTCGTGCCGTGTTCATCAACTACAATGTACTATGGTCTACTGCGAAGGTTCATATGACCCTAATATAAATATTTCACTGGCGGTTGATTTTGTGAATATATATCATTTCTATACATTACTATAAATCTTATCAATTCTTATAAATTTTGGCATGACAGGTGATGATAGATCATTTTCGTTTTTGTGTTTTATGATCTGGTCTGCTGAACCGCTAAAAATATTTATAAATAGTTGTGTATATTTGTTTTGTGATAAATGACATATGATTTATGAATTACTACTGACATTTTCTGACAACTATGATACCATATGGTTATCTCTATTATTATCAATACTCAATACTACTATACTACTTACTACTCATATTATACATGCGAAAGTAGCTCTGTCCCGGGAAAAAACATAGGATAGTTTTTATCAAACTGCGCAAAAAGAGGTTAATGTATTTGCGCGATATGCGACACACGCGCAGGCGGAGCCACGCCCGGAAAGCTAATTACTTGATATATATGACATCTTCATTTATTTTAATGATATTTGATCTGAGATTCATGTGAATTTTAATTTTCTAATCTTTGTAATTTAATTAAGTGTCATTTTATATTAATGATATTATAATAATTATATATGAATTGAGTCAATGTTGTGTGCTTTACATGTATAGCAATTTCTATATAGAGTGGTGAGATAGTGGTCAAAGGCTAACGTATCAGGCATAATATATATATATATATATATATATATATATATATATATATATATATATATAATATTCGCAAATGTTAACTGCCGCGATTATAAATAAATAGTTATAATAAATAGATCAAATAAATCATAGTTCAGATAATAAATTTCTTCGTTCAATCATAGTTGAGAATCTATTGGTCCACCAAAAAAATCCAGAGTTCGGTCCTTTTTAACATAAACGGCGTGTGGAAGAAGGTGCAAATTATGTATCTCATTAGACAACCACACTTAAAATTAAAGCTACTATCGCCCAGATCCAGAGCAGCTATCATCATATATTACGTACCCTACCATTCAAGATTGGCTAATGTAAAGATAATGATTCTTTACAGTAATAATGTTGATGCTATAAAATATGTTTTTTTTTAAAACACTTAATTCGATACACAATCAATCCAAAAAATCGTATCAAATCAATAGGATCGATACTTGAATCGAAGCAGTGTATTATTATGCAATGCAGTCTCGAATATTGATACAAAGCAGCTCCATTGTACATCCCTAGAAAACGGAACAGGAAGTCACTAAACAGTGTTGCCACACTCATTGCACCGTTTATATCGTTTTGTCTGTTTTTTACTATTTTTTGTTTCACGAAAAGCTAAATTTGTCCTTCAATAGTATTTTTTTTATGTTGAGTTTTATGTACGTACACATAAATAACGCCAGTTTTCCGGCCCCAGCACATTTACATAAAATAAAAGGTGTGCAATCTAAATAGTACAACTTTTGTGGTAATCCATAAGAAGGTCTTCAGCATCTAATACTGGAATGTCGTCATTTTGCACTGCAATGATTAATAGTGATCTCGGATCTTATGGATATTACTCCTGAAGTACCTCGCCGCCGAAAAGTGTGAATACTTTGCCGCACGGCCAAAAAGCTGTTAAACTTAAAAAAAATTGCTTTTTGCTCATTGTAAACCAACAAAAAGATACACAATGCAAATGAACTGGAGATGGTAATCTTTACACGTTTATATTTTTTTTATTGGCACGTATCTATAAGACGTATATATTTATATAAAGCTTATATATATAAAAACATAAAGAATATATACATATTCCAACTACCTGCCTTTGCAACATGCTTATGTTGTAGTTGGCTGTACTCTGTTCACACTCCTATTTTGTTTCACAGTTGGGTTTAGGCATAATTTCACCGCACAAATCATTATTTATATTTATTTTTACAATTCAAAATAAATATGTAAAGAAATGTAAGCCCAGCTCAAAAACGGCAGAATTCAAACCTTTACGCGGCAGCCGTAGTTTAAAAAGTGTAACGTGCGGCGCAACAACATTAACGCAACCAATTGGATGCGGTCAGTTTTAAGCGCCAAATTAATTAAACAATCCAACTGGATTTGGAAGATTGTGTTTTGTTAATAATTGTGAACTTGATGAGTCTGAAATCTGAGAGTGGTAACTGTATGAGAGTTACACTTCTTTACTATATATTCGTAAGTATATATATGTGTGCTTACACTCTTCATTTTTCCATGTATTTATTTATACCATTGCATCGGTTTTATTCACAATAATATGATACAATATTGATATCGCTAAAAACGTTATGATTTGAGGAGATATATTCTTAAAATTGCGGCCATGCTTGCCCCTTTCATGTTTTAGGTATACACGTTAATTTTATAGATATTTCCAGTCCATAGATTTAATATCCATGTGAAAGGGTCATCACAACTGTCAATAGAACGATTTTTTTGAAAATTAATACCTAATCTTTCGCTAAATTTTAGTAGCAATAGGGATGTGCTCTATATGTTGTAATAGTACTGTAACAGCCGGATCGTCCAAAGTTACTCCGATTTGGCTGAAAATCGATATCTAGGTTGTTCTGGACGTTCTTATTCCAAATTTGAAATTTTTTTTACGATGACGTCTGCCAAGAAAAAAAAGTTTATCCGATTTGGCTAAAATTCGAAATCTAGGTTGTTCTGGACGTTCTTATTCCAAATTTGAAATTTTTTTTTCGATGACGTCTGCCAAGTAAAAAAAGTTTATCCGATTTGGCTGAAATTCGAAATCTAGGTTTTTCTGGACGTTCTTATTCCAAATTTGAAATTTTTTTTTCGATGACGTCTGCCAAGTAAAAAAAGTTTATCCGATTTGGAATAAGAACGTCCAGAACAACCTAGATTTCGAATTTCAGCCAAATCGGATAAACTTTTTTTACTTGGCAGACGTCATCGAAAAAAAATTTCAAATTTGGAATATGAACGTCCAGAACAACCTAGATTTCGAATTTTAGCCAAATCGGATAAACATTTTTTACTTGGCAGACGTCATCGAAAAAAAAATTTCAAATTTGGAATAAGAACGTCCAGAACAACCTAGATATCGATTTTCAGCCAAACCGGAGTAACTTTTTTTACTTGGCAGACGTCATCGAAAAAAAAAATTCAAATTTGGAATAAGAACGTCCAGAACAACCTAGATTTCGAATTTCAGCCAAATCGGATAAACTTTTTTTACTTGGCAGACGTCATCGAAAAAAAAATTTCAAATTTGGAATAAGAACGTCCAGAACAACCTAGATATCGATTTTCAGCCAAATCGGAGTAACTGTTTTTACTTGGCAGACGTCATCGAAAAAAAAATTTCAAATTTGGAATAAGAACGTCCAGAACAACCTAGATTTCGAATTTCAGCCAAATCGGATAAACTTTTTTTACTTGGCAGACGTCATCGAAAAAAACATTTCAAATTTGGAATAAGAACGTCCAGAACAACCTAGATATCGATTTTCAGCCAAATCGGAAAAACTTTTTTAACTTGGCAGACGTCATCGAAAAAAAAATTTCAAATTTGGTATAAGAACGTCCAGAACAACCTAGATATCGATTTTCAGCCAAATCGGAAAAACTTTTTTTATTTGGCAGACGTCATCGAAATTGGAATAGGAACGTACTCATACTCCTAATACAGTCGGTAATGTATGGTAAAATACTCCAAATACAGTATGAAGAATGAGAGGAGCATGTCAATACGAAGTTCGGCCTTCGGCCTCGCAAGACACTAACAGGGCTCGGCCTACGGCCTCGCCAAGCGCTCGCCCGGGCTCGCGCACCATGCGCTCGGCCTTCGGCCTCACGTGCCGAAAGTTCGGCCTTCGGCCTCACCAGAAGAATATATATGTGTGCTTACACTCTTCATTTTTCCATGTATTTATTTATACCATTGCATCGGTTTTATTCACAATAATATGATACAATATTGATATCGCTAAAAACGTTATGATTTGAGGAGATATATTCTTAAAATTGCGGCCATGCTTGCCCCTTTCATGTTTTAGGTATACACGTTAATTTTATAGATATTTCCAGTCCATAGATTTAATATCCATGTGAAAGGGTCATCACAACTGTCAATAGAACGATTTTTTTGAAAATTAATACCTAATCTTTCGCTAAATTTTAGTAGCAATAGGGATGTGCTCTATATGTTGTAATAGTACTGTAACAGCCGGATCGTCCACTGCTGAACACAGCATCCCCTATTAAGGGGGTATTTGCCATAATCCCCACGCTTGGCAGGCGTCTTGGGGATCGCAGTGTAAGTTGGTACTTCTTTAGAAGGCGCTGCTGCCCACCTTCCAGTATTTTCCCCTTAGTCGCCTCTTACGACACCCACGGGATGCTATGGGGAGGTGCAATTCTAGCCCGGCACCCCACGGGGCATGTTGTAATAGTAGATGTGGTAATTTTTATTGTAATACAACAAAAACACCTAATTAACTGATTCATTGTGAATTGTAGTTATATCAAATGTTATTTTATACTTTGATTTTAATACAGATAGCATTGATGAACAGTGTTGCTATATTTGAAATCCTTTTTTACAATATTTATACTAACCATAGACTAAAATCTTATACACTCCGTCCACGCTGACGAAGTCCGAATATTAATTCAGGGCCGTTACTACAATTCACCGTAATTTTGTTTTTCGTGTTTCGAGTGACACTTTAGATATCAAAAATAGAATTTGCGGTTCGAAATTCATTGTTTGAAATAGTGTATGGTTGGACCGTATCGTTCATCATCATCAGTCATAAAGAGTATAAATGTATCTCGCAACAACTTCATAATATATATTGCAATACTCTTTTCTTCATATTAATCAATACACGGTATAGTGTTTAGACAATTATATTATTATTAATGCTATAACAACTTTCATCTTGATCTGAGAAAGTATATTTCTGCCATGTTCTACGTGTCCTATCTAGATTTAGTAATAGCCATAGCACTAAATGATTACTTTGTCACGAGATTTATTTATTTTATTTTTGCATATTTAGAATTCGACTGAAGTTTGACGACAAAAAAGCAAACGTGAGATGAGATACGTAAATATATGTTATTCAAAATCTATACAGGCAAATGCATTCTAGTATAATATAATATTCTGCGAACGAAGTTAAACAAAAGTAAGCCAAAACGTGTTTTGCGTACCTATATCCTTCTTTCGGACCCGAAGTTCGAAACATTAGAAAACGGTATAAAAAAAATCCATTTACAAAAAATTTATGACTCATCAGTCAGATTTGATGGAGTACAGATCATTAATTATGTTGTAGTGAAAAACAAAATAAAATGTCATGTGATTAAATTTTATGTTACTGTCAGCTGTAAAAGTCATTTTAAATATAATGTATAAACGTCAACTGTAGCAATAATGATGGTTGAAATAAGAAAAGAAAAACGGAGTGATTACATATTGCACAGTGGATATTACTTTTAACATTAAATTAATGGAATTTATTAATAATTGCATGATCAAAATGCTGGCACATATTTGGCTCAACGAATAAGCATTGCAATTCAACGGGGCTATGCTGCCAGCATGCTGGGCACGCTGCCAACTGGGAGTGGGCTGGAGCATTTGGACTACCTATGAGTTTGCTATGACTTGTAGGTTGTCTAAGTGCTTTTATTGTAGTAGCTGTAGTGTTGTATATAGTTCATAGTATTTTATTTAATAAAGGCATGCCGCCGGTAAAAAAAATAATGAAATTATAGCTATAATAGATACATTAGACAGCATATGAGTGACTTTAAGTAATAAAGAAAGCGTTGAGGATTGGGAACCATGAATAAAAAGGGTTGGCATTAGTAGTCGTCAGCACGATTTTGGGGTTTTTAGGGGTTGTGTTTTATAGGGGGTGTCTACCCCTTTCAATTGACACCCCCCTCACCTGCTGGAGACGCGTAGTTTTTATTTTATACGCATTTAAAGTTACGTACAAAGTATCGTCTTTTTACTGTATATGTCAGTTTTAGGTTTAATATTATATAATTATAATTGTTGTTTTATATAATTAGCTATTTTTATTTTATTACAATTTACTATTTATCTTTACTTATTTTTGAATAAAACGAACAATTTTTATTTTATTTTTTTTATCATCGTGAAACGGAATGTTTTCGGCCATCTTGTTTACGGCCGACGCGCTATTGTTTTGACAATTGACTGTCATTCCGTTTCTCTTGAAATCTCTTGTAAGTTGTAGCTACGTGAATGTGGATTATGTAGGAGATCTGTGCTCTACGGTGTAGCGTCAAGTCGTGGATTTTTGGTTAAATTTTTCAAATTTAATTTTCTTGATAAATTTTTCTTATTTTTAGACCAGAGTAGCTGCATTATAGTATATTAGTATAAATATTATTTGTAGATTGGTATCTTAGCTTCATACTCATCAAGATGAATGAACCCCCTGATCCTGGTGGAACATTAGCTATTGTAAAACCTCCTTCTCCAGCCGCGTTTGAATCAATAACAATGTCTGTTGATGATCTACCATACGAAACAGTAATTCGTAAGCGTTCGAAAGCGAAAAAAGCACGAAAGATTAATACAGATCATTCTCGTTCCGAGTCAGAGTCGTCCAATGACACACTCATATTAAAATCAGATGTACTTCTCCAACCTGGTCAACACTCTCTCCCTGATTCAGTTTCTTCTGTCAGAGATCCAAACACCCATATAGACCAACAAATAGCCCCTTCTGTCCCTCTGCCTGATTCCCCTCGAGTTTCTCCACTCCAATCACAAAATTCTTATGTCCCAACTGGTCGTCAGACATATGGCCCAAATGATCGTAGTCCATTTACGGTACATGTACAGAGAAATGAATCGTCTCCAACTGCTGGCACCTCGTTACATCCGGTAACGTTTGGCAGATTTTTATTTAGTCGTTCTAGAGAGTTTGAAGGAGTTATAGATGGTTCCATCAGAAGCGTCGGTCGAAATAGAATTTCTTTAGATTTTCACTCGGCTGCCTGTGCCAATAAATTTATGGATTCTCCGTCTTTATCTCATAATAAATTTAAAGCTTTCATTCCATCCTTTATTATAACGAGATTAGGCATTGTCCGTGGCATCCCAATCGATATGTCTCCCGAAGAAATTATGACAGAAATGAAGGTTCCCAATGATTGTGGTCCCATAATTAAAGCTCGTCGTCTTAATTTTAAAGTTATCATAGAAGGATCTACACATTGGAAACCTTCTCAAACGGTCGTATTGACTTTTGATGGCCAAGTCTTTCCCTCACGAGTTTTTTTGGGTTATAACTCAATTCCTGTTGAGTTATACTCTTTACCTACCATACAATGTTATCAATGCTGCCGATATGGCCACACCAAGACTCAATGCCGCTCAAAACCCACCTGTTTTAAATGTGGTCTAAACCATTTAGCAGATTCTTGTGAAAAAGATGTTGATAGTGCAAAATGCATATGGTGCGATGGTAATCATTTCGCTACCAATAAATGTTGTCCGGAATATCAAAGACAAAAAAATATTAAACTTGTCATGTCTGAAAAAGCTATATCGTATGCTGAAGCTTCAAAAATGGTTCCTGTATCTAAATCATCGTATGCTGAAATTGCCGCACCCTCTGTAAAATCTTTTCCTCCGCAAAATCGCTCTATTAAAAATTTGACAATTGAACCATCTAAAGTTCATTATAGGAAAAAAGTTTCCAAAACTGTACATGTCTCTCCTACTTCCCGTGTTGGGTATGATCGGGCTGCCCACTTAAACATAATAAGGAATGATTATGATGCTCCCTCCCAAAATGGCTGTGCCCTCCCTAATCCTATAGGTAAAAATTCTGAAATGCCTGCTGTTCCTGATATTATAGCAGAGCTCATAAAGCTTTTAAATTTGTTATCAACTGTTATGTGTAATTCTTCTTCCTCTTCCCCAAATGCTTTACCGTCCAACGATGCCTTCAACTTGAATACTCTCTTCTCTCTTTTCCAAAATGGATCCCTCCGACAGGATCCTCCAGTGGAACTGTCGTAGTTTAAACAATAAAAAAACTGATTTAATATTTTTAATTAATAAATACAAACCATGCATCCTGTCTTTCTCTGAGACATGGCTTAGACCTGATTCCCTTTTTAGGTTATCTGGCTATGTTGATGTACGAAGAGATCGACAGGATGGTTGTGGTGGTGTTGCTCTTTTTTTAAAAGATAATATGTCATTTTCCCCTATTTCAATTCCTTCTCAAATTGGCTTTGAAGCTGTGGCTGTCCGTACAAAATCTTTTGTAATAATTTCCTTATATATCTGCTCTCCTTCCATATCTATTATCCGTAAGCTTATCCCTATTCTTAACTCCCTTCCTAGACCTCTCCTAGTTCTTGGCGATCTTAATTGCCACCATACGGTTTGGGGCTGTGGTATTTCAGATTCTTCTGGAGTTTTTCTATTAGATTCCCTTGATACTCTCAATCTGTGTATTCTTAATGATGGTTCTCCTACAAGAAGAACCCGCCCAAACGAATTTCCTAGTGCAGTTGATCTATCTCTCTGCTCTCCAGATCTTGCTTCTCTTTTGTCATGGCACGTTCTGCTTTCAACTCATGGCAGTGATCATTGTCCTATTATTCTAAATATTTCACTAAATTTGGCTCCAACAATCTATCGAAATTCACCTCTTCTTATATATATTTTAAATGACAATGCTAACTGGGATAAATTTAATGAAATCGCAGAGATCAATATTTCTAAACTACCCGTGATTAAAGTCAATAACATTAAAATTTGTTCGGAGGGCCTTGCTAAAGCTCTTTTAGATTGTGCTGAGATGTCTTTCTATATTAAAAAAAATAGTTCGAGTAAAATACCTTCTCCTCCATGGTGGGATAAGGACTGCTCGGAGGCAATTAAATTTCGTAATGAAACTGAAACTACCTTTTGCCTCTCCATGACAAAAGAGAACTTCATGCTATTGAACAAAGTGATTGCTCAATCAAAACGTCTCTTCCACACCAAAAAATTCCATGGTTGGAAATCTTTTTGTTGCTCTATAGGCCCGCATACTCCACTATCAATTATTTGGAATAAAATTCACAGATATAGAAGAGCTTGGTGCCCTCCTCACCGTCGTTGTAGCCCGAGTCAGTCTTGGGCTGACTCGTTTATGGACAAATTAGCGCCTCAATATTGTCCTCTACCTGATGAACTTCCTTCTCATTTTACCTATAGTTCTAACGACGTTTTAGATCAGCCTTTTTCTATCGTAGAACTGAAACACGTATTGAAATCGGTCAAAGATTCTGCTCCAGGTATGGATGGCATTCCTTATTCCTTTTTTTCTAAGGCTAATGACTGTGTCCTTAATTATTATCTATGCCTTGTTAATTCTATTTTTGATTCCGGCTATGTCCCTGATAGCTGGAAATCGCAATTTATTATTCCTATTCTCAAACCTAACAAAGATCCAGATGATCCATATTCTTACCGTCCTATTGCTCTTTCATCTGTTTTAGCTAAAATAGCTGAACACCTAATTATAAATCGTCTCGAGTGGTATGTTGAATATTATGAATTACTTGCTAAATCTCAGTATGGTTTTAGGAAAGGAAAAAGTACCATGGATAATCTTAGTATATTCACTACAGATATAAGGCTTGGTTTCTCTCGTGGTGAATCTATTGTCGGAGCTTTCCTTGATATATCTGCTGCTTACGACGTCCAACTTTCAATTCTAAAAATAAAATTAATTAAATTAAAAATTCCTGTTAAATTAAGAAATTTTATTATGAACCTTTTGACGGAGAGATTTATATTTTTCCGCTGTGACAATCCTTCTATTTCACCGAGTAGAGTTATCTGGCGTGGTTTACCCCAAGGATCGGTGCTTAGCCCTCTCTTATACAATATTTATACGTATGATTTAGAGTCATCTGTTGGTCTTTGTCGTATTTTACAATATGCTGATGATATTCTCATTTATAATTCCAATAACAAAATCGATGTGGCAAGTGACTGTCTCTCTGACTCGCTAAAGCAATTGAATGTTTGGCTTATCGAAAATGGTTTGGAACTCTCTCCTTCTAAAAGTAATATTGTACTCTTTACCCGTAAAAGAAACCCTCCTCCTATCAATATTTTCATTAATAATTGTCAAATCTTAGTTAGAGAATCAATAAAATTTCTAGGTAAAATTTTCGTCAGCATTGTGAATACATTATCCAAAAATGTGAAAAAAACATCAACGTTCTAAGATGCTTATCCGGTGTTTGGTGGGGAGCCCATCCTTTTAACTTAAAACTTTTATACAATGCAATTATTCGAAGCGTCTTAGACTATGGATGCTTTCTTTTGGATCCTGCTAACAAGCTAAGCCTTAGTAAACTTGATTTGATACAATCGAAAGCTCTTCGTATTATCACAGGAGCTATGAAGTCTTCTCCAGTCAATGCTCTCCAAGTTGAGTGTGTTGACCCTCCCCTTCACCTTCGTCGTCAATTCCTTGCTAACAGATTCTTTTTCCGATTTATCCAATTCTCTAATCATCCTTTGATTCCAAAATTACAACTGCTTCATCAATATGTCAACTCTACTCGTTTTTGGAGATATAAACATTTTCCTTTGCTTGTTAAGAGTTACGTTATTTTTAATTCCTTAAAAGACCCTGTTTATCGTTCTCAAAAGCTTCCAATGTTCAATTATGAATTTAATGTTATTATATCTCAACCTCATATAATTTTAGAATTTGATATTTGTAAAGGTGACCTTTATGCAGATGAATACCTCCGCGAGCTACTTAAAAGAGATTGGCGTGATTGGCATACAATATTCACAGACGCTTCAAAACTTTCACCAGTTGGCTGTGTTGGTTATGGCATTTTTCATGCTCAATACGATATCGTTCAAAAAGTCAAATGTCCACCTGAATCATCTGTTTTTACTGGGGAATGTTTGGCTATCCTTGAGGCTATTAAGTATATCCTTCTCTTCAAGCTGCATCGGTCTATTATATTTTCTGATTCTCGGAGTTCTCTCCAATCATTACTTTCGAACCCTTTTTCTTCTAATGCACACAACCCAATTTTATTTCAAATTAAAAGTTCTATTGCTGAATGTTATACTAAGGGTTTTGACGTTATTCTTGCTTGGATACCCAGTCATGTTGGGATTTCTGGCAATGAACGAGTTGATAAAGTTGCTAAAGATGCAGTTGTTTGTGGAGATAAGGTTCCTTTTATTAATTACTGCCATGACTTATTATGTCTTCCAAAATCTTATTTATCAAAATCTTGGTCATTACATTGGAGAACCAGTAGTCGGTCAACTGGATCTGGTTTTGCTAAAATGCAACCTTTGATTCCGAACAAACCGTGGTTTGCCCGGATGAAGTTAAGCAAACGTTTTACATCATCATTAATCCGTATGAGGTTGGGTCATTGTTGTACTCCTACTCATTTAAAAAAGATTCATGTTAAAGATTCTTCTATATGTGAATGTGGTTTGGATGAGGGGGATCTCAATCATATATTCTTTTCATGTTTTAACCATGTAACCATGTAGCGTTTTATTTATGCCTTGAATCTTTAAAAGTTTCCTTTCCAACTTACATGCCTGAACTTTTATCGTCTAATAATTTTGATGTTTATAAAATTTTATCTTACTTCCTCTCTCTCAATAATATTCACTTATAATAAGTTATATTTACATCATGTTAATTTTAATCATTCCTTATTCAATATGTAATACTTTGTACTTCTCCTTATATAAATATATGTATATGTTAGTTATTTTCTATCCTATATGATATTTTATAACCACGTTAGTTATTCTGGTTATCACTTTTTATTAGCAAAATTTTGTCTTCTAATGATTTAATTCTTGACGTGAAACTGGCACAAATATCAATTTGACAATTGCCACTATAAAAAAAAAAAAAAAAAAAAAAAAAAAATACGGGAATGTGTTCTCGGTGTTTGAGGTTATATTATAGTGGTCTTTACATTAACTAATTTGGTTTCTAATTTTGTAGATGATGGCGCGCCGCTTGCCAAACGGCGTCTTTACGACAGCGAAGTTTTACCAATGTGGAACCACATAAAAAATACGGACGAATTGAGGCTCATTGAGGGCTCATTAAAAGCAAGCTTGATGTGCCGCACCCACCATACTCCCATGACAGTAAATTTAAACGCCAACAGAACAGTGGGGCGATTTGAATGTTATTAAGGGAAATGTCGCGAGAAATTCGTTTCCAGAACTGCTGGAACGTGGTTCGAAGACATAAAATTGCACTTGCTGCATGTTTATTATTTAATGTACTGCTTTGCACTCAAAAAATCACACTGACTTTATATTGAAAATCTGCTTAGGATTGAAACAAAACAATGCCTTTCCCGGGCCACCATCACTGACTGGTACTCATATTGCCGAGAAGCAGTAGTGATATATTAGCTTAACCAAGACAAAGAAGAGCAAGGGGCAAAATCGGTGGGCCAGGAAAAATTGTACAAATTGATGAAAGCAAAATTGGACGTAAATATAACAAAGGTAATTTGAAAATCCAATTGATTTGTTTATATTTCTTTTATAATAGTACAAGTTTTAGTATACTTTGTGTTTACATTGCATTTGTTTTGTTTGAGGACGCAGAGTTGAGGGGCACTGGGTCCTTGGCCTCATCGAAGATGGCAGCGAGGTCCTGCGTTTGGAAGTATGCCCCAACAATATTAGGTCGGCAGAGGTGCTGATCCCGTTGATCAAAAAGCATGTGGAAGAGAGAACCACAATCCACACGGATTATTGGAAGGCATATGATTGTCTGCATTAACATGGATACATCTATAAAAAGGTCAATCATAGCGATCCAGACAATCCTTTCGTGGCACTGGACGGAACTCATACTCAACGTATTTCCCAATTTAGAGTAATAAAGCGGTTCTTTTATAAGGACAATGTGAAAATTTCGTGGGCACTATTGTGGAGTTCCTGTGGAGGAGGGATATAAAGAATAATAAAAAAGACCCATTCATGGAGGTAATAAAGGTTATACAACATGTTTATGGCATAAAATAAATGTTGATCATTATTTTCTGTTTTATTTCTATTAAGATATATGTTTATATAAAACATATAGCTAGGTACTCACCTTGAATATGTGCTAGGTCATGTTAAGTTTTGAAATTAGTGACAGATCTAAATCAGAGCACCTCAATTTTAGTTGGTTAGGTTAGAAATTAGTGCCAGATCTGAATCAGAGCACCCTGACTTTAGTTGGTTAGGTTTGAAATTAGTGACAGAACCGAATCAGAGCACCCCGACTCCACATAGTCTTTTGGCTGGATGTAGTGTTTTTATAAAATGCAGGAGTGAGAAGCTCTAAGGGAGGTCCCGTGTGGTGCAGCCCCACTCAGGAGCGACCGTAGTTTCCGGCGGGAGCAGACCCGAAGTTTTTTTTTTTTTTTTTATGCATGATAGCCTTTGACCACTATCTCACTTGATGGTAAGTGATGATGTGGTCGAGGATGTTGTTCAGACTAACCTAGAGTTACTGGCTCTCAAGGACAGCTGCCGGAACACACCGTTAGGTGCTTGGCGACAGATTTTCAACTTGAGGGTGGTAGCTAGCCAGGCGGGCATTTGCAAAGTGCCCTACCACCATGCTGTAACAACTGTTATCCTAAGACAACAACCGGGACCGACGGCTTAACGTGCCCTCCGAAGCACGGAAGCGCTCAGTAGTAATACCCAACCAGCGGTCACCCATCCAAGTCATGACCGCGGCGGACGTTGCTTAACTTTGCTGATCGATTCAGAATGGCTAAGCAAACTTGGCTACGAGCGTTTCTTTAGTAACAGAACCGAATCAGACAACAGTAGGTACCTATGGTTATATATCTTTACGACGAACAAAATATACATTACCATAGGTAGAAAATTACTCTTAACATACACTGTTTTTGTTGTTTTGTGGTACTTAACCTCAAAATTTTTATTTTAATTTTTTTTCTAAACCATTGATCTCCAGCGTTAGGGGAAGGAAGGGGGGAGTCTCCCCTATCTTGTTGTTTGTTTGTTCAGATAAGATACAAATATAAATGCCTCTGCATTCACAAAACCTTTTTAGACAAACGAGGAACGAGTCTCTTGTAATGTCTTGGAAAATTTCATAGTGAATACCTCCAGTCAATAAGCATTTTAAAATAAGAATGTAACCTTTTGTATATTTAGCATTGCAAGTTTGGAGACTTAATAAGTATAGGTCCAGTAAAATCTATACCAATATGAAGAAATGGTAGTTCTACATAATTAACTCTGTGATAAGATAAATTAGCCATTTTCTGTCGTATAAGTTTGACCACAATATATGGTACACACTATATACTTGTAGACCACCTTAACCTTAACTTCTACTCTGGCATGCATGGGCCAGTAGACTATTCATAGAATGAAACTATTGTTTGAATGCCTGAATGATATAGTAGAATGTAAAACTTTTGAATTAAAATAGTAGTAATAAGACATTACTTGGGAGTAATATTACAAGATACAAGACACTATCAAGAAAGTGAGATAATCTTTTGATAGGGCTAGATGAATAGTTATAACTACTTTAAATACAATTAAGTATTTCTCTTTTGCGAGAAAATCTATAACACTGAGCAATTGTAGGTAGCTAATAAAAACTTGAAAATTTTTCAAATCAAATCATGAAGTATTGTAGGTATATCTTCATCATTGTAAAATACAGAATCTATATTAGTTGGATAAGAGATTTCGAAAACTAACAGATATTTAAAGACTTTTTGCATTAATTTTGATAGTTAGCATCTGAAAGTTCCAATTTTGGATGACTAACTGAGCAGAGTGAAGCTATTTTGTATTTGGTAATAACCAGGTTAATAAATAGGTTTTTGATTATGATACACAGCTATTATATAAGTATGTCGGGTGTTTCTTATCCGTAGGCGAGTACATAATAAGGCAACACTACAGCTTAGTACATTAACTATGGTAGGTATAGCCTAATAACCTAAAAGGTCATATTTAAATCTTTGTAATAATTGAGGGCACAACTCTTTTTGTAAATTGTGATAAATGTTGCTCAGAGGGAATGCTAACTTCAAAAATGTCTTATTTAGGATTATACTTGAGCCCGTGTGCTTCCAAGACCAATGATTACCGTAGTAAGCTCTTGGATAAAAATTTGAACAATAACATTTTGTAGAATTTGAGGATTTTTAGCTAATCATGACCATTTATGTAGGTACCTACTTAATTGAAAACTTCCTCTTTTGAATAAGGACATTAACTATTTGCATAGGTAGTTCAAAGCTTCTCTAAAAGTATAAACACCACAACGAACATTGTCCATGAATGTCTGGTATTGAATGCATATAATATAGATGTTCATCTTTTTGATAATACTAATAATGTCTTGCAAGCCAAAAAAGAAGCACATTGGGATCCAAATGTAACAGTAGCACTTGACCACTATCTCACCTGATGTTCAGTGATGATGCGGTCAATGATGGAGCGCGCTTGATTCATTTCTCTGAGTAGGTAGGTACCTACCTAACTTTAAATTCATCATCCAGAGATTTTCTCCATAGTAGGTTGCAATTGTAAATTGCGATGTTCTTCTGTTACATAGTTATATGTTTCAAAACATCTTTACAATGTCTCAGTATTGTAGGTACAAACTTTTTTCTATAATTCTTCTGTTACATAGTTATATGTTTCAAAACATCTTTACAATGTCTCAGTATTGTAGGTACAAATTTTTTTCTATAATATCAAGCGGCCCGTATTTATAGTTATGCAATTTTTAACCTAGCCAATCAAACTCTTAATACAATAAAGAACCAAACCGTAGGTAGCCACCAAACCTAATTCACCATACCTACTGTCTTAAAAGTGGTATGGGCAGATTCGTACCAAGGGTACTGAGTCACTTCGGTTACGAAACCCCATTCGTAAGTGCTTCGGTTGACTCGAGCAGTTACTATTGAGACCAGTTGGAGATGTGGAAAATAATCCCAAGTCAGAGCTTGGCTTTCGGTCTCAGTTTTTTTATTGCGGATAGTTTAGTCTTTGACCAATATCTCTCCTGATGGATATGTGATGATGTGGTAGAAGATGTTGTCAAGGCTAACCTAGAATTAATCCAAATTAAGTCCAATATCCGCCAAAATCTTTTAATACAGTCAAAAACATAGGAAACATTACTTCAAATAGAGTATGCAGAATGAAAGGAGTTCCTTGGACGATTCCAAAATGACGGAATTCAAGACTTGATTGGTTTACCTTTGACCATTATCTCACCTGATGGTAAGTGATGATGTGGTCAAAGATGTTGTTCAGGCTAACCTAGGCAGACGTCATCGAAAAAAAAATTTCAAATTTGGAATAAGAACGTCCAGAACAACCTAGATTTCGAATTTCAGCCAAATCGGATAAACTTTTTTTACTTGGCAGACGTCATCGAAAAAAAAATTTCAAATTTGGAATAAGAACGTCCAGAAAAACCTAGATTTCGAATTTCAGCCAAATCGGATAAACTTTTTTTACTTGGCAGACGTCATCGAAAAAAAAATTTCAAATTTGGAATAAGAACGTCCAGAACAACCTAGATTTCGAATTTTAGCCAAATCGGATAAACTTTTTTTTCTTGGCAGACGTCATCGTAAAAAAAATTTCAAATTTGGAATAAGAACGTCCAGAACAACCTAGATATCGATTTTCAGCCAAATCGGAGTAACTTTTTTTACTTGGCAGACGTCATCGAAAAAAAAATTTCAAATTTGGAATAAGAACGTCCAGAACAACCTAGATTTCGAATTTCAGCCAAATCGGATAAACTTTTTTTACTTGGCAGACGTCATCGAAAAAAAAATTTCTAATTTGGAATAAGAACGTCCAGAACAACCTAGATTTCGAATTTCAGCCAAATCGGATAAACTTTTTTTACTTGGCAGACGTCATCGAAAAAAAATTTCAAATTTGGAATAAGAACGTCCAGAACAACCTAGATTTCGAATTTTAGCCAAATCGGATAAACATTTTTTACTTGGCAGACGTCATCGAAAAAAAAATTTCAAATTTGGAATAAGAACGTCCAGAACAACCTAGATATCGATTTTCAGCCAAACCGGAGTAACTTTTTTTACTTGGCAGACGTCATCGAAAAAAAAAATTCAAATTTGGAATAAGAACGTCCAGAACAACCTAGATTTCGAATTTCAGCCAAATCGGATAAACTTTTTTTACTTGGCAGACGTCATCGAAAAAAAAATTTCAAATTTGGAATAAGAACGTCCAGAACAACCTAGATATCGATTTTCAGCCAAATCGGAGTAACTGTTTTTACTTGGCAGACGTCATCGAAAAAAAAATTTCAAATTTGGAATAAGAACGTCCAGAACAACCTAGATTTCGAATTTCAGCCAAATCGGATAAACTTTTTTTACTTGGCAGACGTCATCGAAAAAAACATTTCAAATTTGGAATAAGAACGTCCAGAACAACCTAGATATCGATTTTCAGCCAAATCGGAAAAACTTTTTTTACTTGGCAGACGTCATCGAAAAAAACATTTCAAATTTGGAATAAGAACGTCCAGAACAACCTAGATATCGATTTTCAGCCAAATCGGAAAAACTTTTTTAACTTGGCAGACGTCATCGAAAAAAAAATTTCAAATTTGGTATAAGAACGTCCAGAACAACCTAGATATCGATTTTCAGCCAAATCGGAAAAACTTTTTTTATTTGGCAGACGTCATCGAAATTGGAATAGGAACGTACTCATACTCCTAATACAGTCGGTAATGTATGGTAAAATACTCCAAATACAGTATGAAGAATGAGAGGAGCATGTCAATACGAAGTTCGGCCTTCGGCCTCGCAAGACACTAACAGGGCTCGGCCTACGGCCTCGCCAAGCGCTCGCCCGGGCTCGCGCACCATGCGCTCGGCCTTCGGCCTCACGTGCCGAAAGTTCGGCCTTCGGCCTCACCAGAAGCTCGCCCTTCGGGCTCGCTATACACTGATGTAGGTCCGTAGGTCCAAATTCAGTCGAAATTCCCACAAAAACTCCAAATACAGTCGAAAATGTAAGGTAAAATACTCCAAATGCAGTATGAGGAATGAGAGGAGCATCAAAGCATGATAAAAAAATAAATTTCACTGCTTTAGGACAAAAACTCCAAATTCAGTCGAAAATCCCACTAAAACTCCAAATATAGTCGAAAATGTAAGGTAAAATACTCCAAATGCAGTATGAAGAATGCGAGGAGCATCTAAGACTAATAAAAAAATTACATATTTCAAAAGTTTCACTGTTATAGACAAATAACTCTAAATTTAGTCGAATATCCCACAAAAACTCCAAATACAGTCGAAAATGTAAGGTAAAATACTCCAAATGTAGTATGAAGAATGAGAGGAGCATCGAAGTGTGATAAAAAAATGACAGAAATCAAGAATTACACTGTTATAGGACCAAAACTCCAAAGGCAGTCGAAAATCCCTCTAAAACTTCAAATACAGTCGAAAATGTATGGTAAAATACTCTAAATGCAGTATGAAGAATGAGAGGAGCATCGAAGACTAATAAAAAAATGACATATATCAAGTTTCACTGCTATAAACCAAAACTCTAAATTTAGTCGAAAATCCCTCTAAAACTCCAAATACAGTCGAAATTGTATGGTAAAATACTCTAAATGCAGTATGAAGAATGAGAGGAGCATCGAAGTGTGATAAAAAAATGACAGAAATCAAGAATTGCACTGATATAGGACCAAAACTCCAAAGGCAGTCGAAAATCCCTCTAAAACTCCAAATACAGTCGAAATTATATGGTAAAATACTCCATATGCAGTATGAAGAATGCGAGGAGCATCTAAGACTAATAAAAAAATGACATATTTCAAAAGTTTCACTATTATAGAACCAAAACTCTAAATTTAGTCGAATATCCCACAAAATCTCCAAATACAGTCGAAAATGTAAGGTAAAATACTCCAAATACAGTATGAAGAATGAGAGGAGCATCGAAGTGTGATAAAAAAATGACAGAAATCAAGAATTACACTGATATAGGACCAAAACTCCAAAGGCAGTCGAAAATCCCTCTAAAACTTCAAATACAGTCGAAAATGTAAGGTAAAGTACTCCAAATGCAGTATGAAGAATGAGAGGAGCATCGAAGTGTGATAAAAAAATGACAGAAATCAAGAATTACACTGTCATAGGACCAAAACTCCAAAGGCAGTCGAAAATCCCTCTAAAACTTCAAATACAGTCGAAAATGTAAGGTAAAGTACTCCAAATGCAGTATGAAGAATGAGAGGAGCATCGAAGTGTGATAAAAAAATGACAGAAATCAAGAATTGCACTGATATAGGACCAAAACTCCAAAGGCAGTCGAAAATCCCTCTAAAACTTCAAATACAGTCGAAAATGTAAGGTAAAGTACTCCAAATGCAGTATGAAGAATGAGAGGAGCATCGAAGTGTGATAAAAAAATGACAGAAATCAAGAATTGCACTGATATAGGACCAAAACTCCAAAGGCAGTCGAAAATCCCTCTAAAACTCCAAATACAGTCGAAATTATATGGTAAAATACTCCATATGCAGTATGAAGAATGCGAGGAGCATCTAAGACTAATAAAAAAATGACATATTTCAAAAGTTTCACTATTATAGAACCAAAACTCTAAATTTAGTCGAATATCCCACAAAATCTCCAAATACAGTCGAAAATGTAAGGTAAAATACTCCAAATACAGTATGAAGAATGAGAGGAGCATCGAAGTGTGATAAAAAAATGACAGAAATCAAGAATTACACTGTCATAGGACCAAAACTCCAAAGGCAGTCGAAAATCCCTCTAAAACTCCAAATACAGTCGAAATAGTATGGTAAAATACTCCAAATGCAGTATGAAGAATGAGAGGAGCATCGAAGTGTGATAAAAAAATGACAGAAATCAAGAATTACACTGTCATAGGACCAAAACTCCAAAGGCAGTCGAAAATCCCTCTAAAACTCCAAATACAGTCGAAATAGTATGGTAAAATACTCCAAATGCAGTATGAAGAATGAGAGGAGCATCGAAGTATGATAAAAAAATGACAGATATCAAAAACTCCAAAGGCAGTCAAAAATCCCTCTAAAACTCCAAATACAGTCGAAATTGTATGGTAAAATACTCCAAATGCAGTATGAAGAATGAGAGGAGCATCTAAGACTAATAAAAAAATGACATATATCAAGTTTCACTGCTATAAACCAAAACTCTAAATTTAGTCGAATATCCCACAAAATCTCCAAATACAGTCGAAAATGTAAGGTAAAATACTCCAAATACAGTATGAAGAATGAGAGGAGCATCGAAGTGTGATAAAAAAATGACAGAAATCAAGAATTACACTGTCATAGGACCAAAACTCCAAAGGCAGTCGAAAATCCCTCTAAAACTCCAAATACAGTCGAAATAGTATGGTAAAATACTCCAAATGCAGTATGAAGAATGAGAGGAGCATCGAAGTGTGATAAAAAAATGACAGAAATCAAGAATTACACTGTCATAGGACCAAAACTCCAAAGGCAGTCGAAAATCCCTCTAAAACTCCAAATACAGTCGAAATAGTATGGTAAAATACTCCAAATACAGTATGAAGAATGAGAGGAGCATCGAAGTGTGATAAAAAAATGACAGAAATCAAGAATTACACTGTCATAGGACCAAAACTCCAAAGGCAGTCGAAAATCCCTCTAAAACTTCAAATACAGTCGAAAATGTAAGGTAAAATACTCCAAATGCAGTATGAAGAATGAGAGGAGCATCGAAGTGTGATAAAAAAATGACAGAAATCAAGAATTGCACTGTCATAGGACCAAAACTCCTAAGGCAGTCGAAAATCCCTCTAAAACTCCAAATACAGTCGAAATTATATGGTAAAATACGCCAAATGCAGTATGAAGAATGCGAAGAGCATCTAAGACTAATAAAAAAATGACATATTTCAAAAGTTTAACTGTTATAGAACCAAAACTCTAAATTTAGTCGAATATCCCACAAAAACTCCAAATACAGTCGAAAATGTAAGGTAAAATTCTCCAAATGCAGTATGAAGAATGAGAGGAGCATCGAAGTGTGATAAAAAAATGACAGAAATCAAGAATTGCACTGATATAGGACCAAAACTCCAAAGGCAGTCGAAAATCCCTCTAAAACTCCAAATACAGTCGAAATTATATGGTAAAATACTCCATATGCAGTATGAAGAATGCGAGGAGCATCTAAGACTAATAAAAAAATGACATATTTCAAAAGTTTCACTATTATAGAACCAAAACTCTAAATTTAGTCGAATATCCCACAAAATCTCCAAATACAGTCGAAAATGTAAGGTAAAATACTCCAAATACAGTATGAAGAATGAGAGGAGCATCGAAGTGTGATAAAAAAATGACAGAAATCAAGAATTACACTGTCATAGGACCAAAACTCCAAAGGCAGTCGAAAATCCCTCTAAAACTCCAAATACAGTCGAAATAGTATGGTAAAATACTCCAAATGCAGTATGAAGAATGAGAGGAGCATCGAAGTATGATAAAAAAATGACAGATATCAAAAACTCCAAAGGCAGTCAAAAATCCCTCTAAAACTCCAAATACAGTCGAAATTGTATGGTAAAATACTCCAAATGCAGTATGAAGAATGAGAGGAGCATCTAAGACTAATAAAAAAATGACATATATCAAGTTTCACTGCTATAAACCAAAACTCTAAATTTAGTCGAATATCCCACAAAATCTCCAAATACAGTCGAAAATGTAAGGTAAAATACTCCAAATGCAGTATGAAGAATGAGAGGAGCATCGAAGTGTGATAAAAAAATGACAGAAATCAAGAATTACACTGTTATAGGACCAAAACTCCAAAGGCGGTCGAAAATCCCTCTTAAACTCCAAATACAGTCGAAATTGTATGGTAAAATACTCCAAATGCAGTATGAAGAATGAGAGGAGCATCAATGCATGATAAAAAAATAAATTTCACTGTTTTAGGACAAAAACTCCAAATTCAGTCGAAAATCCCACTAAAACTCCAAATACAGTCGAAAATGTAAGGTGAAATACTCCAGATACAGTATGAAGAATGAGAGGAGCATGTAAATTCAGAGCTCGGCCTTCGGCCTCGCAAAACACTAACACACTAACACAGCTCGGCCTACGGCCTCGCCATGCGCTCGCCCTGCGGGCTCGCGCACCAAACGCTCGGCCTTCGGCCTCGCGGATCGAAGTTCTGCCTTCGGCCTCACCAGAAGTTCGGCCTTCGGCCTCACCAGAAGCTCGCCCTTCGGGCTCGCTATGCACTGATGTAGGACCGTTACTCCAAATTCAGTCGAAAATCCCACAAAAACTCCAAATACAGTCGAAAATGTATGGTAAAATACTCCAAATGAAGAATGAAGAATGAGAGGAGCATTTTTGACAGGTGTCATTCGACTGCTCTCCCGATCCCTTATGACATTTGGTCGAGCACCCCCTACCTATCTCTTACCGTTTCCGAGATACGCCATCCAATTTTACTTGGCAGGCGTCATTTTTACGATTTTCGATTTTTCCCATACTCACCTAAACCCCCCCTACATTTCCGCCATACTTCATTTTAACCCTACTCTACTCCTTCTGGGAGAACAATTATGTCAGTCAGTGAGTCAGTCAGTCAGTGAGTCAGTCAGTCAGTGTGTGGTAATCGAGCTTTATATAATATAACTAGTTTTTCGGGCAGTGTGCGGGCCGCAAGCGGCCCGCATTTATCGTTATGCAGTATTAAATTTTATCAAAACACCTTATACATTAAAAAAAAAATTAAAACTCCAAAATATATACGACGTCCCATACAAACTCTTAATACATTAATGAACCAAACTGTAGCCACCAAACCAGATTTACCCTACTGCCATAAAAAAGTGGTACGGTCAAAATCGTACCAAGGTTCTGAGTCACTTCGGTAAAAGAACCCCACTTGTGGGTGCTTTGGTTATCGCGGGCAGTTGCCATGGAGACCAGTCGATGATGTGGAAAAATACTCTCAAGTCGGAGCTCGGCCTTCGGCCTTGGACAGTCACTCCAAATAAAGTCAAAACTCTCACAAAAACTCTTAATACAGTCCAAACATAAAATGAATTACTCCAAATGCAGTATGAAGAATAAGAGGGGCACCTAGGACGAATCCAAAATGGCGGAATTCAAGATGGCCACCATGCAAAGCACTCCGAACCCACTGAAGCTCGGCCTTACGGCCTCACTTCAGCGTGATCGGAGCACTTTGTATGGCGGCCATCTTGAATTCCGCCATTTTGGATTTTTTTTCGCGTATCATTCGTACTCTCCATATTCACTATGACATTTGTTCAGAGACCCCCCCATCTATCTCTTACTGTTTTCGAAATATGTCTTCATTCATCACTTGGCAGACGTCATCGAAAAAAAATTTCAAATTTGGAATAAGAACGTCCAGAACAACCTAGATATCGATTTTCAGCCAAATCGGAAAAACTTTTTTTACTTGGCAGACGTCATCGAAAAAAAAATTTCAAATTTGGAATAAGAACGTCCAGAACAACCTAGATATCGATTTTCAGCCAAATCGGAAAAACTTTTTTTACTTGGCAGACGTCATCGAAAAAAAAATTTCAAATTTGGAATAAGAACGTCTAGAACAACCTAGACATCGATTTTCAGCCAAATCGGAAAAACTTTTTTTTTTGGCAGACGTCATCGAAAAAAAAATTTCAAATTTGGAATAAGAACGTCCAGAACGACCTAGATATCGATTTTCAGCCAAATCGGAAAAACTTTTTTTATTTGGCAGACGTCATCGAAAAAAAAATTTCAAATTTGGAATAAGAACGTCCAGAACGACCTAGATATCGATTTTCAGCCAAATCGGAAAAACTTTTTTTATTTGGCAGACGTCATCGAAATTGGCATAAGAACGTACTCATACTCCTAATACATTCCGTAATGTAAGGTAAATACTCCAAATACAGTATGAAGAATGAGAGGAGCATGTCAACACGTAGCTCGGCCTTCGGCCTCGCAAGATACTAACTGGGCTCGGCCTACGGCCTCGCCAAGCGCTCGCCCTTCGGGCTCGCGCACCATACGCTCGGCCTTCGGCCTCACCAGAAGCTCGCCCTTCGGGCTCGCTATACACTGATGTAGGTCCGTAACTCCAAATTCAGTCGAAAATCCCACAAAAACTCCAAATACAGTCGAAAATGTAAGGTAAACTACTCCAAATGCAGTACGAAGAATGAGAGGAGCATCGAAGCATAATAAAAAAATTACAGAAATCAAGAATTTGACTGTTATAGGACAAAAACTCCAAATTCAGTCGAGAATCCCACTAAAACTTCAAATACAGTCGAAAATGTAAGGTGAAATATTCCAGATACAGTATGAAGAATGAGAGGAGCATGTAAATTCAGAGCTCGGCCTTCGGCCTCGCAAGACACTAACACGGCTCGGCCTGCGGCCTCGCCATGCGCTCGCCCTACGGGCTCGCGCACCATACGCTCGGCCTTCGGCCTCGCGGGCCGAAGTTCGGCCTATGGCCTCACCAGAAGTTCGGCCTTCGGCCTCACCAGAAGCTCGCCCTTCGGGCTCGCTATAACCCGATATAGGACCGTTACTCCAAATTCAGTCGAAAATCCCACAAAAACTTGAAATACAGTCGAAAATGTATGGTAAAATACTCCAAATACAGTATGAAGAATGAGAGGAGCATCTGAGCCTAAAAAAAAATTACAGATTTCAAAAAATTCCCACAAAAACTCCAAATTCAGTCGAAAATCCCACAAAAACTCCAAATACAGTCGAAAATGTAAGAAAAATACTCCAAATGAAGAATGAAGAATGAGAGGAGCATTTTTGACAGGTGTCATTCGACTGCTCTCCCGATCCCCTATGACATTTGGTCGAGCACCCCCTATCTATCTCTTACCGTTTTCGAGATATGTCATCCGTCTTTACTTGGCAGGCGTCATTTTTATGATTTTCGATTTTTCCCATACTCACCTAAACCCCCCCTACACTTTTCCCATACATCACTTTCTTCCTACTCGACTCCTTCTGGGAGAACAATTATGTCAGTCAGTGAGTCAGTCAGTCAGTGAGTCAGTCAGTCAGTGTGTGGTAATCGAGCTTTATATAATATAACTAGTTTTTCGGGCAGTGTGCGGGCCGCAAGCGGCCCGCATCTATCTTGAGTCAGTACGAACTGTCATAAAAGCACCTTATACATTTAAAAAATAGTATGTTCAAAACTCCAATAGAAATATGAAATCCCATATAAACTCCGAATACAATAAAGAACCAAATTGTAGCCACCAAACCAGATTTACCCTACTGCCATAAAAAAGTGGTACGGTCAGAATCGTACCAAGATTCTGAGTCAATTCGGTAAAGGAACCCCACTCGTAGGTGCTTTGGTTATCGCGGGCAGTTACCATGGAGACCAGTCGGAGATGTGGAAAATACTCTCAAGTCGGATCTCGGCCTTCGGCCTCGGACAGTTGCTCCAAATGTAGTCAAAACTCCCACAAAAACTCCTAAAACAGTCGGTAATATATGGTGAAATACTCCAAATACAGTATGAAGAATGAGAGGAGCATGTAAATTTGGAGCTCGGCCTTCGGCCTCGCAAGACACTCACACGGCTCAGCTTGCGGCCTCGCCAAAAGCTCGCCCTGCGGGCTCGCCAACCATACGCTCGGCCTTCGGCCTCGCGGGCCGAAAGTTCGGCCTTCGGCCTCACCAGAAGCTCGCCCTTCGGGCTCGCTATTCCTTGATGTAGGACAGTTACTCCATATTCAGTCGAAAAACCCACAAAAACTCTAAATACAGTCGAAAATTAAGGAAAAGTACTCCAAATGCAGTATGAAGCATGAGAGGAGCATGTCAATTCAGAGCTCGGCCTTCGGCCTCGCAAGACACTAATATGGCTCGGCCTTCGGCCTCGCTAGACACTAATACAGCTCGGCCTGCGGCCTCGCCAAGCGCTCGCCCTTCGGGCTCGCGCACCATCAGCTCGGCCTTCGGCCTCGCGGACCGAAAGTTCGGCCTTCGGCCTCACCAGAAGCTCGCCCTTCGGGCTCGCTATACCTTCTTGTATGACAGTAACTCCAAATTCAGTCGAAAATCCCATAAAAACTCCAAATACAGTCGAAAATGTAAGGAAAATACTCCAAATAAAGTATGAAGAATGAGAGGAGCACTTTTGACACATGTCATTTGACTGCTCTCCAGATTCCCTATGACATTTGTTCAAACACCCCCTATCTATCTCTTACCGTTTTCGAGATACGTCATACATCTTAACTTGGCAGGCGTCATTTTTATGATTTTCGATTTTTCTCATACTCACCTAAACCCCCCCTACATTTTTGCCATACATCATTGTCGTCCTACTTGTCTCCTTCTAGGAGAACATTTATGTCAGTCAGTCAGTGAGTCAGTGGTAATCGAGCTTTATATATTATGATGATGATGATAACTAGTTTTTCGGGCAGTGTGCGGGCCGCAAGCGGCCCGCATTTATCGTTATGCAGTATTAAATTATATCAAAACACCTTATACATTAAATTTTTTTTCGAAAATCCAAAAGATATACGACGTCCCATACAAACTCCTAATACAATAAGGAACCATACTGTAACCACCAAACCAGATTCACCCTACTGCCATAAAAAAGAGGTACGGTCAGAATCGTACCAAGGTTCTGAGTCACTTCGGTAAAGGAACCCCACTCGTAGGTGCTTTGGTTATCGCGGGCAGTTACAATGGAGACCAGTCGGAGATGTGGAAAATACTCTCAAGTCGGAGCTCGGCCTTCGGCCTCTGACAGTTACACCAAATGTAGTCAAAACTCCCACAAAAACTCCTAAAACAGTCGGTAATGTATGGTGAAATACTCCAAATACAGTATGAAGAATGAGAGGAGCATGTCAATTCGGAGCTCGGCCTTTGGCCTCGCAAGACACTAATACGGCTCGGCCTGCGGCCTCGCCAAACGCTCGCCCTTCGGGCTCGCGCGCCATACGCTCGGATTTCGGCCTCGCGGGCCGAAAGTTCGGCCTTCGGCCTCACCAGAAGCTCGCCCTTCGGGCTCGCTATACCTTCATGTATGACAGTAACTCCAAATTCAGTCGAAAATCCCACAAAAACTCCAAAAACAGTCAGTTTTGTATGGTAAAATACTCCAAATGCAGTATGAAGAATGAGAGGAGCATGTCAATTCGGAGCTCGGCCTTCGGCCTCGCAAGACACTAATATGGCTCGGCCTTCGGCCTCGCTAGACACTAATACAGCTCGGCCTGCGGCCTCGCCAAGCGCTCGCCCTTCGGGCTCGCGCACCATCAGCTCGACCTTCGGCCTCGCGGGCCGAAAGTTCGGCCTTCGGCCTCACCAGAAGCTCGCCCTTCGGGCTCGCTATACCTTCTTGTATGACAGTAACTCCAAAATCAGTCGAAAATCCCACATAAACTCCAAATACAGTCGAAAATGTAAGAAAAATACTCCAAATGCAGTATGAAGAATGAGAGGAGCACTTTTGACAGGTGTCATTTGACTGCTCTCCCTATCCCCTATGACATTTGTTCAAACACCCCCTATCTATCTCTTACCGTTTTCGAGATACGTCATCCATCTTTACTTGGCAGGCGTCATTTTTATGATTTTCGATTTTTCTCATACTCACCTAAACCCCCCGAACATTTCCGCTATACATCATTTTAACCCTACTCTGCTCCTTCTAGGAGAACATTTATGTCAATGAGTCAGTCAGTCAGTCAGTCAGTCAGTCAGTGGTAATCGAGCTTTATATATTATGACTAGTTATTCGGGCAGTGTGCGGGCCGCAAGCGGCCCGCATCTATCTTGAGTCAGTACGAACTGTCATAAAAGCCCCTTATACAAAGAAAAAAAGTAAAAAAAAACTCCAATAGAAGTATGAAATCCCATATAAACTCTTAATACAATATAGAACCAAACTGTAACCACCAAACCAGTTTTACCCTACTGCCATAAAAAAGTGGTACGGTCAGAATCGTACCAAGGTTCTGAGTCACTTCGGTAAAGGAACCCCACTTGTAGGTGCTTTGGTTATCGCGGGCAGTTACCATGGAGACCAGTCGGAGATGTGGAAGATACTCTCAAAACGGAGCTCAGCCTTCGGCCTCGGACAGTTGCTCCAAATGTAGTCAAAACTCCCACAAAAACTCCTAAAACAGTCGGTAATATATGGTGAAATACTCCAAATACAGTATGAAGAATGAGAGGAGCATGTCAATTCGGAGCTCGGCCTTCGGCCTCGCAAGACACTTACACGGCTCGGCCTACGGCCTCGCCATGAGCTCGCCCTGCGGGCTCGCGCACCTTAAGCTCGGCCTTCGGCCTCGCGGGCCGAAAGTTCGGCCTTCGGCCTCACCAGAAGCTCGCCCTTCGGGCTCGCTATTCCTTGATGTAGGACAGTTACTCCAAATTCAGTCGAAAATCCCACAAAAACTCTTAATACAGTCGAAAATTAAGGAAAAGTACTCCAAATGCAGTATGAAGCATGAGAGGAGCATGTCAATTCGGAGCTCGGCCTTCGGCCTCGCAAGACACTAATATGGCTCGGCCTTCGGCCTCGCTAGACACTAATACAGCTCGGCCTGCGGCCTCGCCAAGCGCTCGCCCTTCGGGCTCGCGCACCATCAGCTCGGCCTTCGGCCTCGCGGACCGAAAGTTCAGCCTTCGGCCTCACCTGAAGCTCGCCCTTCGGGCTCGCTATACCTTCATCAATGACAGTAACTCCAAAATCAGTCGAAAATCCCACAAAAATTCCAAATACAGTCGAAAATGTAAGGAAAATACTCCAAATGCAGTATGAAGAATGAGAGGAGCACTTTTGACAAGTGTCATTCGACTGCACTCCAGATTCCCTATGACATTTGTTCAAACACCCCCCACCTATCTCTTACCGTTTTCGAGATACGTCATCCATCTTTACTTGGCAGGCGTCATTTTTATGATTTTCGATTTTTCTCATACTCACCTAAACCCCCCCTACATTTTTGCCATACATCATTGTCGTCCTACTCGTCTCCTTCTAGGAGAACATTTATGTCAATGAGTGAGTGAGTCAGTCAGTGAGTGGTAATCGAGCTTTATATATTATGAACTAGTTTTTCGGGCAGTGTGCGGGCCGCAAGCGGCCCGCATTTATCGTTATGCAGTATTAAATTTTATCAAAACACCTTATACATTAAAAAAATATTTCAAAAATCCAAAAGATTAACGACGTCCCATACAAACTCCTAATACAAAAAGGAACCATACTGTAACCACCAAACCAAATTCACCCTACCGCCATAAAAAAGTGGTACGGTCAGAATCGTACCAAGGTTCTGAGTCACTTTGGTAAAGAAATCCCACTCGTAGGTGCTTTGGTTATCGCGGGCAGTTGCCATGGAGACCAGTCGGGGATGTGGAAAAATACCCTCAAGTCGGAGCTCAGCCTTCGGCCTTGGACAGTTACTCCAAATAAAGTCAAAACTCCCACAAAAACTCTTAATACAGTCCAAACATAAAATGAAATACTCCAAATGCAGTATGAAGAATAAGAGGGGCACCTCATCGAAAAAAAAATTTCAAATTTGGAATAAGAACGTCCAGAACGACCTAGATATCGATTTTCAGCCAAATCGGAAAAACTTTTTTTACTTGGCAGACGTCATCGAAAAAAAAATTTCTGATTTGGAATAAGAACGTCCAGAACAACCTAGATATCGATTTTCAGCCAAATCGGAAAAACTTTTTTTAGTTGGCAGACGTCATCGAAAAAAAAATTTCAAATTTGGAATAAGAACGTCCAGAACAACCTAGATATCGATTTTCAGCCAAATCGGAAAAACTTTTTTTATTTGGCAGACGTCATCGAAATTGGCATAAGAACGTACTCATACTCCTAATACAGTCGGTAATGTATGGTAAAATACTCCAAGTACAGTATAAAGAATAAGAGGAGCATGTCAATACGAAGCTCGGCCTTCGGCCTCGCAAGACACAAACAGGGCTCGGCCTACGGCCTCGCCATCGCTCGCCCTTCGGGCTCGCGCACCATACGCTCGGCCTTCGGCCTCACGTGCCAAAAGTTCGGCCTTCGGCCTCACCAGAAGCTCGCCCTTCGGGCTCGCTATACACTGATGTAGGTCCGTAGGTCCAAATTCAGTCGAAATTCCCACAAAAACTCCAAATACAGTCGAAAATGTAAGGTAAAATACTCCAAATGCAGTATGAAGAATGAGAGGAGCATCAAAGCATGATTAAAAAAAAAAAAAACACTATTTTAGGACAAAAACTCCAAATTCAGTCGAAAATCCCACCAAAACTCCAAATACAGTCGAAAATGTAAGGTAAAAAACTCCAAATGCAGTATGAAGAATGAGAGGAGCATCAAAGCATGATAAAAAAATAAATTTCACTGTTTTAGGACAAAAACTCCAAATTCAGTCGAAAATCCCACTAAAACTCCAAATACAGTCGAAAATGTAAGGTGAAATACTCCAGATACCATACGCTCGGCCTTCGGCCTCGCGGGCTGAAGTTCGGCCTTCGGCCTCACCAGAAGTTCGGCCTTCGGCCTCACCAGAAGCTCGCCCTTCGGGCTCGCTATACACTGATGTAGGACCGTAACTCCAAATTCAGTCCAAAATCCCACAAAAACCCCAAATACAGTCGAAAATGTACGGTATAATACTCCAAATGCAGTATGAAGAATGAGAGGAGCGTCTGAGACTAATAAAAAAATGACACATTTCAAAAGTTTCACTGTTATAGGCCAATAACTCTAAATTCAGTCGAAAATCCCACAAAAAGTCCAAATACAGTCGAAAATGTAAGGTAAAATACTCCAAAAGCAGTATGAAGAATGAGAGGAACATCGAAGCATAATAAAAAAATTACAAAAATCAAGAATTTTACTGTTATAGGACAAAAACTCCAAATTCACTCGAAAATCCCACAAAAACTCCTAATACGGTCGAAAATATGTGCACATTGTATGGCGGCCATCTTGAAATCCGCCATTTTGGATTTTGACAGATGTCATTTGACTGCTCTCCCTATTCCCTATGACATTTGGTCAAGCACCCCCTACCTATCTCTTACCGTTTCCGAGATACGACATCCACTTTTACTTGGCAGGCGTCATTTTTATGATTTTCGATTTTTCCTATACTCACCTAAACCCCCCCTACATTTCCGCCATACTTCATTTTAACCCTACTCTACTCCTTCTGGGAGAACAATTATGTCAGTCAGTGAGTCAGTCAGTCAGTCAGTGTATGGTAATCGAGCTTTATATATATAGACTAGATGGTAAGTGGTGTGCGGGCCGCGAGCGGCCCGCAATTATCGTTATGCATTCTTAAATTATATCAAAACACCTTATTTATTTAAAAAAAAAAAATCAAAACCATAATAGAAGTATGAAATCCCATATAAACCCTTAATACAATAAAGAACCAAAGTGTAGCCGTCAAACCAGATTTACCCTACAGCCATAAAAAAGCGGTACAGTCAGAATCGTATCAAGATTCTTAGTCACTTCGATAAAGATACCCCACACGTAGGTGCTTCGGTTATCGCCAGCATTTACCATGCGGACCAGTCGGAAATGTGGAAAATACTTTCAAGTCGGAGCTCGGCCTTCGGCCTCGGACAGTTACTCCAAATGTAGTCAAAAATCCCACAAAAACTTTTTATACAGTCAAAAATTAAAATGAATTACTCCAAATGCAGTATGAAGAATAAGAGGGGCACCTAGGACGAATCCAAAATGGCGGAATTCAAGATGGTCACCATGCAAAGCACTCCGACCCCACTGAAGCTCGGCCTTACGGCCTCACTTCAGCGTGATCGAAGCACTTTGTATGGCGGCCATCTTGAATTCCGCCATTTTGGATTTTTTTTATATATCATTGGTATACTCTTCTTATTCATTACGACATTTGTTCAAAGACCCCCCACCAATCTCTTACCGTTTTCGAAATACGTCATCTTTCATCACTTGGCAGACGTCATCGAAAAAAAATTACAAATTTGGAATAAGAACGTCCAGAACAACCTAGATATCGAATTTCAGCCAAATCGGAAAAACTTTTTTTACTTGACAGACGTCATCGAAAAAAAAATTTCAAATTTGGAATTAGAACGTCCAGAACAACCAAGATATCGATTTTCAGCCAAATCGGAAAAACTTTTTTTACTTGGCAGACGTCATTGAAAAAAAAATTTCAAATTTGGAATAAGAACGTCCAGAACAACCTAGATATCGATTTTCAGCCAAATCGGAAAAACTTTTTTTACTTGGCAGACGTCATCGAAAAAAAAATTTCAAATTTGGAATAAGAACGTCCAGAACGACCTAGATATCGATTTTCAGCCAAATCGGAAAAACTTTTTTTACTTGGCAGACGTCATCGAGAAAAAAATTTCTGATTTGGAATAAGAACGTCCAGAACAACCTAGATATCGATTTTCAGCCAAATCGGAAAAACTTTTTTTAGTTGGCAGACGTCATCGAAAAAAAATGTCAAATTTGGAATAAGAACGTCCAGAACAACCTAGATATCGATTTTCAGCCAAATCGGAAAAACTTTTTTTACTTGGCAGACGTCATCGAAAAAAAATTGCAAATTTGGAATAAGAACGTCCAGAACGACCTAGATATCGATTTTCAGCCAAATCGGAAAAACTTTTTTTATTTGGCAGACGTCATCGAAATTGGCATAAGAACGTACTCATACACCTAATACAGTCCGTAATGTAAGGTAAATACTCCAAATACAGTATGAAGAATGAGAGGAGCATGTCAATACGTAGCTCGGCCTTCGGCCTCGCAAGACACTAACTGGGCTCGGCCTACGGCCTCGCCAAGCGCTCGCCCTTCGGGCTCGCGCACCATACGCTCGGCCTTCGGCCTCACGTGCCGAAAGTTCGGCCTTCGGCCTCACCAGAAGCTCGCCCTTCGGGCTCGCTATACACTGATGTAGATTCGTAACTCCAAATTCAGTCGAAAATCCCACAAAAACTCCAAATACAGTCGAAAATGTAAGGTAAACTACTCCAAATGCAGTACGAAGAATGAGAGGAGCATCGAAGCATAATAAAAAAATTACAGAAATCAAGAATTTGACTGTTATAGGACAAAAACTCCAAATTCAGTCGAGAATCCCACTAAAACTTCAAATACAGTCGAAAATGTAAGGTGAAATATTCCAGATACAGTATGAAGAATGAGAGGAGCATGTAAATTCAGAGCTCGGCCTTCGGCCTCGCAAGACACTAACACGGCTCGGCCTACGGCCTCGCCATGCGCTCGCCCTACGGGCTCGCGCACCATACGCTCGGCCTTCGGCCTCGCGGGCCCAAGTTCGGCCTACGGCCTCACCAGAAGTTCGGCCTTCGGCCTCACCAGAAGCTCGCCCTTCGGGCTCGCTATAACCCGATATAGGACCGTTACTCCAAATTCAGTCGAAAATCCCACAAAAACTCCAAATACAGTCGAAAATGTATGGTAAAATACTCCAAATACAGTATGAAGAATGAGAGGAGCATCTGAGCCTAAAAAAAAATTACAGATTTCAAAAAATTCCCATAAAAACTCCAAATTCAGTCGAAAATCCCACAAAAACTCCAAATACAGTCGAAAATGTAAGAAAAATACTCCAAATGAAGAATGAAGAATGAGAGGAGCATTTTTGTTAGGTGTCATTCGACTGCTCTCCCGATCCCCTATGACATTTGTTCGAGCACCCCCTACCTATCTCTTACCGTTTCCGAGATACGCCATCCACTTTTACTTGGCAGACGTCATCTTCAAGTTTTCGGATTTTTCCCATACTCACCTAAACCCCCCCTACACTTTTCCCATACATCACTTTCTTCCTTCTTGACTCCTTCTGGGAGAACAATTATGTCAGTCAGTGAGTCAGTCAGTCAGTGAGTCAGTCAGTCAGTGTGTGGTAATCGAGCTTTATATAATATAATAATAATAACTAGATGGTAAGTGGTGTGCGGGCCGCGAGCGGCCCGCATCTATCTTGAGTCAGTACGAACTGTCATAAAAGCACCTTATACATATGAAAAAAAAAAAAAATACTCCAATATAAGTATGAATTCCAATACAATCTCTTAATACAGTAGAGATTCATACTGTAGCCACCAAACCAGATTCACCCTACTGCCATAAAAAAGTGGTACGGTCAGAATCGTACCAAGGTTCTAAGTCACTTCGGTAAAGGAACCCCACTCATAGGTGCTTTGGTTATCGCGGGCAGTTACCATGGAGACCAGTCGGAGATGTGGAAAATACTCTCAAGTCGGAGCTCGGCCTTCGGCCTCGGACAGTTACTCCAAATGTAGTCAAAACTCCCACAAAACTCCTAAAACAGTCGGTAATGTATGGTAAAACTCCAAATACAGTATGAAGAATGAGAGGAGCATGTAAATTCGGAGCTCGGCCTTCGGCCTCGCAAGACACTCACAAGGCTCGGCCTGCGGCCTCGCCAAGCGCTCGCCCTTCGGGCTCGCCCACCATACGCTCGGCCTTCGGCCTCGCGGGCCGAAAGTTCGGCCTTCGGCCTCACCAGAAGCTCGCCCTTCAGGCTCGCTATACCTTGATGTAGGACAAATACTCCAAATCCAGTCGAAAATCCCACAAAAACTCCAAAGACAGTCGAAAATGTTAGGTGAAATACTTCAAATGCAGTATGAAGAATGAGAGGAGCATGTCAATTCGGAGCTCGGCCTCCGGCCTCGCAAGACACTACTATGGCTCGGCCTTCGGCCTCGCAAGACACTAATACGGCTCGGCCTGCGGCCTCGCCCAGCGCTCGCCCTACGGGCTCGCGCACCATACGCTCGGCCTTCGGCCTCGCGGGCCGAAAGTTCGGCCTTCGGCCTCACCAGAAGCTCGCCCTTCGGGCTCGCTATACCTTTGTGTAAGACAGTAACTCCAAAATCACTCGAAAATCCCACAAAAACTCCAAATACAGTCGAAAATGTAAGAAAAATACTCCAAATGCAGTATGAAGAATGAGAGGAGCACTTTTGACAGGTGTCATTTGACTGCTCTCCCTATTCCCTATGACATTTGTTCAAACACCCCCTATCTATCTCTTACCGTTTTCGAGATACGTCATCCACCTTTACTTGGCAGGCGTCATTTTTATGATTTTCAATTTTTCCCATACTCACCTAAACCCCCTCTACACTTTTCCCATACATCACTTTCTTCCTACTCGACTCCTTCTGGGAGAACAATTATGTCAGTCAGTCAGTCAGTGAGTCAGTCAGTCAGTCAGTGAGTGAGTCAGTCAGTGTATGGTAATCGAGCTTTATATAAAGAGATAACTAGTTTTTCGGGCAGTGTGCGGGCCGCAAGCGGCCCGCATTTATCGTTATGCAGTATTAAATTATATCAAAACACCTTATACATTAAATTTTTTTTTCAGAAATCCAAAAGATATACGACGTCCCATACAAACTCCTAATACAATAAGGTACCATACTGTAACCACCAAACCAAATTCACCCTACTGCCATAAAAAAGTGGTACGGTCAGAATCGTACCAAGGTTCTGAGTCACTTCGGTAAAGGAACCGCACTCGTAGGTGCTTTGTTTATCGCGGGCAGTTACAATGGAGACCAGTCGGAGATGTGGAAAATACTCTCAAGTCGGAGCTCGGCCTTCGGCCTCTGACAGTTACTCCAAATGTAGTCAAAACTCCCACAAAAACTCCTAAAACAGTCGGTAATCTATCGTAAAATACTCCAAATACAGTATGAAGAATGAGAGGAGCATGTGAATTCGGGGCTCGGCCTTCGGCCTCGCAAGACACTCACACGGCTCGGCCTGCGGCCTCGCCAAAAGCTCGCCCTGCGGGCTCGCCAACCATGCGCTCGGCCTTCGGCCTCGCGGGCCGAAAGTTCGGCCTTCGGCCTCACCAGAAGCTCGCCCTTCGGGCTCGCTTTACCTTGATGTAGGACAGTTACTCCAAATTCAGTCGAAAATCCCACAAAAACTCTTAATACAGTCGAAAATAAAGGAAAAGTACTCCAAATGCAGTATGAAGTATGAGAGGAGCATGTCAGATCGGAGCTCGGCCTTCGGCCTCGCAAGACACTAATATGGCTCGGCCTTCGGCCTCGCTAGACACTAATACAGCTCGGCCTGCGGCCTCGCCAAGCGCTCGCCCTTCGGGCTCGCGCACCATCAGCTCGGCCTTCGGCCTCGCGGACCGAAAGTTCGGCCTTCGGCCTCACCAGAAGCTCGCCCTTCGGGCTCGCTATACCTTCATCAATGACAGTAACTCCAAAATCAGTCGAAAATCCCACAAAAACTCCAAATACAGTCGAAAATGTAAGGAAAATACTCCAAATGCAGTATGAAGAATGAGATGAGCACTTTTGACACATGTCATTTGACTGCTCTCCAGATTCCCTATGACATTTGTTCAAACACCCCCTATCTATCTCCTACCGTTTTCGAGATACGTCATACATCTTTACTTGGCAGGCGTCATTTTTATGATTTTCGATTTTTCTCATACTCACCTAAACCCCCCCTACATTTTTGCCATACATCATTTTAACTCTACTCTGCTCCTTCTAGGAGAACATTTATGTCAATGAGTCAGTCAGTCAGTCAGTCAGTCAGTGAGTGGTAATCGAGCTTTATATATTATTAACTAGATGGTAAGTGGTGTGCGGGCCGCGAGCGGCCCGCATCTATCTTGACTCAGTACGAAGTGTCATAAAAGCAACTTTTACATTTAAAAAAAAGTATGTTCAAAACTCCAATAGAAATATGAAATCCCATATAAACTCCCAATACAATAAAGAACTAAATTGTAGCCACCAAACCACATTTACCCTACTGCCATAAAAAAGTGGTACGGTCAGAATCGTACCAAGGTTCTGAGTCTTTTCGGTAAAGGAACCCCACTCGTAGGTGCTATGGTTATCGTGGGCAGTTACCATGGAGACCAGTCTGAGATGTGGAAAATACTCTCAAGTCTGAGCTCGGCCTTCGGCCTCGGACAGTTACTCCAAATAAAGTCAAAACTCCCACAAAAACTCTTAATACAGTCCAAACATAAAATGAAATACTCCAAATGCAGTATGAAGAATAAGAGGGGCACCTCATCGAAAAAAAAATTTCAAATTTGGAATAAGAACGTCCAGAACGACCAAGATATCGATTTTCAGCCAAATCGGAAAAACTTTTTTTACTTGGCAGACGTCATCGAAAAAAAATTTCTGATTTGGAATAAGAACGTCCAGAACAACCTAGATATCGATTTTCAGCCAAATCGGAAAAACTTTTTTTAGTTGGCAAACGTCATCGAAAAAAAAATTTCAAATTTGGAATAAGAACGTCCAGAACGACCTAGATATCGATTTTCAGCCAAATCGGAAAAACTTTTTTTAGTTGGCAGACGTCATCGAAAAAAAAATTTCAAATTTGGAATAAGAACGTCCAGAACAACCTAGATATCGATTTTCAGCCAAATCGGAAAAACTTTTTTTTTGGCAGACGTCATCGAAAAAAAAATTTCAAATTTGGAATAAGAACGTCCAGAACGACCTAGATATCGATTTTCAGCCAAATCGGAAAAACTTTTTTTATTTGGCAGACGTCATCGAAATTGGCATAAGAACGTACTCATACTCCTAATACAGTCCGTAATGTAAGGTAAATACTCCAAATACAGTATGAAGAATGAGAGGAGCATGTCAATACGTAGCTCGGCCTTCGGCCTCGCAAGACACTAACTGAGCTCGGCCTACGGCCTCGCCAAGCGCTCGCCCTTCGGGCTCGCGCACCATACGCTCGGCCTTCGGCCTCACGTGCCGAAAGTTCGGCCTTCGGCCTCACCAGAAGCTCGCCCTTCGGGCTCGCTATACACTGATGTAGGTCCGTAGGTCTAAATTCAGTCGAAAATCCCACAAAAACTCCAAATACAGTCGAAAATGTAAGGTAAAATACTCCAAATGCAGTATGAAGAATGAGAGGAGCATCAAAGCATGATAAAAAAATAAATTTCACTGTTATAGGACAAAAACTCCAAATTCAGTCAAAAGTCCCACTAAAACTCCAAATACAGTCGAAAATGTAAGGTGAAATACTCCAGATACAGTATGAAGAATGAGAGGAGCATGTAAATTCAGAGCTCGACCTTCGGCCTCGCAAGACACTAATACGGCTCGGCCTGCGGCCTTGCCATGCGCTCGCCCTACGGGCTCGCGCACCATACGCTCGGCCTTCGGCCTCGCGGGCCGAAGTTCGGCCTTCAGCCTCACCAGAAGTTCGGCCTTCGGCCTCACCAGAAGCTCGCCCTTCGGGCTCGCTATACAATGATGTAGGACCGTTACTCCAAATTCAGTCGAAAATCCCACAAAAACCCCAAATACAGTCGAAAATGTACGGTATAATACTCGAAAATGTAAGGTAAATTACTCCAAAAGCAGTATGAAGAATGAGAGGAACATCGAAGCATAATAAAAAAATTACAAAATCAAGAATTTCACTGTGATAGGACAAAAACTCCAAATTCACTCGAAAATCCCACAAAAACTCCTAATACGGTCGAAAATATGTGCACATTGTATGGCGGCCATCTTGAAATCCGCCATTTTGGATTTTTGACAAATGTCATTTGACTGCTCTCCCTATTCCCTATGACATTTGGTCAAGCACCCCCTACCTATCTCTTACCGTTTCCGAGATACGCCATCCAATTTTACTTGGCAGGCGTCATTTTTATGATTTTCGATTTTTCCCATACTTACCTAAACCCCCCCTACATTTCCGCCATACTTCATTTTAACCGTACTCTGCTCCTTCTGGGAGAACAATTATGTCAGTCAGTGAGTCAGTCAGTCAGTCAGTGTATGGTAATCGAGCTTTATATAATATAATAACTAGATGGTAAGTGGTGTGCGGGCCGCAAGCGGCCCGCATTTATCGTTATGCAGTATTAAATTATATCAAAACACCTTATACATTAAAAAAATATTTCAAAAATCCAAAAGATTAACGACGTCCCATACAAACTCCTAATACAATAAGGAACCATACTGTAACCACCAATCCAAATTCACCCTACCGCCATAAAAAAGTGGTACGGTCAGAGTTGTACCAAGGTTCTGAGTCACTTCGGTAAAGGAACCCCACTCGTAGGTGCTTTGGTTATCGCGGGCAGTTACCATGGAGACCAGTCGGCGATGTGGAAGATACTCTCAAGTCGGAGCTCGGCCTTCTGCCTCAGTCAGTTACTCCAAATGTAGTCAAAACTCCCACTAAATAAGAGGGGCACCTAGGACGAATCCAAAATGGCGGAATTCAAGATGGCCACCATGCAAAGCACTCCGAACCCACTGAAGCTCGGCCTTACGGCCTCACTTCAGCGTGATCGGAGCACTTTGTATGGCGGCCATCTTGAATTCCGCCATTTTGGATTTTTTTTGCGTATCATTCGTACTCTCCATATTCACTATGACATTTGTTCAGAGACCCCCCCACCTATCTCTTACTGTTTTCGAAATATGTCTTCATTCATCACTTGGCAGACGTCATCGAAAAAAAATTTCAAATTTGGAATAAGAACGTCCAGAACAACCTAGATATCGATTTTCAGCCAAATCGGAAAAACTTTTTTTACTTGGCAGACGTCATCGAAAAAAAAATTTCAAATTTGGAATAAGAACGTCCAGAACAACCTAGATATCGATTTTCAGCCAAATCGGAAAAACTTTTTTTACTTGGCAGACGTCATCGAAAAAAAAATTTCAAATTTGGAATAAGAACGTCCAGAACAACCTAGATATCGATTTTCAGCCAAATCGGAAAAACTTTTTTTACTTGGCAGACGTCATCGAAAAAAAAATTTCGAATTTGGAATAAGAACGTCCAGAACAACCTAGATATCGATTTTCAGCCAAATCGGAAAAAATTTTTTTACTTGGCAGACGTCATCAAAAAAAAAATTTCAAATTTGGAATAAGAACGTCCAGAACAACCTAGATATCGATTTTCAGCCAAATCGGAAAAACTTTTTTTACTTGGCAGACGTCATCGAAAAAAAAATTTCAAATTTGGAATAAGAACGTCCAGAATAACCTAGATATCGATTTTCAGCCAAATCGGAAAAACTTTTTTTATTTGGCAGACGTCATCGAAATTGGAATAGGAACGTACTCATACTCCTAATACAGTCGGTAATGTATGGTAAAATACTCCAAGTACAGTATGAAGAATGAGAGGAGCATGTCAATACGAAGCTCGGCCTTCGGCCTCGCAAGACACGAACAGGGCTCGGCCTACGGCCTCGCCAAGCGCTCGCCCTTCGGGCTCGCGCACCATACCCTCGGCCTTCGGCCTCACGGGCCGAAAGTTCGGCCTTCGGCCTCACCAGAAGCTCGCCCTTCGGGCTCGCTATACACTGATGTAGGTCCGTAGGTCCAAATTCAGTCGAAATTCCCACAAAAACTCCAAATACAGTCGCAAATGTAAGGTAAAATACTCCAAATGCAGTATGAAGAATGAGAGGAGCATCAAAGCATGATAAAAAAATAAATTTCACTGTTTTAGGACAAAAACTCCAAATTCAGTCGAAAATCCCACTAAAACTCCAAATACAGTCGAAAATGTAAGGTAAAAAACTCCAAATGCAGTATGAAGAATGAGAGGAGCATCAAAGCATGATAAAAAAATAAATTTCACTGTTTTAGGACAAAAACTCCAAATTCAGTCGAACATCCCACTAAAACTCCAAATACAGTCGAAAATGTAAGGTGAAATACTCCAGATACAGTATGAAGAATGAGAGGAGCATGTAAATTCAGAGCTCGGCCTTCGGCCTCGCAAGACACTAACACGGCTCGGCCTACGGCCTCGCCATGCGCTCGCCCTACGGGCTCGCGCACCATACGCTCGGCCTTCGGCCTCGCGGGCCGAAGTTCGGCCTACGGCCTCACCAGAAGTTCGGCCTTCGGCCTCACCAGAAGCTCGCCCTTCGGGCTCGCTATAACCCGATATAGGACCGTTACTCCAAATTCAGTCGAAAATCCCACAAAAACTCCAAATACAGTCGAAAATGTATGGTAAAATACTCCAAATACAGTATGAAGAATGAGAAGAGCATCTGAGCCTAAAAAAAAATTACAGATTTCAAAAAATTCCCACTAAAACTCCAAATTCAGTCGAACATCCCACAAAAACTCCAAATACAGTCGAAAATGTAAGAAAAATACTCCAAATGAAGAATGAAGAATGAGAGGAGCATTTTTGACAGGTGTCATTCGACTGCTCTCCCGATCCCCTATGACATTTGGTCGAGCACCCCCTATCTATCTCTTACCGTTTTCGAGATATGTCATCCGTCTTTACTTGGCAGGCGTCATTTTTATGATTTTCGATTTTTCCCATACTCACCTAAACCCCCCCTACACTTTTCCCATACATCACTTTCTTCCTACACGACTCCTTCTGGGAGAACAATTATGTCAGTCAGTGAGTCAGTCAGTCAGTGAGTCAGTCAGTCAGTGTGTGGTAATCGAGCTTTATATAATATAATATAAAATAACTAGTTTTTCGGGCAGTGTGCGGGCCGCAAGCGGCCCGCATCTATCTTGAGTCAGTACGAACTGTCATAAAAGCACCTTATACATTTAAAAAAGTATGTTCAAAACTCCAATAGAAGTTTAAAATCCCTTAGAAACTCTGAATATAATAGAGATTCATACTGAAGCCACCAAACAAAATTTACCCTACTGCCATAAAAAAGTGATACGGTCAGAGTCGTACCAAGGTTCTGAGTCACTTCGGTAAAGGAACCCCACTCGTAGGTGCTATGGTTATCGCGGGCAGTTACCATGGAGACCAGTCGGAGATGTGGAAAATACTCTCAAGTCGGAGCTCGGCCTTCGGCCTCGGACAGTTACACCAAATGTAGTCAAAACTCCCACAAAAACTCCTAAAACAGTCGATAATATATGCTAAAATACTCCAAATAAAGTATGAAGAATGAGAGGAGCATGTAAATTCGGAGCTCGGCCTTCGGCCTCGCAAGACACTCACACGGCTCAGCTTGCGGCCTCGCCAAAAGCTCGCCCTGCGGGCTCGCCAACCATACGCTCGGCCTTCGGCCTCGCGGGCCGAAAGTTCGGCCTTCGGCCTCACCAGAAGCTCGCCCTTCGGGCTCGCTATACCTTGATGTAGGACAGTTACTCCAAATTCAGTCGAAAATCCCACAAAAACTCTTAATACAGTCGAAAATTAAGGAAAAGTACTCCAAATGCAGTATGAAGCATGAGAGGAGCATGTCAGATCGGAGCTCGGCCTTCGGCCTCGCAAGACACTAATATGGCTCGGCCTTCGGCCTCGCTAGACACTAATACAGCTCGGCCTGCGGCCTCGCCAAGCGCTCGCCCTTCGGGCTCGCGCACCATCAGCTCGGCCTTCGGCCTCGCGGACCGAAAGTTCGGCCTTCGGCCTCACCAGAAGCTCGCCCTTCGGGCTCGCTATACCTTCATCAATGACAGTAACTCCAAAATCAGTCGAAAATCCCACAAAAACTCCAAATACAGTCGAAAATGTAAGGAAAATACTCCAAATGCAGTATGAAGAATGAGATGAGCACTTTTGACACATGTCATTTGACTGCTCTCCAGATTCCCTATGACATTTGTTCAAACACCCCCTATCTATCTCCTACCGTTTTCGAGATACGTCATACATCTTTACTTGGCAGGCGTCATTTTTATGATTTTCGATTTTTCTCATACTCACCTAAACCCCCCCTACATTTTTGCCATACATCATTTTAACTCTACTCTGCTCCTTCTAGGAGAACATTTATGTCAATGAGTCAGTCAGTCAGTCAGTCAGTCAGTGAGTGGTAATCGAGCTTTATATATTATGAATGAATAACTAGGTGGTAAACGGTGTGCGGGCCGCGAGCGGCCCGCATTTATCTTTGTGCAGTAATAAACAAAATGGGAACACATCAAATACATTTAACAAAAATGTTTAAAACTCCAAAAGATGTATGACGTTCCATACAAACTTTTAGTACAGTTGAAAACCATAATGAAGCCGTTAGTTTACATTTACCCTACTACCATAAAAAAGAGGTACGGGCAGAATTGTATCAATATTCTTAGTCACTTTGCTTGAGGAATCCCACTCGTTGGTGCTTCGGTTATCGCGGTTATATTTATTCCTAAATATATACATTTTATCGCCATCTGGGGTTTATGACGTGTACTTTAAGATTTGTATCAATAATATACCATTAGTTGATAGATGTTTCAGCAGATGGCGCTGATACAAAATCGAATAGAATATCAAATTGGTATTAACATTTTACTCTGTAGTATGTACAAGATATGTATTTACATTTTGCAATCTCAAATTTCTTTCAACTCTAAATTATCTTTATTACATATCCACCAAAAGGTTCATCCTCGTCACAAAAATTATAGTTCATGCCCGCGTTAAGCTCTTCAAAAATATGTAAGGTGGATAGTTATGATGAATACCTATATATTATTATTCAAACAAACAAATAATGATTTCATGAAAATTATACTAACAACTGTGGAGTAAATAGGCATGTATAGATATTTCATTGTTGGAATATAATTCAAATACGCTTTGTCTTAACTTGTACAGTAAGTGGTGAAAAATAAATTGGCTTCGTAATTTTAGCTTCGTCAACGCATTAGTGTTTAATAAAGAAATTAAATAATATTTTAAGACCTTTACATACCAAAATAAGAATCCCTTAATTTTTGATCTTTTCAAACTTGACAAGAACAATATTAGCTATAATATTGCAAAGTATAAAAAAAATCTATACTCTAACATACCCCCATATCAAAATAATTGCCTAAAATAATTACCTATTCACTATGAAATCCAAATTTTAAGCATTTGGTGCAATCAAAAATATCAGTGTCTAAACACATACATAATTCTTTATGTATGTATTAATTATATTTCCGAAAATCAAAGGCCAGTTAAAACGCAAACGATAGGTAGCAATTCTTACATACAATCGACACAGGCAACCAGCTATTCTGACGCTAACGATTGAAGACTGATTAGTCGCGCCCTTTATATAAGTATTGTTCATTGACAATAATTATTATATAGCCTTATGAGGAAACTGTCTGTAGGGCCTAGTTTTTTAACTTATACTATCGCTGCCCTACGAGACTGGTTTTGTGCTGACTATAATAATTATGAAAGAAGAAAGTAGCAAAATGAAACAAATGTGACGTTTTATTGTGTTTATTCCATTTTCACATTAGTACATACCTACATTTATTTCCGTTTTTGATGCCTAATATGAAGTTAGTTTATAGTCGTTTGTACGTTCTAACCTATAGTCTTATTAAGCAATTTGTCTAGTACTATCGGTACAGGTTGACATTCTAGTAAGGATAGATACAATATGTAAGTGTGCAGCGATAAACATTGTTACACACAGAGACTTACAATTAACGCCTCATCTGTTTTTTATATTATTTTTTTCTTTCGGGAAGAAGGCTAAAGTTAATGACACCTAAAAGACGCTTATGATTGTTACATATATAGTGTTTGCTTTCATTAATCAAACCATTGATCTAATATTATATTTTTGGAGCGCGACAAAAATAAATTCATCGCGACTGAAGTTGTAGACACAGCGACGTCCTTGATGCGGCGTACAGGGCGAGGTGATGCGGCCAGTTGTAGCAGGATTGAAGTCTCTAAGCGTTTCACCAAGCATCTTCTATTTCCATGTTAATCTGTCCACAATGAATAATGTTTTTATTATTATTTTATTAGAATTTAACAGAAAAAATAATTTATAAACTTAGGTATTTTGCTAATTTCATGGCTAAATTCTGATATAAAAGTAATTCTCTAAGCGTTTCACCAAGCATCTTCTATTTCCATGTTAATCTGTCAACAATGAATAATGTTTTTATTATTATTTTATTAGAATTTAACAGAAAAAATAATTTATAAAGTCTAAGGTCTATAAGGTACTATAAGGTTGTTTGCTAATTTCATGGCTAAATTCTGATATAAAAGTAATTGTGTTAACACTCAAAGCAGTATATAAGGTTAGTATTAATTCATCAACAATACTGCGGGGGGTGGTGTAGAATCGATAACTGAATGTGATCCACACATTTTTAATTTTCACATAAACAAAATCAATACTAACTATTGCCTAAGCTGTGGCGCTTTAATGATAGCGACGAACACACTCGCGGCCGCCGTGGACTCCACTCACACATACACACACGTTCTAGGTATTCTAACGCATTGCGAGGGCAATGCACTCGGAAGTTATACCTAATTTCCTACCGAGTTCATTGCCCTCGCAATGCGTTAGAATACCTAGAACGTGTGTGTATGTGTGAGTCTAATCCACGGTGGCCGCGAGTATTGTCGTCGCTATCATTCTCAAAGTCAACGCGCCACAGCTTAGGCAATAGTTAGTATTGATTTTGTTTATGTGAAAATTAAAAATGTGTGGATCACATTCAGTTATCGATTCTACACCACCCCCCGCAGTATTGTTGATGAATTAATACTAACCTTATATAAGCATGATTTTGAAGAAGCTATAGCATTACCAAGATTATTTAAGTTTTGTTATGTCTATGTCATTAGCAGAATTAAATTTACATTATATTGATTGAGTGCTAGGGTAGTAGAATGACAGGGTGACTTTTGATATGTATAAATAGTTCAAAATCAAATAATAATTCAGTCACATTTAATAGACTTTATGGTATTCAAAAAATATTTTGATATATTTGTAGCGTATTTCGCTATTCCTCTTGGTTTTATATTTAGCCGTCAAGACCTAATAAAAGGTCATTTATTGTAAAGCGATAAGTTTTGTGTTTGAAACTTCTAACCTAATTTGCCAGAGATGTTTTTTTTTTTTTTTTTTTTATTGCTGATAGGTAAGCCTTTAACCACAATCTCACCTGATGGTAAGTGACGATGTGGTCGAAGGTGTTAGCAGGCTTAACCTAGAATTACTGGCTCTCAAGGACAGCTGCCGGAACACACCGTTAGGTGCTTGGCGACAGATTTTCCACTTGAGGGTGGTCGCTAGCCAGGCGGGCATTCGCAAAAATGCCCTTCCACCATGCGATGAAGCTCAAGCCAGCGGCGGGATTCGAACCATGGACCTGCTGCGCGGCAGTCCATAGCCAAAGCCACTGAGCTATCACTGCTTCGAATGTTGAAGGGTCAAGTCGGAACTTGGCCTTCAAACTCAAAAATAAGTGTTCAGTTCTTTATCATTAATGCTATTAATGACTACACAATGTATAGCAATATTGAAATCTTAGAATGTAATGTACAATCTTTTTATATCTATCTACATTGGAATCAAAACTAAAAATAATTATTTTATTCTGTTAAGAGGTTTGTATTAGCAAAATAGTTTTGAATAAGCACTTACAAATAGACATAGTGTTCTGTAGAAATATATACCTTGAATCGGCATTGTGAAGATGAAAAGCAGTAGTAGCAGCGGCTTTTGAAGAAGAGAACAACCCCATCAATTCTTCTCTTGACTGACAATAGCTTCGCAGGACAGAATTTCCTGCAGGAAAAACCAATAAATTTTAATTTGTCACAAATATTGATACTGGAATCTCGTGATTTGGAAGTGTAACTCTTATTACAGGACCTACGAGGCGATTAAAAGTCAATAATATTATATTTTCCTAACAACGTAATAATCCAGATAAATTCATAACTGGGATTGGACCCGGAACTTTGTGATTTGGAAGTGTAGTTCTTGTTACAGGATCTAGCTATGAGGTGATTAAAATCAATAATATGACATTTTCCTACACAGGTTAATAGTCTATATTTTCGTATAATCTTCATTATTGAATACACATATTATAAGAAGATCAGAATATGAAATGAAGGTAGATAGATACTTACATACCATATAATAATTTTGTATTCTAATATTTGTAATTGAAATGTTTGCTTAGCAATCGATAATGCTTGTAAACATATTTAAAAATGAAAGCTAAAATGTTAAATTTTTTTGTTGAGCAGTGAATGAAGTTAATGATAGTTAATCTGTAACAAGATTAGAAATCAATACAGTAGAAGAAAATTATTCCAGGTCGTCTTGCGTCCAGCATTATTCTTTTGTTGAATAATTATTATTTTATTTAAAATAATGATTACTCATTTTATATCAAATGAAGCGGGCATATGCCCGCCTGGCTAGCTACAACTTTTTAGTTGAAAATCTGTCGCCAAGCACCTAACGGCGCGTTACAGCATCTGTCCTTGGTAGAGCCAGTAATTCTAGGTAAGCCTGAATAATATTTTCTATCATATCATCACTTACCATCAGGCGAAATAGTGGTCAAAAGTCAGTCAATCGGCTATAAATAAAAAAAAGGATTCTTACCTCCATTGATTATGAGTTATGAGTTCAACTTGAAGTCTCTTTAATCGCCGCAAATATTATACTCCTTTGTTGATTGAGTGCTTTCTCGATGGAAACTGGCTTCTTCGAACCGTGTGGAGAAAAGCTGATAGTTCTGTTTTCGTTGGTTATTCTTCCACGAAGCTCGAGGCACGCCACCTTATGTACGAGGCTCACCTCTCAGCTGTTTCGTTTTGCTTCGTCTGATGTTGGGACCCTGCACATATAATCATTCATATAATGGTTGCGTTTTATAATTCTATCATAGTATGAATCTGAGTACATTGAAACAAAATCTTGAGTGTTTTGTTCATAATAAAGAGTGTGATGCAAGGTAAAAATATCACTTATCTGACGAGTATTAGATTTACAGAGGGGGGACTCCTACGTCTGTCGTCGCGCCATAAGAATTAAGATTCAAGTGAGGTTTGAAGACCGAGACGCCTGGAGCTGAGGTCAACGCGCCTTAACCATAGTGTAATCTATTATAGCGGCGTCTGTAACGGGGTCCAGGTAGAAAAACTAAACTTAAGGATTTATTAGCAAAAAAATGTTATTACACTATTAATGAATATATTGAAGATAAAAACGTAACGAACTCCCGATCCTGATCTAGCTAACCACGATAATATTAATATTAATACATTTATGTAGCTAACATAATACGAAATTTATTCTTAAACTATTTGAATTATCCTATTGACATATTTAAGCTATGTATCAAATTACTGTAATAACTATGGATTAACAATTATTATTGTATAGCCTTAATATTATGTATTTGCTACACCCTAACAGGGTATGTACTTGTCTTATTATATAAGTACATATTGCAATAAATAAAGAAATAAATAAATAAAAAGTACTGTAACCAAATCGTTTTAAAAATATACAAATAAGTTTTGTTAACTTTTATTTTTAAATGAGAAGTTGATCGAATTTTAAATCTGAAAGTAATAAATTCATTTGAAGCAAAAAATAAATATATAGGTATATAAATTCTCTTCCGTTTATTAAAGAGGGCACGAGATCTGCGAGGAATGGGAAGAACTTTCATGAAATCGACGTTTATCATTCACATTTTGAGGCATCACTTTAAGTTCGGCCTGACATAAGACTGACATTCAGAAAAATCCAGGACCACTTTTAGAAACAGCATTTGTGGAAAATTTATAACAATCACCATAAATTATTAAAGAATCAAATTTTTTTTTATTCAAAGTAAATTGAGATTTTTAATAGAGAAGTCATACAACACTATTCAATAATAATTGAATGATAAAATAGTCCTCACCTAAATCTAAATTAGTATAATTTTAATATTATGACATGATTTATTTATTGGGTCATGACGTAAATATATTTATCATATTTTCCTGCCTTGTATGTGGTGTGGTATATATGACATTGGCGTAAAATATATAATTTATTTTTTAATTATGATTGTATGTTATTTAGTTGATGGATAAATTTATTTACCTTTAATTTGCATATTCTGGCAGGGTTGAGTATTGCGAACAATTATATTATTATGACCACATTTGTATTACAAACAACATTCATTTATATTTTAAGGCATTAAAAATTCAAGGTATTTCTAGGGTATTGTAATTTATTTTTAATTTGTCTGGTGGGCATCTGGCGGAGATCTCATAGGTATAATAGGGGTTATTTTTTCTTTATCAATAAATAAATTGTCAAATATAAGTAAATGACAGGGGCGACACATTTTCACTATCATAATAACATGAACTGTTTTGCAATAACTTAATCGATGATTTCATGTTCTGATCCTGTTTGTAATAAAAAGATATAATAATTTATGAATGATCAAACAATACAATGGTGTAACGTTATCTACATTAGATAATATTTTAGTACTCAAAAATAAACTCAATCAATTACAACTTCATAGCATTTCCATACAAAAATAGTTTCGTCATATATTTTTATATACCAACCATTTAACTTGGTGAAATTTTCAATTTAAGTCCTTGAATTTATTATGTATGTCTATGTTTCTGGTGGTTTGCTAGTTTTTATCTGTAATATATAAATAAAAATTCCTATACAAAATGATTTAAAAAATACATAAGAACTGCAAAAGCATAAATTGTAATAAAAAGAAAAAAGGCTAAAGAGCTTGAACGTTAAACTTCACAAGACATATATGCATTCATAATTCGAATATGTGTATTTAAAATAAACCGACACAAAGTTTCAATGTAAAGCCCCATAAAGACCTTTCCTTTATAAATCCAAGTAGAATGGTTATTTAGTTAGTGTAATATGCTGTAGACGTCGAAAAGTTGGGTACAACAGCAAAATTCCTCTATAACTTTCTAATAAATCTTACCTCGGTATTTGTAGGATAATCTAAACTTTTATTTTATAAGGCGTATCCAAAATAGCATCATAAGTTTCTCTTAGCGAAGGAGGCAGTTCTAGAAGTGAAGAGAATTATTGACATTCATCTTAAGAGTTTCTTACAGTCAGGATTTTAAGTGCCAAGCATAATTTACCTTTACGTTCTTCCCTGTAATGCGTTGGACCCGGTACCTGCACAGAGAGTATTTGAAATTAAGAAGTATGTTTTTCAATCAGAGATGTCGATAAGTGCTATCTATATAGTATTAGAACAAAAAGGCAGTGGTCGTCATTTTTTAAACTTTTACCTGTTTTGTCGATGTCTTCTGGTCTCGTGTTCATCTGTACCTTCGGGTAGTTCGGTGAGCTATTGATGTGATTTTTAATGTCGATTAAAAATTCAAAACATTATTTAAAGTTAAAAATAAAATCTTTGGGTCGGTTTCCACACCACTCTAAATTTTTGACATGTGTTGGATTGTGTAACAGTTAAATTATAACTTGATTCTATTTTAAGTACATATTCCTTCCTATGTAACTACAAAACCAATACATGTCAAATATTAAGGAGTACGATACCCTCGGCGCGTTTTGTTTTAAAGTGGTGTCACGAACACTGCAGTGCAGTGCCGTCCTAGTCCACTAAAATATGAATTTATTAATATGGAACAAACATGTATATATCTACTAAACATGAGAATGTATTATATGCTATGGCGTTTATATCTAGATTTTGATATTATGTAAAAATTCTAAAAATGGTAGTTATATTAGTATATATCTTCAATACATATATGCCAGTAATGTTTGAATGAAACACTTGGTTGATATTATCTTTCGAAATATGTCAAAGGTTAGGTATGTGAAAATTAAACACAGAATCGAAATAATAGATGACTTATACATATTTTACATTCATTCAGTTATTGTATTGCAAATATTAACTGTCACATTTTTACTCTAATATGCTCGTATGTGGCACATCTGATGCTAGTACCTTAGTACATCTCTGTGTTAGCATCTTTGTACATTGATTTATTACTGACAACTAATGAGCAATACAATATATAATTGCTTAATGTATTATCTCCGAAGTGTTAACGTTTTTAAATTCAGACTCTGTGTTAATGTATATATCTACATTTTGATATTATGTGTGTTCTAAATATGGTAGTTATATTAGTATATATCTATAATACATATATGCCATTAATGTTTGAATGAAACATTTAGTTGATATTATTTTTCGAAATATGACAAAGTTTAGTGTTGTGAAAATTAAACACAGAATCGGAATAAAAGATGACTTATATATATTTAACATTCATTCAATTATTGTATTGCAAACATTAACTGTCACATTTTTACTCTGATATGCTCGTATAATGTGGCACATCTGATGCTAGTACTTTAGTACATCTCTGTGTTAGCATCTTTGTACATTGATTTATTACTGACAACCAATGAGCAATACAATATATAATTGCTTAATGTATTATCTCCGAAGTGTTAATGTTTTTAAATTCAGACTCTGTGTTAATGTATACATCTATATTTTGATATTATGTGTGTTCTAAATATGGTAGTTATATTAGTATATATCTATAATACATATATGCCATTAATGTTTGAATGAAACATTTAGTTGATATTATTTTTCGAAATATGACAAAGTTTAGAGTTGTGAAAATTAAACACAAAATCGGAATAAAAGATGACTTATATATATTTAACATTCATTCAATTATTGTATTGCAAACATTAACTGTCACGTTTTTACTCTGATATGCTCGTATAATGTGGCACATCTGATGCTAGTACCTTAGTACATCTCTGTGTTAGCATCTTTGTACATTGATTAATTACTGACAACTAATGAGCAATACAATATATAATTGCTTAATGTATTATCTCCGAAGTGTTAATGTTTTTAAATTCAGACTCTGTGTTAATGTATACATCTATATTTTGATATTATGTGTGTTCTAAATATGGTAGTTATATTAGTATATATCTATAATACATATATGCCATTAATGTTTGAATGAAACATTTAGTTGATATTATTTTTCGAAATATGACAAAGTTTAGAGTTGTGAAAATTAAACACAAAATCGGAATAAAAGATGACTTATATATATTTAACATTCATTCAATTATTGTATTGCAAACATTAACTGTCACATTTTTACTCTGATATGCTCGTATAATGTGGCACATCTGATGCTAGTACCTTAGTACATCTCTGTGTTAGCATCTTTGTACATTGATTTATTAGTGACAACTAATGAGCAATTCAATATATAATTGCTTAATGTATTATCTCTGAAGTGTTAACGTTTTTAAATTCAGACTCTGTGTTAATGTATACATCTACATTTTGATATTATGTGTGTTATAAATATGGTAGTTATATTAGTATTTATCTATTATTATATATATATGGCAGTAATGTTTTAATGAAACACTTGGTTGATATTATTTTTCGAATATGTTAAAGGTTAGGTATGTGAAAATTAAACACAGAATCGGAATAATACATGACTTATACATATTTTACATTCATTCAATTATTGTATTGCAAACATTAACTGTCACATTTTTACTCTGATATGCTCGTATAATGTGGCACATCTGATGCTAGTACCTTAGTACATCTCTGTGTTAGCATCTTTGTACATTGATTTATTACTGACAACTAATGAGCAATACAATATATAATTGCTTAATGTATTATCTCTGAAGTGTTAACGTTTTTAAATTCAGACTCTGTGTTAATGTATATATCTACATTTTGATATTATGTGTGTTATAAATATGGTAGTTATATTAGTATATATCTATTATTATATATATATGGCAGTAATGTTTTAATGAAACACTTGGTTGATATTATTTTTCGAAATATGTTAAAGGTTAGGTATGTGAAAATTAAACACAGAATCGGAATAATAGATGACTTTTACATTCATTCAATTATTGTATTGCAAACATTAACTGTCATTGCAAACATTAACTGTCACATTTTTACTCTGAAATGCTCGTATAATGTGGCACATCTGTTGCTAATACCTTAGTACATCTTTGGGTTAGTGTGCACGTGTAACTGTGAATTATTGATTTATTACCAACATCTAATGACCAATACAATATATAATTGCTTAATGTAATATATCCGAATTTTTAACGTTTTTAAATTTAGATTCTGTGTTTTCAATGTTTATAAGTAATTTACGGAAATGATATTACCTTTGATTGTTCCATTGTAAGAATGAATTCAAATTTATACATATATGATTGTAAACTATATTATTTAATTACATTATAACAACTCAGGTATTATTTTATTGATGGTTAAAGGATTGCCATTTATAATGCGGTCTTTGTGCAATAATATTTTAATGTTTCGTTTTTCACGAACACGACCTAAAGCAACATACAATTGGCCGTGGCTGAACACATCTGACCTCAGATCTACTCCTACCCGGCTTATGGTCTGCCCTTGACTTTTATGAATCGTCATAGCGTAGCATAATTGCAGTGGAAATTGACGACGAGTCATTTCGAATGGACTATTTTTATCGATGGGTGCTTTGAATAGGATACGTGGAATTAAATAATTTTCGTGTCCACCTGGTTTTCGTACTGTAATGAGGCGAGGTGAAGTACTTTCAACGATTACTTTTGTACCGTTAACTAAGCCGTCTGCAAAACTTAAATTTCTGATTATCATACATACGCATCCCTCTTTTAATTTCAGATCGAATTCTGGGACACCAGGTGGTTGAATTTTATTTAAAACGTCGGGTCCCAAAAATAACTGATCTGCGTTTTCATTTACCACTTTGTCATTGGAGTAAAAGTGTAATATTTCTCCTGGAACTCGTTCTAAAATTGTAGCATTAATTTCACGAACAGCATCGTTGCGCGTACATAATATAGCCCTGTGTGTACAAACATCAGGTTCATCTAACACCAATCCGAATACGAAATGAATAAGCTCATCTAAATCTGACACTAATTCGATTGATTCTAGTGAGATTAAACGAATACCTGTACCAGATTGCAATGGTACTGAGGATAGATTATTTGAACCTAAATTCAATAAAAATTCTGCGTATTCAGGATCGTCTCTGCAACGTTGTGAAGCTATCAGCGAAAATGTTTTTAGTTTTCGCCAAAGCGGTGAAGTTTTCACTGAACTATTCAAAATGTCTGAATTAGACTTGGCACTTGGAACGACGGGAGGGATTTGTCGAAAATCACCTGCAAATATGATGATTTTACCGCCAAATATCTTGTCTGATTTCATCAAGTCTCGCAACGATCTATCCAAGAGATGAATCAAATATTTGTGTGCCATCGGTGCTTCGTCGTATAATATGACATCAGCGTGGTATATTAATTCAGCTCGTTGCGTCCCGTTTGTTATATTCCAATAACAGTTATCATCGTCTAAATCTAGAGGATATTTAAACATTGAATGTGCTGTGATACCACCTTCGTGGTTTTGCGCTGCAATGGCTGAACTCGCTGTGCACAAGACAATGCCGCTTAAATCACCACGGACGTGAGCAGTAATCACATTCAAAAGTAACGTTTTACCAGTACCTGCTGGACCATCAATGAAAATTGCACACGGATTCATTTCTCGGTACTGTTTGTCCACGCAAAGTTTGTCAGTATAATCGAATACGGCACGTTGTTCTGAAGACAACTTTGATACCCATTCATTGACGAATGATTTTTGCGTGTTTATGTTGTATTCAACGCGTTCTCTACCTAATTCCGTTGTATCATCATGAACGTCAGGAAGACCTTGTTGCACAAGAGTGGACCCGTGTTTCCGTAAAAGTCTACCAATTTGAGTCAAACACAGATTATATGCCCTCGTTTCTTCGTTTGGCATTCTGTGTAAAATATCTTCACTTAGCTGTTTTTTAAATGTTTCCCACATAGACGCAACGGGGGCACCATTTACAGCGAGAAGTACGAAAAAGTTTCGGAGGCGGTGTCCTGTGAAAAATGTCGATGCTTCTGCAAGAGCCATTTCGTATTCACGAAGATCATCCGCAAGTCCAACAGCTTTGGCAGCTTCTTGGAAAGTTGTGCAATCCTCGCCACCTAGTCTTAAAAGATCCTTATAGCTGCGGCACGGAAAAGAATTGAGCAGTATTCTTAGGTAAAATTGCTCACCTCTGTTAGGAGCGACCCAAAACATTCGTGCAACGATTTCACGTCTTTGACGCGTCGTAATAAACTTTCCATTTTGAGTTTCATAAATTTGAGTGGTTTTCGTTGTTGGGCGTTTTGAGTGTACTATATAATTTTCGTAAAAATCTATGTACTTTACAGAGTCAAATTCTTCTCCTTGTGGTCGGTTGAAATATGTGATCAAATCTGAACCACCGCGATTGACTGCTTCATTGATATCACTGGGTCTGAAATAAACAGTCTGTTGGTTTTCCAGGTGAACGGGTAATTGCTTTACATTTGGCTCACGGGCCGTGACGTCAAATTCTAGTATCCTCCAAACAGCGTCGCTCGACCCGATATAAGCTTTAGTTGCATACTCTTCTATTTCATTGTTGTTCTCGGTAACAATAGCAACTCGTGCTTCATCAGGACCTTTGGTCATGTATTTGAACAAATATTTAATTATTGACCGCTGAGACGCAATTTCTACATTTATGTGCGCATCATATTTCAACAAAAGGGCTGCATTATATGGAACAACCCACAAATCGTTAATTGTTATTTCTCTGCCGTGGTACTTTATGGTAGCAAAGTTGTTGCTATTGCGGCGCAGATGAATGAACCCTCGCTCGTCAGTATAGGTTACATCGGTTTCACGTTTTGGAAATCGTTTGGTACATTTTTTATTTTCTTTGTCATAGCAAGGGAGGTTATCCCTCTCAGGCCCACACGGTCCGTGAATCATATGATCAAGAACGGCTTTACGCAATCTGCCATCAGCTTCAGATTCATCGGGTATATCCGCACGGCACACTTTGTCGATATCTACATTGTCAACGGGACCTCCACCTTCAACTCTAAAGCAAATGTGAGCATGTGGTAATCCTCGTTTTTGAAATTCAATGACGTACATCAAATATTCGACTTTACCGAACCAAAGTCCCGAACGTATGTCGCGAATTAATGCAGCCAAGCGCAAATTAAACGCTCGAGCGCATATAAGAGGATTTGGGCGTTGGCCAGGAGGTGTTTGCCGTCTAATTTCGATCCAATTTGGATTGCAAGTAAGGGTTATGAAATACGATGGCGGGCCTCGTCGATTGAATAATGCAATACCATCTAAATATTTCACTTTCATGTATCGTGGACCACCGGTAAAACTGTTCGGCAAATAGATACGTCCTGGTGTAATACCCTCTGCGATAATGGTTTCGTCATTTAGTAACTCTTGGAGAGGTGCAACTCTCAATTCGTTACTTCGATTTTGTGATTGCATGTGAAACATATATCGAAAACGTTCTTCCCTAATTCTGCAGTACATGTCAACTATCCATTCCTCTGATAATCGTCCGCACTCACTAAATCTTTTCAGAGATAGCAAGAGACATCTGACATATTTAGCTTGAGTTAATTTTTTGCCAAAATTGTCTAATCGGCCGGGATACCAACCAGGATTGCCTTCTGGATATAAAAGTGGATATTGAAAGCATTCATAAAGAATATGCATAATATCAACAGCGTGAGGCTTACTTTCACCAATTTTCCAAACAGCTATAGAACGCGGTACGTACTGTTCACGATCTGTGCTAATTATAGCAGAAACTTCTCTACCCACGGGCTGATCGCCTAAAATATTTCCGTGAGTGGCTCTGGAAGTTTTTTCAAACTGTATAAAAGCCTCCGAGGATGCTTCTAAACTCAATCTTTTGAAACATTCAATGTAAGGATTTACATTATGCAAAAAGTTGGTAATTGATCGTATAACAACTATTTCGAGATTTTCCCCAGCGGCTATACTTTCGCGTTCTGAACTATCATTTATGTGCATTGCAATGTTATTTGTGGTTCTGTTATAAGCTAAATCAAAAACGCGATGGTATATCCGCCCTTGTATTTTTAAAAAGGCTATTCCATCTGGTTGTTGGTGACCATGAGTAGTACCTAATGCTGAAAACGCAAACATATTATTGTACGCTCGTGGTCTTTTTACAAAAGCGGGATGTGTGTAAAAGTCTTCCGTAAGGGGCGCAAAAGTCTGGACGTTGTTAGCGCCGGATCCACAACACCACTGCTTTCTAGTTTTTTCCTCATCAAATAGCCGAGCGCTACAATGTGGACAAACGTAAACATCTGAAGAATCAAGACATACGTTTTTCAATGAAAATATTACTATGGTACTTAGTTCTGCACCACGTTTTTCTCCTATCAAAGTTTTAGATCTACGTAATGGTATTTCTATATTACGACTGAATTCATTATATTGCGCCTGAGCTTTCTCAGTTATTTCTGGATGATTTTTATGATACTTTCTTACTGCAGCACGATTAACTTCAGGTTTTTTTTTGTGATAATTATCTACCGCAGTGCGATGCACTTCGGGATTTTTATCAGTGTATTTTTTGACTGCATCACGATGCACTTCGGGATTTTTATCAGCGTATTTTTTGACTGCATCACGATGCACTTCGGGATTTTTATCAACGTATTTTTTGACTGCATCACGATTCACTTCGGGATTTTTATCAGCGTATTTTTTGACTGCATCACGATGCACTTCGAGATTTTTATCAGCATATTTTTTGACTGCATCACGATGCACTTCGGGATTTTTATCAGCGTATTTTTTGACTGCATCACGATGCACTTCGGGATTTTTATCAACGTATTTTTTGACTGCTTCGCGATTCACTTCGGGATTTTTATCATTGTATTTTTTGACTGCATCACGATGCACTACAGGATTTTTATCAGCGTATTTTTTGACTGCATCAAGATGAGAATTTTGCTTGGTTTTTTTTCTCCCTCTTTTTTGTTTTAACGGCCTTCCACGTTTAATTGAAGTTTTAGATTTCAAACATGCGACAACAAAAGCTGGATCTAAAATGGACTGTCTATCAATGACAACAACTGGTTTTAATATTGTCAGTTTTTTATCACTCATTATTTGAGGGTTATTAATTTTAGAATTTATATTATCAGACTTTGCGAAATCAAAAGTATGAATATCATTTATAATAGAAGATGTTTCATTGCCCTCGTTAAGAATTGGTTGAACTATACAATTCATTTTGTTGTCAATAACAGTTTTTATTAAATCAGGAGATAAGCACCCTTGTAAAATAGAGGGAGATATCAGACTACATTCACTATCAGTCACATGCATAGTATTTTTAGTTATTTTGTCAGAATTTTCAATAATGGTTTTTATTTGATTAGCTGAACATTCATAATTAATTAAAGGAGATGTTTCATTGTTTTGACTGATATCTGACTGAGCGGCTATTTCAATCAGCGAAATTGTTGGTTTGCTTATCATATTCTCATTGTCAAAAACAGGCTGTACTGTGTTAGAATTATGTGTATCTTTGGGAGTGGATGTAAATATTTCATTACATGCATTGCCAGTCGAATGTATAGTTTTGAGATTTGTTGTATTTAAATTCTCATTCACGCAATATATTGATTTTGAAGCATTATTGTAGTTTGTTAAAATGGTAGGAGATGTTTGAATACATTGACTTACATCTGATTGAGTTTTAATATCTAATAACGACTGTGTGGTATCGTCTGTAACATTTAAATTATCTTTCCTTTTGTGGCCCTCTGATTGACTTCCGCTATCAAATAACGAAATTGTTGTATTATCCATAAAATGAGTTATTTTAGAATTATTTGATTGAGTACCGATGTCAACTATGGATATGGTTGTATTATCCATAACATTAGTATTATCAATACAATGACTGATATCAGATCGAGTGCCACTATCAATTAAGGATATTGTTGCATCGTCTAAAATTTTAGTATTATCGACAGATTCATTGATATGTAATCGAATTTCATTATCAACTAATGTAATAGTTCCATTATCAATAACATTAGTTCTATTAATATCAGTTTGTGTGGGTATGTGGCTAGATTCTATAATAGAAGGTGATACCTCACTAAATTCAACAACAGAATCCATTGATTCT